>DF239268.1:31594-265548 GCA_000507305.1 Breviolum minutum Mf 1.05b.01
CAACTGTCTTTAATGCATCGCATTACGGAGAAGATATGCAAAGAGCGTTGGCAACATTGGTGTACAAAAATATCCGGTGTAAAAGTTCTCCCTACACTGCTCATATCAACAATCACATCAAACATGTCCTTTATTCAACTGTCTTTAATGCTTTCGGGATATCCGGCGTCTAGTTTTGTGATTACTGTATATGAAAAAGACTATGTTGGTGATTTGCCCACTGGAGCTTTTGTTTGTTCATTTTGCTTTGCTACTGTCACTGTATTCACTTTGTTTCTCACCCATTCAGCTCAACTTCAAAATGCGGTTTCCTTACAGTGCAGTACAGGTTGAACTTTGCGATGACAGGTCCCCGCGGGCGGCCACCCCACCCGGGCGAGGGGGGGGTTAGCCCGCCCAACGTTTCAGAGAAAATTTGCTGAAGCTGATTCCGAGAGTGAAATGTCATCTTCTGATGAAGGGACAGGGAGTGCTCACACGGGAAACTTGAACAACGCGAGGAGTCTATCCATGAACAACGCGACTCCCTGCAAAGTTGCGGCTTTCGTTGTCACGGCCTCACCTCTTTTTACATGCGCCAAGGCCAAGGGTTTTTCTGGCCAGAATCACGTCAACGTCCGATCTGGTGGCATCGCAACGACAACTGTTTCGTTTTTGAGGACGGATCCTCCGTTCATGTTGTTTCGTGGATTTTTTTAGTGTTTTCCCATGCAGAAAGCAGATGTTCAAGCCTCCAATCTTCCCCGCCGGTTTTTTCAATTTTGGCAGATGGATCCCACACAGAAGGCTGGACTGGTCACCCTGCAGGTGGAGTTTTGTGCTGAGGCATGACAGGCAACAAGTTAAACGGTTCAGGAAGAATGCATCAAAGCTACGTTACGCAACAAGTAGAAGAAGAACTTTTGTAGTGCGAGCGCCCCCTCAACGGACGACGGGCAAACACCGGGCGTGGCTGCTGCGACTGCTTGACCCTTAGAAGCTGGCTGAGAAAGCCCCGGCCGAGAAGATAAACATGCTCAGAGCCGACTTGCGTTTTCTTCGTCAGAAGACCTGGGCGCCGCAGGCTTTGCACTTGCCAAAATGGCCTGGTGTTTGCGGTCAGGTGTAGTGGACCTGAAGCTTTGCCGCCTTGTGGTCGAGGATCCAGGCGCTCGGCGTTGGCTGTACATGGTCTTACCAAATTTCGATTGTTGTGGGTTTATTTCATGGGTTTTGTGATTTAGTCTAGCAGCTAGTAATGATGATTGTGATTTAGTTCTTGAAAAACTATATTGCATTAGGTTTTGGTACGACGGAAATTGAAAAAAACATCATAGATTTTTTGTCGTGGTGACATGGAGCCGGACAGTAACACTTACACGGCACATGGAGCCGGACAGTAACATTTACAGGGGGCCTGTGAAAATTCACGAGGTCGAATTTGACAGCAAACAGTAGTCAAGGGCGAGTCAAGAATTTTTTCTGGTAAGGATTTTGAAAAACCTTCCAGTTTCGAAGAGTTTGTCAACTTTTTTCTCACCTCAAAGTTAAAACCCTTGGTTTCAAGCTATGTTCACGTTTTTTTCAGCAAATTTTGACACAGGGTCATGATGTTGCATAGTTCATGGTTTCTTTGCTAAATTTGTTGGAGCCGGGTCCACAGACTTGAAATAAGGTTGACATCACAGTGATTACAATATTTTGCAGAAGCTGTGAGTTCCATTGGGTTTGATCCATTTCTTGTTATAAGTGTTGCTGTTGAAAGCGAAGGTTGCAGTGAACGTCAGTCCAGGGACAATGCAAGACTGCAAAGCCAACCTGTTGCAGTTTCAACGTTTCTATGCCAGTGTGATTCTGGGAAGTGTGGCCTGTTTCCAATATTGCCCCTGGCCAGGTGACGCCGGCGCCGGCAGCCGCCTCCCATAGCCAACGGCTTTGATATGATGCCCGAAAAAGGTGGGCAAAGACGTGATCAGCACCAAGTCTCATGCCAAAGGCAAACTTTGTATTCCCCCTCTAACCACCAGAATCACTGTACAAGGCAATGATGATGACTCTAAACCCACCGGCACATTGCTTGGTGAGACCAGTGTGGGTGAAACAATCGTGAAGATATATGCGCAGCCATTTCATTATCCGTTCTGGATGATGAAACAATCATCGGTGCCTGAAGAATGCAATATGGAACCTCGGATTCAAGTTTGTATTAAATGGTTTGCAACTTCAAGAAGTTGGCTGAAACAAACTAATCATTTGAACAAGATGTGCATGTTCATGTCCATGTTCATGCGCTTCAGGAAATGACGAAGGGCCGCTTCCAGGACGGCAAAATCCAGCTGCCCATGGCGAAGAACAGCAAGAAGGTGGAGAGTGGGGAAGCATTGGAGCAGAACTTTGTGGCTGCATGTGCTCGAGCTCACAACTTGTTTCGGACCCGTTGCGCAGGACAGGTCTACCAGCAGATTCGGACCCAAACCTACCTCTCAACATCAGAAATATCTTCCAGTGAAAGCAACGAATCAACTACCAAAGAACATTGACAAACACAAGCCTCAGCGTGTAGCCATTTTAAGTTCAGTATCTTGGTGCCCCCTTGTTTTGACAGAAGGACCCTCCGGAAGTTTCGTTTCTGCTGCGTTTGTTTGTCCGTTTTTACGTTTTGCTGCCAATGTACGGATCTCATCTGTTGTTAAATTCAATGTGCGGAAGGGGTGCATAGGGCTGGGCTTCTGAAGCGCCTTTCAACTTCAGAGCTCGCCCAGCAGGTGAATGGCTACGTTGTGGGGGCATTCCTTTGCATGGGGGTGCGTGCGCTTGACATATTGCACAAAGCATCTTGCTGCGCCAGGTCATTTGCCCCTGCTGCACCATGGTCTCGCGCTTGGTGGTCGTCGTATCAATAGCAAGGTGTAGCCTTGAAGAGAACTGCAGCTATGCTAGCTCAGGCACAGATGGTTCTCCCTGAAAAGTTCTCGGAAGAGGCTCGCTCTGCAGCGGCCACGTCCTTACTGTTATCTTGCAGTTCTCATTTTAAAGGCAAAGGTCAGAATCAATTCATATACAATAAAGACATGTCGACTGCTGTCTTTTCCTGAGTGTTTCCTGTGGATAGATAGCTTCGGGTACCGAGAATACTAGCTTGTACGTCGTATTTGGCATTCCTTTGACACCAAGACACGAAAACTGCTCGGCGAGCTGCTCGAGAAACGGTTGAAGAAGTGGCGTGCAACCCTTAGTCTATTTGGTTTTAGAACAGGCAGCGAGTTCAATTTGATTTGCCGCACAAACTTTGGGGAAACAATGCTGTGGCCACAGCACGCTGCCAATGTATATAAGCCCTCTTTCTATCTTGTTCGTATATTATAGAGTTGCTCAGCGACCTGCCGATCCTGAGTTCATTCGCACAAGCGCTGCAAGCAGCGCTCCTCGACCGGATTGCTCGCAATCTCAAGAGCTACGTCGGCCTGCCGATCCTGAGGCATACTATTCGCGAACTGGAGTTTGGAGGGGCCGAGGGAAAGCCTGGCAAAACAGCTCACGTACAAAGCATGGACGCAGGCCGGGCAGAGCGCGCAATATCATATCGCATCATATCATATCACTTCATTTCAAATCACATCATTTCACTTTATATCGCACCATGTCATTTCATACAACACCATATCACATCATATCAGACCAAATCACATCATACAGTTTTAACTCACATCACATCACATCACATCACATCACATCACATCAATTCGTATTATATCATTAAATCACATCCACCCTTTTCAAATCACATCGAATCATTTGTCCCAGCTATTTTGGCATAAACAGACCGACTGAACCATGAATCCTTCGTCCCGAAATTTGGTGGATAGATTCAAGAACCCCAACTTTTTTACAACTTTCACTGCTGACATTTCTTAAAACTTTCCTCCTTCACCACATCATCATCATCATCATCATCATCATCATCATCATCATGCACCATGTAGATTCAGAAAATGTCTTTTTTTGGTCACTTCGATACAAATCATGGAGCTTGTTGGGCAAATCCGGCAAATCTGAGAAACTTCACCATGACACCACTGAACTTTTGTTTATTTGAGTTGGGTTTTTAGTTGTTACCAAAGTACTTAGTAAATCATCACTAAACCCCTTTTGGGGAAACGGTTTCAATGTTTTCCAACCACTTTTTGTAAATCTAGTTTATTAACTTTGAAGTGCAAATCTTCGCACATCTTGGGAATCGTCCCTTGTACCCGAAAAGCCCCTTCGCAGGGTTTAAACCCTACAAAAAGTTGAACCCTTAGCTCCCATAAAATTTCACGAGCCCCTAAGAAAAAAACCGAAACATTCGTTGGAATACCAATGTGTTCTTTGTCACCGACCGAAAAAACAACAACCCAAACCCAACAAGGCCGAAAACGAACGGCGGGAAACGACCGAGGTACAAGCCGTACTTCGACAAGATCTTTACATTTGCCCAAAGCTATGGCGTCAAGGTGGTGGGTTGATTGAGGTCGGTTGGTGGAATTACCGTCAATAAACATCAACGACTACATGTAGCTGCATTATACCATCAATAAATCTAGCGTCATGGGCTAGTCCGGATATTTGGAGGACCATCCCAGTAATTAGTTGACCTACATCTCTGTGTGGTTTTCAATGATTTGAACTGACTTGATACATCGTGTGCTAGCGCAGCCCTGCTGTTTTTGTTTGTCGCACAAAACGCGCCGAACTGGCTGAGGGAGAGATGACTGCAACTTAACAGCGTTCTGTTCGCACGCATGGTTGCAACTGCACACCTCACCGCAACTTGATAGCGTTCGGTTCGCAAGCATGGTTGCAACTGCACACGTCACCGCAACTTGCTAGCGTTCAGTTTCACACACACACACACACACGTCACCGCAACTTGATAGCGTCGCAACACCATCAAAATTCAATACCTTGCAATGAACCAACCCGATCGGAAAGAAACTACCTCCATCGGCTGGCTTCGGCATTCGCGACCTTTGCACCTCAAAGGCCCTGGTTCCAACCTGAATGGTTACAATTACGGCATTGTTGAGGAAGGCACTTGCGACACGATTCGGCGGGTGAACGTCGCATAAACCTCTGCGTTGCTGGAAGGTGACGAGATTGTTTCGTTGTAATCTTGCGACACAGAAAAACAACGTGCGAACGCCTTGACGAAAATTCCTCCCATTCACTGGCAGAATGCGTTGGGCCAGCTTATAGTATAGCCACGCCAGAGGTAGTTTTGCTGCTTCAATTTGCCATTCCTTTTTTGATGCCGGAAATCAAATGTTGGGCATTTCCGTCAGGGCTGGGTGGGGAGTTGTTGGCATGCAGGTGAAAGGACTGTCACGCACCGAATCTACTGTCAAAACTTCATCACTTCCGTCTTTCTCCAATGTTGTAGGTGCATGCGCCCATACATATTATATATATATAATATATATATAGTGTTTAAATCTAGTTGATTTTTTTTGGTGTGCTGACTGAAAAAAACCAGAGCGTCTTCACGGACAAACAGAATCCGCCACGTTTTTTTTTGAAAAAATGGATCCTTAATATGTAGTTGGTCGTGAACACAACTACCAAAAACAGTTCAAAACAGAGTTTCAAATGAGACTATATATTAATGTTCACATTACAAAAATGACTCAGAAAATAGCCTGTTCATGTTTGGTAGTTGGTGAATGGCATTACTCTTCGCAAAAACCTTGATGAGAACTGAGCCAAGTTTCACAGCGAAAAAAAACCCGAAACTCACCACCGACCTTGGGGTACATTTCCCCCAAAGGTATAGTGAGCGGAACCCCAACATGGCTGAAAGAATCTGGAACAGTCAACTTTTACATGGATACACCCCTGAGGTTTAACATGGTTCACCTGAAAATAAGCCCCTGAAAAAAGAGATTCCGAACTTGGAAACCGTCATGTTCAGGTTCCATGCTAAATATTTAATTCAATGGTCGATTGAACCGAGCAGACCCCATTATTTTGAAGTAGGGGTTCATTTCAACAACGATTCCAAAGGACTGTTATTTTAATTGACTTACAGGGATTACATGGATATCAGGTCAATTTTGCCCGAGAATTGCAGCTCTACAAGAAATTGATCAATCAGGATGTCAAATTTTTGTTGTTCAAACTTATCTCATGTCATATATTGCAGATTTTCTTGTGGTTCCCTTTCTTACAAATGGGGTTCATATAAAAGAAGACAGAAACCCATAGGTTTCAAATCTTGATTGTCTAACTTGAATGACTTGAACTTCCCCACGAACAAAAATCTCCAGAAGGATTCACCAAATCCACAAAAAACCAAAACAACTAAGAAAGAAAAATGCGCACTTGCTCCAAAAAACTCAAAAAGTTCTGTCATTTTTTCTGTATAAACCGCTGAAATTTGCCGAAATCTGGTGTTTTTTTGTTTGATGATGTGGTTGTTGCAACGAGCCAGGTGTTGTTAGATTTACATGGTCTTCCGGGATCCCAAAACGGTGAAATCCATAGTGGTGTGTCTTGGACGGTATGGTATGGTGGTGGTTGAATTTTTCTCCTTTTCAGAGAAATATCTAAGTTGGTGAACGTATGTATATATACACCCTGTAAGTCAAGCCGACCATCCAAAAAATAACGCCCTGAAATTGTTGGTTTTCGATCCCTCCTCAAAGCCTTTCTTTTCGGAAATACAACTTATTTAATGACCTTTGGACTTCCAGGGTAAATGTATATACATGTTTGGCCCGTAGATTTTTGTTCCAAGCCTGAAACCTGTTTGTCCAGGATCTTGTTTCTGGCCTTATAAATTATGTGGCTGATCAACCCACCCACCCCCAGAAGGAAGGCCTTATGATCAGGACTTATTATATATCCATTGGTTTCCCTTCAGAAGTCCGGCTATTAAAGCCACTTTGAACAGGTTTCTTTTGGTCATTGAACATATACCCCCCCGACGTTTAACAGCAGTTCGCCCCTGAAAAGTTGCCAAACCCAATAAGAAGCCGGATCGTCTTCCTTTCCCACTATTTTTCGGGGGCTATGTTAAACATCTGGGGTGTATATATGTATACCTGGAACGCCAAGTGTCCTATTTTTTTAGGCAACTTTACCCCTAAAGCCAGCAACTATTGCCTTAAAAATAGGGCACTTGGCTTTCCAGGTACCTTGCAATTCCAATGCCATTAAATGAATGATCTTGAACCGAAAAGACCATGATTCTAGCAGGGATTTACAATCAACAATTCCAGGGAACTATTATTTTAATGGTATTTGACTTACAGGGTATATAATATATAGATATATATACACTGGAAATGAAAGACCATTTAGAACAATGCCTACCCTGAAATATCATTTGCAGCAGTGATTTAAATTTAATGGTCGACAAAATGACCTGCAGGGTTCCTCTACACAGACTATTTTTTCATATTTGGGTGTTTCCTTAAAAGGTGGTACCCAACAACCATGGTTTTGCCTACTCGTACTAAAAATGATCATTTTAGGGTGTTTTGGGGTACCACCATTTAAGGAAACACCCGTTTAGAGATGTTTTCATTTTTTTTTTCACATTTTTTTGGTTCGGAAGGTCACATGCTTCACTTTGGATGTTCAAAAAGGGGAAAAAAAGAGTCCTGTTGGAACTTTGACGTCCCTGAGTTAGGGAAGAAAACAAGAACATTTTCTGGGGGTCCAAAGCCATTAAAAAAACGGTAGTTTGGAAAAAAACATGGTTTTAGTAGTGATTTGTTTCATCAACAATTTCAAAATAATAGGCTACTTTTTGAACTTGTGGTTGTTTTTTTTGAAAAATCCCTCAATTTGTTCTTTTTGGCTTTTTTGGCCTTGACTTAAGAAATGTTTCCAGTTCTTAATGGATGGAGTTATGTGATTTCCACCCATTTTTTATGATAGTCATGATTTGGTTCGTCATCCAACTGAATGCTGTTGCCATTTTAATGAACGTGGTATAGCAATGATCCTTTTCTTTTTTCCCAACTAACCATTTTTTTTGCGAGATTTTACCCTGCATGTCAAGCGAAGACCATTAAAAGATTTGCCTACTGACTGAAATGGTTGATGAAATACCCTCCAGGGAACTAAAATATCCCCTCCCAAGGCACTTTCGAAGATGATTTTCCTTTTTCCCAAGGTGGGATATGTTAGTTCCCTGGAGGGTAATCATTGTCTAAAACAATGTGTTTTTTTTCCGTTTAAGACCATTCATTTAATGGTCAACAAAAGTACCTTGAGGGAGGTAGTTAGGAGGGCCATGATTTTCTACGAGATTTTACATACCCCCAAGACTAACATAACAGCCTGGAAAATAAATCCCCATTTTTCAATAGGAAATGCATCGACTCATTCATGGTGGGATTTTCCAGCCCAGTCATTTGTTCGTTTTTTTTTTGGGGGGGAAAAAAGGGGTAAGCTAAGCGTTTCATGAAACACTCTGGATGACGGCTGCCGTTTTTTAGATCAACGAATTAGAACCCGAAACTTGCAAACCACCACCTTGGAAGTCAAGCCGACCATTTTTCAGAAAAATCACCCCCCTGAAAAAAATCCCTGGATGTCGGCACGCCACCATCTTAAAAGATGGTACATTTCCTTTTTGGAAGATGATGAAATAATTTTGTCTAATGGTGCAACTCGGAAACCAACCGGACTAAAGAATGGTGGCAAGTTGGACTTCCAGGGAAATTAGCTGAAACCAAACAAGTCTTTTCCGTTTAGTCGACCATTTATTTTATGGTCGACGTTTAAGTAAGGACTCCCAGGTTTCCCCCATAGAAAAAAACACTCTGCACCGTCGGGTACCCAAGGCTTGCATGAGAGATTCTGATGGTCAAAATGTGGATTTCTTTCAGATGGAAGGCAATACTGAAAATCGAGAGCACCTTGGTGAGCGGAAAGGTTTGAACCAGGGAGTTTCCAAGCAGAGAAAAGGCACCGACAAAAATTTGTGGAGTTTTTTTGTCGAAGAAAAGGAGTGGAAACCAACAACAAAAAACATAAAGGGGGAAGAAGGTTCATCGTTTGGCAAAGGTGGGGTAGACATTACGAAAAAGTAAAGTCAGTTGCAATTTATTTTCTAAATTTTCTAAGGAGTTTTGTTAGCACCTAACACGTTGGGAGCACTGGAAAAACATAGTGGACTACATGGATTTGCCCTGCTAAATTTTGACCTGGGGGAACTGGGAAGGCTATTAACCTTTAATGACAAAATCTTTTCCGTTTGGCGTTGGAAGATTCGATGTATTGAGGTTACCTCACCCAAGTGTTGGTGGAACTGCATCCTTGAATCCTAAAAACTGATGGAAGAAACATCCAAGAAACGTTTTTTTTCAACTTGAAGTGGGGAAAAAAGTAGTTATAACTAGTTATAACTAGTTATAACTAGTTATAACTAGTTATAACCCCTAGAAATGGCCGAAAATCAATGGGTTTTCCTGGGGTTATAACCCTTTTCCGGTCCTTCAACCTGAAAAAAATCCAACCAACGAAGTTGCCGTAAGGATGGCCTTGAAAGCGGTGCGCGCCATGGCGAAGTATGGCAAAGACAAAGAAGCTTTGTGGGGTATCCAGGCGTCCGCACGGCACGTCCCAAAAACACCTGAAAAGAGGTGAGAAAATATGGCATCGCTGCACCTGCCCCGACAAAATATGGCGAAACAAACAGCGAAAAACTCACCTCAGTTTCGGTATTCAACCTGGATGTCTAAGGTTTTTCCATCAAATCACTGCGATTTTTTTAAATGGATTCATTGCATGTAGTTTTTTGTTAAGGGTGGGAGTTGGTACAGATATTTCTACAGATGATTTTGATAGAAGAATTAAAGGTCCTTAGTTATTAGGCAGGTAGAAAATCAAAAAACCCAGAGTATGCAGTGTTTCAAGCCAAGCTTATCTAGGTGGTGGTTTCAAATATGTTTTATTTTCACCCCTACTTGGGGAAGATTCCCATTTTGACTAATATTTTTCAGATGGGTTGAAACCACCAACCAGTTATCTAAGTTCTTCATCAAGTAACTTCTAAGGATCGAAAAAGTCCTTCATTCCGAGATCCACTGGAAGCTGCACTGTCATAGTCTAAGAATTTTCCTGGCCATACCCCGAAAGGAGCATATGTCGGATGTCCCGGGACAGAAGTTAGGATCAATAGTTAGTAAATGGGTTATAACCTATACTTATAAAAGGGGTATATTGGGGTTATAACCCATTGATCCTAATCATTGATCCTAACTTCCGTCCCGGACACGCAAGTAACAGCCCCAGAATTCCCCAACTGTTTATGATTCGGTCCGAATTCCAAGATGGTGAAACCTTCAAAGATTTTTGGGTATTTTCATCCCGAACCTTGGGGAAAGGATCCAATTTGGGGAGCATATTTTTAAAATGGATTCATATTGCCAAGGATATATCACTAAGGATTCATATACAGTATTGGTTGAAGTATTGGGGATGTGGTTTAAACCTGGAATCCAACCCCCTTTGAGTTTCTTCAAGATCAACCCGCAAAAATTTCCCCCGCGTTTCCGGAACCCCGAGCTCCCCCCCATCGTCACGGTTCCCATGGTGTGTCCCGCGTTTTCTCGCGAAAAATTCCGGCAGGTCATCAATGAACCACATTTGCACAATGATCAAGAGCATGACTTTTTGAAATCCTACTTTCAGGACCCTTGGTTTTGGGAGCAATGAGCAAAAAGTTCCAAACTCCAAACTTTGGTTATTTTTTTGCCGGGAAGATGGGTGTCATAAAAACATGAAATAACGATTTCTATGAAACAACCCGTATTTTTAGGATACTTTTGGAGGAAATGGGGATCTTTCGGTGGTGGAAAGATCCAGAATTTTGATGGAGTAAAAGGTGAGAATTGTTGGGAGGACAAAAGAACTTGGGGATATTTTGCCCACCGACAAACACTTAAAGAAAAAACATCGAATCATTCTTAGAGGTTATTTTTGTTTGAAGCCGCAGCAGCTTGGTTTTTTGGGTGCCTTTGGCAAAAAAACATCGATAGCCATGTATCTTTTGTATACTGTATATCATATATTAATTATATACATATGCCAAGTTGGCTAGTTTTTTCTTCACAACTCCCAATGTTTTCTTTGTGGAGTAGAAGTTTTTTTTAAAGATCATGAACCCGAAAATCAACCAATGCTTGGTTGATGGTTCATGTTGATGGTTATATTAAAAGGTGATCAGTTTTGCCCAGAGTTCGGATATTTTTTTGCCTACAGACCTGGAACCTGGAACCTCAAAATGGCACAACGTATCTATAAATGGCTACATGTCCGGCTATCAATTGGATGACTAGATTCCAAATCAATCTTTACATATTGGTAAATGGTTGGAAGTCACCAATTAAATAATAATTAAATGGATGGTAAAAAGTGGATCAGGAACCAAATGTGATTTACATTCAAAAAATATGGCTAATCGAATCAACCCCCTTCCCAAAAAATAGCCGGGTTTTCTGTTGCCGGCCTTCTTAAGGGAAACCATAAAACCAATGATTTTCATAAGCCACCGGGGAAAATAGTCTTCACTAAATCCTCCCGATTTCCCGTCCCTCGCAGCCAAGCATCCACCACCTCGGGCCAAAAAATGTCTGCACCCCCAGGATGCGTGCAAAGCGATTCGCGAGGAAGGGGTTGTGATGGAGAAACCTTGTATGGTTTTTACTTGGACGTTTGATATGTGTCATGGCGAAGATTTTTCAGATGAAGACTAGGTGGTGGTTCAAATATTTTTTCAGTATAGTTTCACCCCTACTTGAGGAAATGATCCAATTTGACTACATCATAGTTTTCAAATGGGTTCAAACCACCAACTAGTCAAGAGGTGTCATGTGCTTCAGAATTTCACATCCACGGATTAATGAACATGGTTTTCACGTTATCAATTGGATGATGCTTTTGGCATTTTTATGGCTGGGAGATGGTGGAAATCACCAAACAACCATCCAGTTGAAAACTGTCCCCCTAAAACTCACCAAACAAACTCCTGAAAATAAGGTGAAACTGATGCCACCCACCCAAAAAACTTATCATCCAAAAGGAACCACCATTTTTTAAAGGGTGGCGTAACAACTTCCAAGGATGATAGTAGTTTCAAATCATCCTGTTAGTTTTAGGGAGTGTAAGAGGTGAGATCCATGCCGAGATCTGTGATCTTTGGACATGGTGCTTTAGTTATTTATGCAAGGGGGAGAGGGTTAAACACACACATTGTAACAAATGTAAGGAGGCAGTTGGATTTGTTTTTTTGGCGATATGTTTATGGAATGTACCATGGTAAATCACCATAAGACTAGGGGATTATATATTTTTTGCTTTCCAAGCATTTTAAGCAAATAAATCCATATCTCTGATTTTTGCATTGTATATCCTGATTTTGCCCTCAAGGGAACACTAGACATCCTGGCTTTGCTAATATTTTTTGGGGTTTGCATCTGAGAAGTGATCAAAACCATGGTTACTTGCCGTATATCATATAGGGGATTATACTACCCATTTGTATATAGGGATTATAATAAGCTACTGTTGATGGAAGAAATCCTGCATCAGTTGATAGGTAAATGACCCCATCATTTACAAGGTTCTTTTCATCCCAGGTGGTGATTGCCGGATTTCTAAAAAAAAATCAACAGTATTGTACCGATCCCTATAAACCAACCAAGATTCAATGGAATGTAACAAAGGTTTTGAAACACTACTCATCTGGTGAAACGTTTTCGTCTTTTTCAATCCCCTGCAAGTCAAGCCAACCATTTACAAAAAAAGTCTACCCTGAAATTGTTGATGAAACAAATCCCTACTAAAACCATGTTTTCTTTTCCATTTAAGAGTCATTGATTTAATGGTCTCTTGGTTACATTGCACGGTATTGATCTACCCCCCCGCCCATGATTTACCTACTAATTTACCATAAACAAATCAATTAAACATGTAGAGACATATAGAATTTTCCCATGGATCCTATGGACTTTTTGAAGGGAATCGGCTTTCGTTTCGGGCCATCAGATCGGGCCATCGGACATAAACTTGGGGTGAAGTTTGGAGCCAGGTTTGGCGGGCTTCCAGCTTCCCAAACCGTTCAAAATATGGGCCTTATGATCAGGGCTTATGAAAACTGGGAGGTGCTCTCAAATATTTTTTTTTTTCACACCTATTTGGGGAAGATTCCCATTTTGACTCATATTTTTGGGATGGGTTGAAACCACCAACTAGAAAATCATTGGTTTCGGCCTTTTCTTAGGCCGGCTTACTGTAAAAAAATCCGGCGATTTCTGAGGGAATCCCTCCAGCTGAGGCCCAAGTGGGTGACAAATGAAGAGATCTTTCCCAAGGACCGAACTTCGGTTGACCGACGGACTTTTTCGGTTTCGTCGATGTTTGTTTTGTTTGTTGGAATTCGACCGTGGGTTTCGGTTTCGATGTGGATTGGGTTTTTGTGTTTTTTTTTTGAAAAAATAGGTGAACTGAACATGTGTATCACATGGTATATATGTATAACTGTATAACTGTATAACACAGGAATTTGGCGAAATGAGAGGTGAGACACACTGAATCATCCTTTTTTGGAAGCATTTTTTTTCAGAGTTCGCCCCGAAGGCCGAAACCCCAAAAAGGGCGTGTGGTTCTTAAACATCATTTAACTAGGCTGTGATTTTTGGGGGAGCGATTTGAAGCTAAGGGTGATCTATTTCCCTACTACTTGGGGAAGCTAAAGAGCCCCAGAATCTTCCAAATCACAGGGCAGAATTTTCAGTGGGCGAGATGTGAAGCTTCGTTTTTTTTTTTGATAAACACTTCACCAAGCAGCAGATTTTTTTTTCCGAAAAATTCTGCCAGGCCACCTATGGCCGAGTGATTTTCGATACTCACCTTTATCACTTCGAATCAGATGGTGAACACTGGACGCTGGAGCAGGCAGCCGACAGGGTTTGGATGGACGTCCTGGTGAAACAAAACCGCCGAAACCCTGGTGATTCAAACAAAGTGACCTTTGTTTGGGGGTGTTGAAAAATGACCTTGAAAAAGGGATTTTTTTGTTGTGACCTCCAATTAGGGGATCAAAAAACAGGGCACGGCTTGAATCACCAGGCAGCCAGTGACTATAATTGACTATTTTGGATAGTTAGCTATAGCTATAGTGATTGGAGTCAACTTGGAGTGAAACATTGGTATTGATATGATAGATGTCAATAGATTCCTCTTATGCCGGCGAGCTTTAAACAGCAGAGTTTTCCATACACCCTGGAAGTCAAAGACTGTTAAGACAGAATAGCCACCTGAAATTGTTGATGAAATCAATCACTACTACAACGTTTGGACTTCCATTGTACTTATTTTCCATCCATTAAACAAGTATATATAGTTGGTGATTCCACCAAGAGACACACGTTTTGCGAACTTTCGTGTATGTTTTTCCAAAAGAACATACCTCAGCAAAGTCTATGGTATCGTCCCTTATACCCGAACAACTTTAAATTTGGTGTGTAGTTTTCCCCAGGTAACTCACGAGTGCTCGGTTGTGCTCAAGTGCTCCACTTTTTTCACCTGTCAGTTTAGATAGTAGGTATGGATACAGTCACCGACAGAATTATAGAAAAAAATAAAGTGGGAAAATGCCCGGGTGGCCCCGGGCATTTTCCAAGTGGGCAAAAAAAAGATAAAAGTGGGCTTTTGGTGCCCGGGTATTTTCCCACGCCCGGGTAAAACACCTTCTACAATTAAAGTTTCTATGATTCTGTCTGTGACTGCAAAACAGGAGTTTCCCCATTTTTTGCAGGAATGGCTAATTATAGAAAACCTGCTGCAGTTAAAACTTGACAACAAAATTAATTATAGAAAGTTCAGACCGTTCTTTACCCAACTAATTATAGAAAGTCCAAAATCATGGGTTTTCCCCAAAAAATGCAGGAAAGGGGAATTATAGAAAGGAAAAAAGGAATTATAGAAAGTTCTTAGAATGCAGTGGGAAATGTTGCAAATGTCGCTTTGAGAATTTTCCCCATTTTTTTACAGGAATAGTTAATTATAGAAAAACACGCTGCAGTTGGCACCCGTCCTTTTTTTCCCACTTTAGAACTTTCTAGAATTCTGTCGCTGACCATACCAGCATCTTTCGGGACAAAAAATCGGTGTATTCTTGGAGATTATAATATTATAAGCCATTTTTCATAGCCACGTAATATTTTTGGGGCGATTCCATAGGGATTTCCTGACACCAACCTGGAACCAACAAGGCCGACCCTTCAAGATATGTTGGGAAGCTTTCCTCCCCCAAGACTCGGGGGACTTTCAATGCAATCTTGTGGCCCTATGACTATTTCTCAGCAGGGTACCGTTGCGGGGGGCTAGGTTGGCTACCCATAAGCCACCCATCCTCCCCAAGACTCCCCAACAAAAAACTCCACAACGAACGACAGGCGAAAGACTCGTACAAGAGTGATTTGGAGTTCATGCGACGTTTCTCCTTGCAAAGTGGTATGGAACTGGTTGTTGGAGAATACACTTTGGCAGGTCAGGAGTTTTTTTTTGGGGGGTTTCATGGGGGTTGGTGCTTGTTGGTGTTTTTTTTTTTAAGATGAAGTCTTGGACAGATGGTTTCTCAGAAAGATGGGTTTAAGGGTTTCCTGGCTGTAAGTTACTGGAAAGTCATAAATAGATTGAGATAAAAACGAAAGAACCAAACAAAACAGGAAACAGCAAAAAAGCAAAACATCAGGTGATTCAAGCCGTGACCAAAGTTGATTCCCTGTTTGGAGGTCACCAACAACGTCACTTTTCCATCCAAAAAGGGGCACAAAGAATTAACCTGAGCAATGAACAAAATCCTGGTTGGTTAGGGTATGTAGGGGATCATACTAGGTGTTTGACCACAAGTGTGTGTATGTATATATATATATATATATGTTCTCATGAAGCCATGGTTAAGAGTATATAAAGGGGGTCATTCTAAGTTCCGCTACTTTTTCAAAGGGTGCATTCTGAATTTTCCATATTTGCATATACGCAGTAATTATGCAGGTAAAGATATACCTTATCTTCCCATCAAAAAACCTATGGTTTTTTCTCGTCCCCATGGATCCGAACGGAACCCGGTTGGTGGAACTCGCAGTTCGGCAGGCAATAGCTTCACCGGAGAGGCCCTTCTTGGGACGGAAAAGATTATGGGTGAAATGAATGGTGTCTTTATAACGGTGTTTCCAAAAATAGGCGTACCGCAAAATGGATGGTTTATAATGGAAAACCCTATTAAAATGGATGATTTGGGGCCACCATTATTTTCGGAACATCCATAAAGGGAAAAGACCTCCTACTTCAGTATATACAGGGATTTACCTGGAAGTCGTTGCCACCATTTTAAAAAATGGCAAACTTCCTTTTGGAAGATGATAATCTGATAAACCCCCACTAAAATAGTGGGTGAAACTCGGGAACCAGCCTTAAACAAAATAGTGGTTGGAGTTGGACTTCCAGGGTATATATAAAACCCACGAGTTTTTGGAGAAAGAAAACACACGCCTGGTGATTCAAGCCGTGACCTTTTTGGGATGGTTAAAACGTGACCCTTTCAAGGGGTTGTTCGTGACCTCCAACGTTTGGGGATGAAAAGGGCACGGCTTGAATCACCAGGTAAAGATGTGTTTCATTAACCATGTTTTAATGGATGTATGGTGAAACCACCATTTTTTATGTAATGATTTGGAATCATCCAACTGAAACATCCATTTATAAATGGTTGTTAAGGGTTCCAGGTCATTTTTAATATTAAGGGATTTTTGATTTCATCAACACTTATACCCCTTGGGAGTCCACGTGATCTGCCATGAAAATTGTTTTAGTGGGGATTTATATACTTCAGCAACAGTTGTTTAAGGAACTGTTAATTTTTAATGGTCGGCTGGACTTACAAGGTATATAGATATATGAGATACTGTTGATGGACAAAATCCTGCACCACCAAGGATGATGATTATCCCATTATCTATAGGGTTTTAACCATCCCAGGCGGTTGTTTGGGATTTCTGAACCATCAACAGTATGATGGATTTTTATTGAAAGGGGAAATTGTAACATCAATTGTAAAATCCCATCCCATGAATTTAATCCTAAAAATGGATCCATTCGGAAAAAACAGGGTCACCATTTATAGTTGTCGCGTGTTTTACTTTGTCGACACCACAATCCTTGGAAGTCCTTTGCCATGTTGAGATTAATGAGGTTTCACCATTTTTGGTCATGATAAGGATGCTTTCATCATTCCAAACCAGGAAGTGTGTATGACCTTGAAAAAATATGACCCTAAGAATCCAGGACTATCCTGAGATATCCTGAGGATGGGATTGGATCCCTTAATACCACTCTAGGATTCCCGGTTCGGATTCTTAGGGTGATGCAAAATTTGTGTTTGGCACGACAACACCTCCGCAGATTTTTCGACAAACGCCGCAGGAACGAAGAAGTTTTGCTGAATGGTTGGTGAATGAGTTTGATTTTTCTGCCATGGGCTCCTTCTTTTGGACTTTTGATTGCAAGGCTCGATTTTAGGGGAGGGGGTGTTCCCTGGGGGAAGCCTAAGGATTCCTAGGGAAACTTAGGGAACCTTAGGGAAGATTACTGGAATCACCACCACCCCCTTTAACAATCCTATTAGGATCCAACAAAAGATGGGTCACGGAAAGTTTTTGTTTTGCTTTGAAACAAACATTTTTGTGGATGAAATGGTTGGTGCCTTTCTGGGATTGCAGCTTATTCCAGCCGTGAAATCATTAGAACAAGAGACATCCTGGATTTATTTTTTTCAATGGATGGAAGTGGTACATTTCCATGTTATTTCCCATGTTCTTCACGGCCAGTGATTTTTCGGGCTGCAAAAAAATCGATGGAGCCGGGTGGATTTTTCGCCAAAAAAGAAACACTCGCAAATCCAAGACTGATGGTTTCCCAAAAGGAATCTCCTTTTCCAAGTGCATGATTTTTCAGGTGAAGCATGTTGAACTTCAAGAAGGGGTAGGTATTGAAAAAATGGGGGGGGACACTGGGTAAACCAACTACTATTACCCTCCCTAAGACTATAACATGGCACCTGAAAATGATGGTTGGAAGATTGGTATCCTTTAGAATGTCATCTTTTCTAACATGCTACTGTTGGTGGAAGACATCCTGAACCAGTTGAGGTTGGTAGTTTACCTCATTATTTACAAGGTTTTAGCACCATCCCAAGTGGTTGTTTGGGATTTCTGAACCATCAACAGTACGTTACTTTTAGGGAAGATAAAAAACGGTGGCCAGTTTCGACATGCTAGGGATTGAACATTCTGGCACTCCTTTAAAAGCCAAGTGGATGGATGCAAACCATTTCTCATTCCTGATCTTCCCAGTTCCCAATATTAACATATGTACCTGGAACTCGAAAGAACCAGCTTTATAAACGGATGTTTGGTGAAACAACCATTTTCTAGGTGGTGGTTTCAAATATTTTTTATTTTCACCCCTACTTGGGGAAGTGATCCAATTTGACCAATATTTTTCAAATGGGTTGAAACCACCAACTAGTTTTGTATGTAACAGTACCCTACAGTCATTGGCTGTATAGTCTGGGTGCGTCTCACAAAAGATGCAAACAGCAAAGCAAAGGGAAAAGAAACACCAGCAGAGTGAGAAAAATAACATACATGAAATCCACCAGCGCTCCATAGAGCGTGTGCGTTATCATTGGCATGTGTGCAGCCAGTGTGTGTGCAGCTTGTGTGCAGCGTTCGCATTGTGCTTTGGATTGGAAATGTAAGGATTGTGGGATCTGGTGTGGATCCAGCATTTTCCTCAGGTTTTTGGCCATGGGACCCGGTCTGGACCGGTCTGGGACCAGGTCTGAATGCGAAAATGCCTTAACTCATAGGAATGAGTTTCTACTTCTAGCAGTTAAGGAGTTTTGGTATTGAGAATCCTATCTGTCTGGATTTGCCGCTGCGAATTTTTTTGAATCCCCCCAAAAGTCTGGAATTGAGGACCTGCTGGATGCGTGAATCCTGCACTGCAGCGCAGTTCTGGAACCTTCTGAGATTGTGGGTTATTTAAGGATTCCTTCAAATTTCTAGATCTCCTGGATCTGGTGACTGGTGGATCTGCAGGACCTGCTATAGGTTCTCTACATAGTGTGCAGCATGTGTGCAGCCAGTGTGTGTGCAGCTTGTGTGCAGCGTCCGTATTGTGCTTTGCATTGCATACGTGAAGATTTTGCGATCTGTTCCCCATGCTTTTGATGCAAGGACCTGGTTTGAAACCGGTCCGAAGTTGCCGTTGTGTTTCCTTGAAATTTCTCATGTAGACCTGCTGGATCTGGTGGGAGCTGCAAAGTGAGTTTGGACACTACTGTGCACAGCCTGCCTGTAGCCTTGCGTTGTTGTTGTTGTTGTTGTTGTTGTTGTTGTTGTTGTTGTTGTTGTTGTTGTTGCTGCATGCGAAATATGGAAGCGCTGGCTTTGGTGCGCACGAGGGGATGCCCACGAGATGATTTGTGGGGCCACATCTGGTTAATATGCGCCAAGGAGGCGAGTGAGGATTTGAGGCGAACGATGTTCCAGTTTGCGTCGTTTGACCCGGAACTGGTGCGCGAGGTAACTGCAGTGAAGCTGGAGTGTGGCATGGCATTGTTGTGCATTAATCTGCAGTTCAACTATCCAGCATGTGCTATAATGTGGGCATTGGGGGAAATTGATGACGTAGTGATCGAACCGTGCTGGGGGCTTGGTGTAGAAGAAAGCGCTCGCGTATATCTAGCAACTGCGGCCAGGCTCGCATATGGGGGCGGTCCCTGGTTCAGGTTTGCCAGGGACAGCCTCTGAAACATCAGCAGTTAAAACGTGCACGTGCGCAAAATGAAACAAAAAGCAGCAATGCAGCTCTTGAGATAGCCGCCTGCTCGGTTTGTGTACCGTTTTAAAAATGATTAAGACCTGCCTGCCATCTGACAATGAAATCTAGAATCATTGTTGACTGATCCGAAACGGAAGGGACTATACACGCCATACAGATTGTGCTTGGGATTGTTTTGGGTCTTTTAATCTTGTGTCTTGCACGGCACGCTGTTGATGCATCCAGCGATCCATATCGCGCGAAACATGCCAATCACGGCATACTATGTCACCAAAAATTGGAACCATCCAATTGAAGCAACCTAATTTGCAAAATGATGGCCATCAGGTTCCAGGATGATGAGTTTGGTTGGATTTCTTTGGTGCAATGAAACAAAACAAGTACCTAAAACAATCATTTTTTGTTAAAACACAAAATGCTTCATTCCTACTCCCCCTCAACTTTTTTTGGGTTACACTCCGGTAAACTAACATAGCAATGGGAAATCCACCATTTGAGTCGATGTATCTTCTATTGAAAAATGGTGGTTTTTCCATTGCTATGTGAATTTACGGGACTGTAAACCTGGTTCAAAAAAACCGGGAAATTTGAAGATCCTCACAGTCGACCCTTTTCCAACAGCCGACAGTTCGACACCTGGAGTTTGGTGAAGATGGATCCCTCGGTGTCTTGGAAATCCGAAATTTTTCGGTGCAGAAAAATCGTTGGAACCCTGGGTTTGTCCTTCAACCAACCGATTTTTTTTAGGTTGGTTTTAACGAGTTTCACCCATTTTTGATAATAGGTAGGGTTTTTTATCATCATCCAATAGGACAGACCAATGGTTAATAAGCTCTTAATGAGACATAAAACCTTGTTTCTGGAGGGGGATGCGTTTGGGGGGGGAAGGCTGACTAGCCATGATTTTGTCCATCAACATAGATGGAAAAGACATGTTATCTCAACTGTGGAAGGGGGTTCGTTCCCCCAGACATTTACCTGACTCCAATAGAAATCCAAGTCGACCATTAATTCAATGGTCTTGAACCGAAAAGACCATGATTTCACTAGGGATTTATATTTTGTAATTAACAATTCCAAGGCACTATCATTTGCATGGTCTTTGACTTGCAGGGATACAGATCAATGATTTTGAAAGAAGGGCCATGCAAATATTTTCCACAAAGTTGTTTTTGAAATTGGTCACAGATTGCAAGGATGTTGACAAAAAAAGGGGCCGAATTTCATATTTGACAAAAATGGGCAAAACAACCAGTATTTAGGGAATTATTGTCCCACCCCAAAATGCCCGAACAAAAAGGATCAAGGTTTTTTTTTGCGGAATTACACTCCGGTAATCTAACATAGCAATGGAAAATGGACCCTTTGAAGATGTATTTCCTATTGAAAATGGGGATATTCCATTGCTATGTTAATTTACCAGAGGGTAGATAATTTTCCCATGAATGAGAGTGAAACATCCGTAAGAATCTTCATTTTACCTTGGAAAGTCGAGCTGACCATCAAAATAACAGGCCCCCTGGAGGTTTTTGATTGTAAATCCCTACTCAAATAAGGAGGTCTTTCCGGTTCAAGAGCATTAGATTCATGGTCAACTTGGTCTTCCAGGGGGACAAGGCAATTTATACATACGAACATCTATATATGTGTATGTATAGAGATATTATTTACATTGTTAACATATTCCTAGTGGAATTGTACACCCCAAAGTTTTCCCTGTTTTAGTCATGATTTGGAATCATCATCCAAGTGACAGCCGGATAGCCCTTTTAAATCGGGTATCAGGTGGGATGATTTTACTAGGAAACACATCCCTGGCAAAAGACTATAAACATGATAGACGCCCCAATTTTTTTGGATGATTTCAGACGCCCTACTAAGCAACAAAAACATGTTTGTCGACTTGGTGAAGTTTTCACGACCCGATTTTTTTGGTTCATGGTCCACCGGGGGGGAAACGGAACCTTTTTGTCGGCAAGTCAAGTCGGACAGCTTTATTATGAAAATGGTCCAACTTGACCATCGTTGAGTCGGATACGCCCCCGAAATATTTAACATTTTCGCCCCTGAAAAATGGATGGGAAAGGAAGATGAGGCAATCCTTTTGGGAGCAAGCCTATTTTTAGGGGCGAGCTGTTAAATTTCTGGGGTGTAGATGTCTTAAGATTTTGTCGCTTTGGGGGATGAAAGAAAAGATCTCCTGAGGCTAAACTTGTATTTTATTATTGTTCTCTTGGGAAATTACAGAATGAAGAATTGCAAGAAGACTTGGAAGGAGAGTGTGATTTCTATCTGGAATGTATGTATTTTTTTAAAATTTGCTTCGAAAGACAAGCCTGCAGAATGTGACTATAGTCTTTTCCTTTTCGGTTGCGATTTGTCACTTTGCAGGGCATCCACATGAAATACCAGGCCCTACAACGAACCAAATCTTCTGGCAGGGCGGCAGGACCCACCCAAATGGACATAAAAAATCGTGAGAGATTGAATAACTATATAGATTTATTCAGAACTCCGGAGAAAACCCATGGTTTTCCAAAACAATAGCTAAGAAATTGAACCATATATAGGTAGTTGAAAGTTTAATCCGAAAAGTTCATTCTACGACGACTTGTGACTTGTGTTTTTTTTGTGCATCCAAAAAAAGGGTGGTGCCATAAGTCTGGGTCCAGATTTCTAGAAAATTCATCAACCAGAACGGTAGTCATCATCGAGTCATGGGGCCGGGGGTGCCCTTAGCAGATTTTTTTTTGTTGGAAATGCGGGTGGGGAAACAAACTTATGAACTCGGCATAGTCATTTTCATTCTTCTCCTCAATTTTGTTTAGTAAGAAAAGGTAAGCTCGCTTCCCAAAAAAGTAGCTTCCAGAAAACGATCACATGGTTGGCTGGGAAATCCACCCTTTTTTCAATTGGAGATACAATAGATACATCTATCAAATGGTTGTTTTTCCATTGTCATGTTAGTCTAGGTGGTGGTTTCAATTTTTTTTTGGAATTTTCACCCCGATCCCTGGAGAAATGATCCAATTTGACTTGCGCATATTTTTCAGATGGGTTGGTGAAAAACCACCAACTAGTAGTTTTCGTGTGTCTAACAGAAGCCGTATCACCATGGATTTCAACCCATCATATCACTGGACTTTAAAAGAAAAGCCAACTTCCAGGTGAATTGGAAAGAACTGTGGCGTGCGGATCGTGATGATTGCATTCCATATAACATGATATATCTCTTAGGTTTCTTGGAAGCAACAATTTTTTCTATCCCATGACCGATCCATGGGACGAAAAGGTATATTTACCTGCATGAATGGTTGATTTTTATGGTTTTCATGTAGGTAAATATACCATACTTGGAGCCTATGGGTGATGTTTAATGTGAGACCCGGTCGATTGTGGTTCTGCAAAACGAGTGGCTGTAGATTTTGTTTCGCAAGGAACACTTGTCGTTTCGAATTGCCCCCAGATTTCTGACACTCGGTTTGGAGTCGAAGTAAGGTTTTTACTATTCATATTCCCTGGAAAGTCAAGCCGACTATCAAAACAATAGAAACCCCAATTTTTGAAGATGAGAAGATTCCCTACTAAACGAAAATAGTCGACTTGGTGAAAATGATTTGTGGTATTTTCATCCCTATTTGGGGAACTGATCAAATTTGACGAGCATATTTTTCAGATGGGTTGGTTCAAAACCACCAACTAGAAACCCTGTTTTTTGTCTTACTTGTTTTTCAGGCATGTTTCTTGCAGCCCCCCCAACAAAAGAAGTGTGTTGATAGTTCACCCCATCATCACCCTGGACAGTCAATCAAAGGCCATTCCACAAAAATCGCCCACCCTAAACTTGTTGATGAATGTAAATCCCTACTTCAAAATAAAGGGTCGGGTCTTTTCGGTTCAGCCGACCATTGAATGAATGGCCTTTCCCTGGATCCTTTAGGGCAAAAAAACAGTTGCAACAACTGCACAAAAGCAACTGGTAAATATACCATGTTTTCCTTATGGGGTAGTAGGGTTTACTGGGCTTAGGTGGTGACCATGGCTATCTGAGCGCCCGAGACGATGGCCATGTCACGATGACTCTCGGAATGTCGCTTTCACACAGGGAGTCCATTTCTGCGGAACCCCTCCACTCTAAGGGTGAGGCCCCCCAAGATTCCCGCAACAAATGGCTATAAGGCCCATAAGGGGAATCGGAATCTTTGATCCCCTTAGATTTCGGAATGTATGAGGGCAAAAAAAAGCACCTTTTTTTGATTCCTGTTCGATTTTTTTCTCCCCGAAAACTCCAAAACGAAAAATGGGCAGTTTTTGTTTTCAAATCCCATGACGGATCCATGGGATGAAAAAGTATATTTACATCCATGAATGGTTGATTTTTATGGTAAATGTAGTATAGGTAAATATAGCGGTCGCATGGATGCGTCATGGGAATTTCTTGGGGAAAGCCATCATCCTTGGATGTCAAAGGCCATTAAAGCCGGATTCGGTTGGTTGTTGGGGGTTTACCAGTTATAAATGGATGGCATGATGGTGGTTTCAAATATTTCTTATTTTCATCCCGAAATTTGGGGAAATGATCCAACTTGACTAGATAATATTTTTGACATGGGTTGGTGAAAAACCACCAACCAGATTGAAATAACACCTACAAGTAGGAACGAAATTTCATGAGGGACACTTTTTTTTTGAGGCCATTTATTTATAGGTAATATAGGGGATGAAATAAAGAACCTAAATTGAGCAATGACTAGTTGACCCTGGTGATTTGTGGCCAATCATAATAAGGATCTCCAAGGGATCTCTACGAATAAAAATCAGGGTTTATCCTGGAATGTCATGTCAGTCACGGTTTTGAGCCTTGCTCAATTAAAACAATGGATATTTCCGGAAAACAACCATTCAAAAAATAGTCGACAAAAGGACCTCATTTTCTTTTGGAGGGGTCAACAAAAATCTTTGGTTTTCTTCGGGGGTGGGAAGTCATCATCGATGATTCCCACCCCCCACTCCTTCTGGAAAAACTTGTTGGCCGAAAAAATCAGGAGTCCCAACCGGGATTTTTGGGAAAGCTGGTTGACATGAAGCTTGGCGGTTACCGTTGGTTACGGTTGGTTGGTTACCGTTGGTTGGTTACCGTTGGTTGGGTTGGTTGGGTTGGTTGGGTTGGATATTTAGGTGGTGATGACAGCCGCGGTCATAGTGCCGTGGCGTTTGTTATCCCTGAATTTTTGGGGTTGGGAGATTTCTTGGTGAGAAAGGTGGGAGGTTGGGGAGATTTCCATGAAATGATGGGAAGACAAACATGATTATATAAATACACTCCTGAAAATTACGAGTTCACACCTGCCAAGAGGGGCTGAAAAAAAAGATTCTCATTTTGACTTGCGCATATTTTTCTTAGACGGGTTTGGTTCAACCACCAACTCGTCGTTTTCGAGGTTATAAAACAACAGCTGGGCAACTTTCCGGTGCAGTCGAGATGTCCTTCCGATCGATTGCACATGGCAATTTCTTGAGCGTCAGCACCTCCAAAGAGGCAGTGTTTCGGGGGAAGTGTTTCGGAGGTTTTGTCGTTGTTTTCCCCAACAAAAACTACGGTCTCTGGGTGCAAGGTGGGACCCAAAAACCAGTTGTTCAAGTAGGGGTGTTATTGCAGCTCCAGTTATTTTGGGGTGAAATAACACGAATTATCCAATGATTTTCGGGCATTTATAGAGGTTGTATATTCTAGCTCCATTTATAACTGGTAGTGGCCCACCTTGTGGTGGTTTCAATTTTGTTTATTTTTATCTTCACACCGATTTTTGGGGGAAATGATTCCCCAATTTGACTTGCGCATATTTTTTCGAATGGGTAACCACCAACTAAAGGTAGCTAGGTGACTTTGTTCATCCAAGCATTGGGTCAATCAAGAACAAAACACTCAGGAAAAGGTGAGTAAGTAACTGGGATCAAATAGTACAGACCTACAGTATTATTATACATCCATAATAAATTATTATAGATAGTCAAAATTTGTGTCAACCTGACTTTTTTAGGTTTTTGGGGAACAAACACTGATGGTTCAGAAATCCGGGATTAAGAGTTGAGTTTTTTTGGTTGCCTGAAAATTTTAATGTTGGACCTAAAATTACAGGGCACGGTGGTGGCTTCAAAGAATTGGGGAGCACTGAAAATTGAAAGGAAACGAAATCAGCAGAAACGGTTGATGTCCCCTTATGCTACAGGGCCCCTTCTGCAAGTGGTTTTGGGGTTGTGGGGGTTAAACGGGTACCTAAACACCGAACATCACAGGGTTTGACCTTTGCCACTACTGTTGATGGAAGAAATCCGGCGATCACCACCTGAGATGGTGCTAAAGCCTTGTAAATAATGGGATAAACTACCAACCCCAACTGGTGAGTTCGCCGGATTTCTGAACCATCAACAGCAGGGATAAATCACAATTTCTTTCCCCCCCTTCCGTTTTCCGATAGTTTGACTCACCTTTTTAGGAAAAGAGAAGGCCTCTCTCTGTGTCTGAAGGTAGATATATGATCATATATTATTATATATATATATATATAGATATATATATATATACCCTGTAGTTCCAAGACCAATTAAAATAATAGTCCCCTGGAAGTGTTGATGAAAAAAAACCCTACTTCCAAATCAGGGTCGGTGAACTCTCGCATTGCGTTCGAAGTGTTCGAAAACCCGCCGCCTTTGCAGGTCTCTTTGTCGTCGATACGACAAGGTTGGGAAAGCTTCCAAGTCTTGAGCTTCCTTCCATCAGATCCAGATTCGGAGGGTGATGGCTATCAACCATGTCAGGTGTGGCTTTGTTGTGGTTGGGGAGGGTGTCGTTGTCGTTGCGTTAAAAACCCAGACATGTACAACTTGGTGGGGTTGTTTTTTAAACCAGACATGTACAACGTTATCATCCTGCAGAATATAGATGTTAATAAGTGCTTGTATTTTTACACTCAAGTGTTTTCTTTTTTCAACTGATGGACATGAGACATTTTTTTAGTCTCTTGCCCAAGCGTTTTCTCCAAAAATGCTCCATCCGCATGCCCATTCGTCAAAAAGACCCACCGAAAATGGTGACAAAGATATGGCAGCACTAACCATCTCTTGGATGTTCCAGGAAGTGGATGGATCAAAGGTGATCGGATCAGTGGGCGATTTCACCCCTAGGAATACCCCATTTAGGTCCCTAGGTGAAATAACCCATTGATCCGATCACTTCCGTCCCGGGACATCCAAGCTCCATCTCCAACCCTATTGGCATTACCCTGGAAGCCCTGGATTTTTCCACGATTTTTTCCACGCTTGGATCGGATCATCCCAGGACTTGTCAGTGGTTAGGACTCCACCCCCATTTACAAGCCATGAAATGGCCATTTGGAAGGGGAATACACCCAGTTTCACCATTTGTTAGAGTAAGGGTTTATCATCATCATCATCATCATCATCATCATCATCATCATCATCATCATCATCATCATCATCATCATCATCATGCAAGTTTGCACCTTTTGCAGTGCAAAAAGCAGTTCGAACCCTAATGTAAACACCAACTAGCGAAACAAACATCGATGTAAACGGGATGCAAAAGAGTCAAAAACAAACAACCTGGAACGCCATGTGTCCTATTTTTTTAGGCAACTTTCCCCGTAAAACCAGCAACTATTGCCTTAAAAATAGGCTTTCCAGGAAAACAATAAAACAAGAGGCAAGAACAACGCGACACAACGAACACTTAAAATGACAAAGAAGTGAACCACGAAATACTGAAACCGGGAGCGTTTCGGGCGAGCGTTTCGCGGTATTGCGTGCATGAATGTGAATGCTTTTGCACGTCATTTTGCTATGCCTTTGGATGTTAATTTGTTCTTAGAGCTCTTGGCGGACATTGACCCTTTGTGTTTGCTGCTTTTTTGTTTTGATTGCCGACGATGGGGCTGCGAGGTGAGGGCCAGGAACAATACTTCCAGTGAAGCTCACAGCATGGAAAGGTCTTGACGCAAACAAGAGCTGTTGCGACGGCAGCTTGGCTTGACACCTCAAGCGTTCCCTGGCGTGGCTTGCTGCAAGGCAAGCAGTAGCACTGGCCCTGGCGCAGCAACTTCCGCCACCGCCACCGCCGCAGGCAGCAAGAGTCCTAACTCCTGCAATGCGACGGGGTCGACTGCCTAATCCGTCCACGCTAGGTGGATCATCACTTGGCTTCAGAAACCACATGCAAAGAAGTTCCCCATCAGTTTGAAACGGTTTCGTGTTCAACTGGTGCAAGGCATCCTGGACCAGCTGGGGACTACTAAGATTTGCCCGAGTGAAAGGGCTTGGAAATTTGAATTGCTTGAGCAAGTCCATTAGCAGGATCTCGAGCCAAAACAGCTAGCAGCCTACCGCCCACCAAACAAAACACATCTCACATGCAAAGGCAACATGAAAGCAAGTCATGTCCATGAAACCAATGGTGGTGGTGGGGTGGGGAGCGGTGGGTGTGGGAGCTGTCAGACCATATGCATCCATCTTCCAAGCCTAAACACGGTCGTTCAACGTTTCAGCCACAGTTCATATTTATTTATCAGTGCACAACATATCATCGTTTAACCTCGGCTGCTCATAAAAAGCTACAGGCGCTGGGGGCTAAAATGGGGATGTAGGGATTTTGGTGTGGCGCTGGGCAGGGTGTAAGTGGGACCGGGCTCAAGGCAATATCACAATCAAGAGCATCACGGCACATTTCCAACCTTTGATATAGCCAGTTCCAAAACATGGCAAATATTGCGTTCCTGGGCTGGTGATCAGGTCCTTTGTATGGAGTGCTTGAAGTTCAGAGGTCGAAAAATTGCACGCCACAGCCAAAATCTTCATACCTCAAACGTTTTTGAGACGTGCCTGTCTCCAAAATTTCAATCTCTGCGACAAGACCCTGTGACATCCCTAAACACTGTTGGTTACGGAGTTGATGAAAGAAAAAAATCCAGTAAAATCCCAAGCTGATATGGCGAATATCTCATCATTTGCAGGATTCTATATATATATATATATATACACTCTGGGAGTCCAAGTCGGTCATGAATTCAACTTTATTTTAGAACAGACCCCCTTGATTTGAAGAAGGAATTTATTCCATTCCAGGGTAGACTTAATCATTTTAATAGTTTTTGCTTGATTTGCAGGGTATATATTTAGCATGAAAACCAAGGGGCAACGAGTTGATATGATAAATATCCTTGGGATAATATTGACCCCGGAAGTCAAACCGACCATTGGAGCCGCATAGTCTGCCCCGGAATTGTTCATGAAACAAACCCTTACTTTTGAAACAATGCCATTTTTGCGGGAAAAGAACCATTCAACAAAATCATCGACAAATCGACTTTCAGGGTATAGCTAAACGTACATGAATGATTGATTTTTGCTGGCAAATTATGGTAAACGGTAAATATACGTACCATGCACATCCCATACAGGGATCCCACATAGCTTCGTGAGAACCGAAGGTGAGACATGTTAGTTCCCTGGACCGTATTTGTTTTTTCCAGTGTTTCGACGAGTAGTTTTCAATGTTGGATTTCCAACTTACAGAAAAACCCTGGACGTCCCTTTGTCGACCATTAATTCAATGGTCTTGAACCAAGAAAACCATAATTTTTGTAGGGATTTACTTCATTAACAATTCCAGGGTAGACTCTTGCATTCTAATGGTCGGCTTGACTTCCAGCTTATAGGAATACAACCCTGAAAGTCAAGCCGACTATTAAAATAATAGTCCCCAATGTTGGATGATTGAAATAATAGTCCCATATATTTGAAAATAACAATATATATATATATATATATCAACTACTTAGTTCTACAAGTTATTTCTTCAGATTTCTGAATCTCAACCTCAACTATCACCATCGAGTTTGTCAAAATTCCAGGTGCAAAGTTTCCATCAAAGTTGGTTGAGTTTTGCTCCAGCTGCCGTGGATGCAACGACGGCCACGACGGCACCGTTATGGGATGCCATCAAGAAGTGACGACCAAGGGTCGATGGTGATGCCGAAAATATTTTGAGAACAACCGGTCTAAAAAAGGGCCTTGCTTTTTTGGAAAAAAAACAACTGCGACATATATATTTTTTGGGTCTTTGAAAATATATCAGTCACCTGGGAACTCGAAGCCTGCAGAAGCAGCTTTGAAAAAATGGGATGTTTGGGTTAAAATCCAACCATTAGTTGATGTGGAAAGGTTTGAAAAGTCATGATCCAACTGACAGCCAAGCATTTGCCAATGCGTGGCATGTTTCGGGTACCAGGTTAACGATCGATTTTGGGAAGCCTTGAGGTTATAGTTGTGGTAAACCGAAACCATGCCAAACATATTCCCCTTAATCTGGCGATGGAAAAAAACCCAAGGTGAACCCGGGAAGTGCAACATGTCCGTCGGAAAAAACCCTAACATACAGAGTGCCAGGTTTGTTGTGGTTCCCCCCCCTTCGGGTGGTGCCCCCCTTTTGGGGCGCTGGGGGTGCAGTCAAACTGCGTCGGACATGACCAAAGGTGCTGTGGTGCTTTGCCCGTTCCGACGTTCCGATGAAGTCCTTCAAAGATTTTTCCTGTAGGAGTCCTTAAAGGTAGACCAGTAATTAATACAATGGTCTTAAAAACAGAAAAGTTCAATATTGTGGTAGTGATTTATTTCATCAACAATTCCACGGTAGACTACTTCATTTTCATGGTCGGATTGACTTGCAGGTTTTTTTTTGGGGCATCACTTTGAGGGTTTCAGTAGCAGCAGGCATACCAAAACTTATGGGAATCTAAGGGGCCCCACCCTCCAAATGCAAGGTTTCCCCCAAGAAAAACCGTCGGCCCCTTTTAAGGGATCATGGTGGGCTTCATAAACCATGAAAACAAGGCAGGCGTCATTTCCTGTGGGGGGTGGTATTGGGGGGAGGTAGGTAGCGTTAGATTTCCATGAAACAACATCCCGGATCGCACCACCGACATGTAACGTGAAGATGCATTCCATTTGGAAATCAGGTCGTTTCTGGTCATCAATGTGATCAAATTCGATGTTCTTTTCCTGGTATTTGCAAAAAATCAGGCAGTTTTTGTCCTGTGCACGTAAACAAAATATGTCAAGATCAAAATGGTGTTTTTTTGCTGGCTGTGATGTACTCATTCCATTGCATTCTCAAGGTTGAGTTGATAGATGAATATCATTTCGGTATGCTTTCAACGTTTTGTTTTGAAGGGAAACAATCGTTGCTATGAAGCCATTTTGCGCCACAAGCTGGACATGTCCATCCGTTAAAAACCTATATTTTTTTGCTTAGTTTGACGAAGAGCGTCACAGCAGAAGAGTGGTACATGACTCAAGGACCATGATCTGTGTACCATTTCACTGGAGGTCTAAGTTGACCATACAATAGGTTTTCACCAAAGGCTATTTTTTAAGGTTTGGGAATCTTAATCATTCAAGATTGGGGGACTATTATCTTAATAGTCGGCTTGACTTTCAGGGATTTGTTTGAATTTTTGCAGATCTTCTAAACGCCCATTGTTTTCCTATGGTAGGGATAGTGAATCAAGTTGATAGTAGGGGTTTATATATCCATGATAAGGATTCCCTATAAAAGGTGGGATGAGTTTATCCCCAATATTAAGGAGTTGAGAAAGACCCTAGCATACATGGCTAAGATAATGTCATAGGCATTCTGAGTTTTCAAACCTTTTTTGTGTCATTTTTTCTTGGAAGCTTAAAGTCACATGTGTCTCATGTGATCCTTTTTTTTTGAAACGTCTTTTTAAGTGTATTGTACATCCTTCAAGAGGGGCGAAATCGAAAAATGGAGGTTTTTTTTGTTGTAAGGAAGGAAACAATTCTCTCTTTAGTGATGTCCGAACATACCACTGGAAAGGTCCGAAGCTATAATTTGAGGCCTGACGTTGGCAGACCATTGAAGATAACTGAACATCATGGATGCGGCATGTACCCCTATTCGAAAGAAACTCTAAAAAGAGAGCAGCTTAGATTGTTGGCAGTTTGCCAACAAAAATCAAACTCACAGCAGTGCCATTTTTGCTGGAATTTTTCATGAAAGAAACATCTCTTGGATGATGTATCCTGTGTATCATAGAAAACTAGGTGGTGGTTTCAAATATTTTTTATTTTCACCCCTATGTTGGGGAAGATTCCGATTTTGACTAGAATATTTTTCAAATTTCGTTGGTTCCACCACCAACCAGAAAAAAAATCTCCAAGATTTTCGAACGCAAAAACCTGTGAGTGAAAAAACATGAAAAACAAAAAAACAGCAAGCATCGGCTACAAAGGACGGATTTAGCCGATGTCTTTTTTTGCTCCAAAGAAGGGCGGCCTATTTCAGAAAAATGGATGAACAAAAAAAGCTGAGCTTTTTGCGCTGGGTGTTTTTGCACTGGAAGTCGGTGAGTTTGCCACCATTTTCCAAAAATGGTAAACTTCCAAACTTGGAAGATGTTGCCAACCCCTATTCAAATAATGGTGAAACTCGGAGTTCCCAAGCTATAAAAAAACGGTGGTTTCAACCCAGGACTTCCAGGGTCTTTTTTTGTAAACCACCTGTAAATAGGGATCCCCCCCAAAAAAAAGAATTGCGGATTCTGCATTCTTCAACAAGTATCAGTGGTGTTCGGTTTTGTGATTTTTTCTCTCTTTTTTTTGTGTTCGAAAATCCGGTCGATCTATATAATAAACTCATATATTAAGCCACAGCAGCCTGTTTCTTTGTAAAACGATTGTAGTAGAGTCCCCGTGAATCTTGAGGAAAGATTCAGTGGAAAAAACTAGGTGCTGGTTTCACTTGTTTTTTTTGAATTTTTCACCCTGATGATTGGGGAAAATGATCCAATTTGACGAGCATATTTTTTCAAAATGGGTTGGTTCAACCACCAATCAGAAGAGTTTTGCCATGTTTTCTGATTCGACTCGGGATTCATGGGATGATTTTTGTTTAACCGACATAAAATTTCCACCCCAAAATGTTCATTTGGATGATTCAAAATTGTTACATAGGAAATAGCTGTTTAACACCACATCCGTTTAACTGACTGTTTGGCGGTTCCAGACAAGGAGTAAACGGCAGCTCTGGAATATTGGCCTACACTATAAATCAACATTTAACTTTAAATCATCACGAAAAAATCACCATCAAAGGGGTGATGTTTTTTTTTTTCGTGACTTTGCAAAGCTAAGATTTAAGGAGATGAATCCCTGAAAGTCGAAAAACTATTATTTATTGAATGTTTTTTTCCACCATTCCAGGGGACTATGATTTTAATTTTAATGGCCTTTGACTGGCGGTTGGAATCATAGGAGTCTTCCAAAAGACATTTTTTTTAAATAAAATGTGAATTTCAAGGCAAAGAAAGACATTCAACAAATCGCAACTTTCAACACAGCAACTGGCCACTGTTGATAGTTTCAGACATCTGGATTTCAGTCAGAGGTAGGAGTACAACTTCTCAACAGTAAAACCATGTAAAACCCATTTCACATGTGGTTTTACTGTTGATGGCTGAAATCTGGTAAACTCACTAGTTGAGCCACGAAAAAACACGTTTATATATTACTTTCCATTATATTGCTTGGTTTATAGGGATCCTTATTTCATGGTTTATGAAATAATCCTTACAAAACTGGGTAGTATTTCATCCCCCAAACAAACAACCAACCAGGGTCCCCTTTTTCGTGGCTCAGTTGAAGATCGATCCTAGTATTTTCAGACGTTGCGGTTCGTGAACATTTCCATCAACAAAAAGCGTTTCCCTAAGCCACCAGCAAAACCCACCCACCACAGTTGCCTAAACAAAATTGCTCGAAATTCCTATGTTTTCCAGGCGTTTTCGACATTTTTTTGATCATCATATCAACCTGCTGGGGTTTGCCCCCCCCGTAACAGTTACAACACCGAGGCACTGATCCCATCACGGTGCGTTTGAATACGGCACCACAACGCGTGCAGCAGATCGAGGTGGAACCAGTGGAACCATGGAACCAACCACCAAAGTGTTCAAGGGGGTAACTGGGGAACCCTAAGGATTCCGTTTGGGAGGATTGGGGAACCTTAAAAAACATTAGGGAATGATTAGGGGAATCACCACCACCCCCTTTAGAATCCTATTACACTCGGGTTGAGATGATGTGTGACGTGACGTAAGATGGGATTTTGAAATTTGGAGAATTTTTTTTTCATGATTTGCGATGGTTTGGATGCGGGAAATTTGCGTGGTTTGCGGGGATATATGCCCCCCAAAATGTAGGAACTTGAAGATTTACATATATGAATTGCTTAAATATTATAATTACCCTGGAAGTCCAGCCGAGCAAACAAAATGACGGGTTTTTAGGATGATCAATGTAAAGGAATTGTCGATACCAGCCGAGGCAAAGTTTGGTCGACTTGGACTTCCTGGGTTCTGGTAAAAGTACAGGTACTCTCTGTAAAACTAACATGTCCCCTGAAAATCAATGGTTGCAAGATGTATTTCCGATTGAACTCGTCCCTTTTTAGGGGACGTGTTAGTTTTCGGGGGTGTAAGTATTCAATGATTCCATACATTTTGCGCATTTCTGGTGGTTGTTTTGGAATCCGGGCAGGGTGAAAAAGTCTGTGTCTTTCAATCCTTTAGAAGATGGGTCCTTAAATGGTCTTAAACGGAAAAACACATTGTTTTTTTTGTACGTATAGTGATTTATTTCATCAACAATTTCAGAGTAGGATATTTTTTGAATTCCCCTTTGACTTCCAGGGTCAGAGAAAGATAGCCCCATCTTATGATATATTCGCAACAAGTTGATCTATAACACAGCCCATATGCTCTCATATATCATCCCATAGATATCACTACCGCATATAACTATTGCTATGGCGATACTGTTGATGCATCAGAAATTCTGCACCACCTGGAATGTATAGAACCCGTAAATAATGGGATAAAATTACCTATCAATGAGCTGGTTAGCCGGATTGTTTTCTTCTATCAGCAGTATATATCGTTTGTCTATATACCCATGGTATGGCATATCACTCGCATATATTATCCCATAGATATCACTACCATGGCCATATCATCCAAAAATTTCTGATCCGGCTTTCTAGACAAACCATTGGATCCAGGTAGCCGAATTGCCCATTGGCGAGTCGTCCACGGGCTTTTCTTTGTCGCTCGGATCCTGCGTTTAAAGCAACACGACTGGATTTTTTTGTGTTGCTGTACAAATCTAGGGCCTATTTATTAAATCTGGAAGTCAAGCCGACTATTAAAATCATAGTCCCCAATTTTGGATGATTCAGATTCCCTACTTAGAAAAATAGTCTTTGGTGAAGCTCCCTATTTTTTTGATGGTCTTTGGACTCTCAGGGTATGCCCTTAAAATGTGCTTCAACATAGAGGGGCCCGTATCTTTTTTTTCATGGGAAACATTTTTGTGTGAACCGTTTTTTGTGAACGGGGATGATTTTATAACTCAATGATTCTGTGAGACAATTTGTTTCGCTGCTTGTTTTTTGAGATGTAAGGAAGACTATAAGACATATAGAATAAAGTCGTCTACCTTTTATGTTTCAAAATGTTCGGAAGACTGAAGCTGAAAAAGGTTCCTTTTCAGAAGACATGTGATTTTCTTCGCAGGTGGGCTGTAAAGTCTGTTTGTTTTGTGTGTGCCTTGGGATTATGATTATGCACAGCATTACATGGAATGGAAATTGCTCTTAAATCATGAAATCCGCACCAAAAATAATTATCGAACAATTTGTCTTTGAAAGTGGCACTGTTAACTGCTGACAAAAAATGCGTATGATTCTCCCAACTAATGGGCTTCATCAAGATATCATTTGAACGTCATCAAAGAAAGTTGGTATTCATCAAACTCCAACGAGGTTGCCCTGTAAGTCAATCAAAGACCTGGAACTATTGAAGGTATGTTTTTCTTTGTTTCGGTTTACGTCCAGTTGATTTCGTGGTCAACAATTCGTGGTTTCAGGTTACAAATATATTACTGTACTCTAGAAAATTACTTCTTGGAAATATATCTTATATATATATATCTTATACTTTAAAGAAACCTTGCAGTTGGTTGTTGTTGTTGTTGTTGTTGCTGTTGTTGTTGTTGTTGTTGTTTCATAATTGTTTGGAGCCAGTTGTGACATGTGGTTTTCCTCACCCAAAAAATACACCGACGCGAGGGAAGTCTTTGTGGATGTGATTACGCCCTTTGGCGCCACGACTACCAAGACCATTCAGGCGATTTTTTTCTAAAAAAGTGAGTTGTGATACTGAGACTCTCCGAATTGCATGGTTTGTAGAATGGAGTTTTATAAGCCATATGATCCATCTATGGTATATTTAAATTGGGGGTCCAAAGACCATTGAATAGATAGCCTTTTGGAAAAGACCATTATTTTAGTAGCGAGTTATTTCATCAACAATTCCAGGGATTTTTTATTATTATTGGTCTTTGACTTCCTGGGTTTACCTACATTCACCACAAGAATCATCTCAATGTATCTAAATATACCAGTCCCATGGATCCTATGGGTAATATATAGTTAGAGACTCTACTATAGCTCCCCAACAATATACTCAAGGTTCAATTCGACTTGGCTTGTTTTTAAATGTTCTATTTTTTTTGAGAGTTCTACAGGTGTGGAGTTTTTTTTTAAAATTTTTGATGTACAAAATAATAGCCAATTTGCCTATTATCTATACTCAAGTCTAATAGATCCCCTCAAGGTAGGGAAGTTTGTCTCTAAGAATTTTCCCAACAGATCCCGAAAGGAGCATATCCAAAACAGACCCCCACGAAAGGATGTGCCAAGAAGTTGGTAAATGGTAGTTACAACCCCGATATACCCCATTTATAAGTAGGTGAAATAACCCATTGATCCTAACCATCGATCCTAACTTCCAACCGAACATCCAAGTAGGTGATGAACTCATCACGCATGAGTTGGACTTTGGACCTCAAGTATGAGCCAAAACCCCATGCCTTTTTTTTTGAGAGAGGGCATTGTTTTATATAGTACAGTAAGAGTTTATCACATCAAGAATTTCAGGGATACACAATTTTCGTGAATGGTCTTTGCTTAACTTCCAGGGTTCTGATTGTATGCAAGCTACTGGTTGACCAGGCGACATCCAACGCCGTGGACCCACCTGAATCCCGAAGCTTCTAAAAAAAGGGGCATGTTTCGATTATCTTAAAAAAGTCACGACAAACGCAGAATTGCCAGGTACCTCACCGAAAACTAACATTGGCAGTGGAAAATCCACCATTTGAAGATGTATTTCCTATTGAAAATGGAGACTTTCCAATGTCATGTTAGTTTTCAGGGGTGTATGTTTTGGTAACTCACAATGATTATACATGGACCCTGTAAGTCAAGCCGACCATTAAAAGAACAGTCTACCCTGGAATTGTTGATAAAATAAATTCCTACTAAAATAATGCTGTTTTCCCTGAAAGACCATGGAATTAAGGGCCAACACAAGGACTCAGGGTATATATAGATACGGACCATTGGACATTTCCAATTTGATTTGCTTCCAAGCATAAGCCTTTTGAAGTCTGCCAAAAATTGATCGCTTGTTTTGGGATGAATTTGGGCACCAATTGAGACAGACGGAAATTTCAGGGTAGAACAACTGGGTAGCTTACCCTGGAAGTGAACCACCATCTTAAATCTTAAAGATGCAAAACTTCCTTTTGGATGAAGATAAAGAAACCCCTGGAATTCCCAACCGGACTCCAAAAAAAATGGTGGTTTTCACCCAGGACTTCCAGGCTTAAAAATCACAGTCCTTACTTGTCCGGGGGGTTATTTTTGGGGGGTTCGGTATGGGAAGCTTGCGGTGTTTTCACCCGTAAATTTCATTTTTGTAGATACACTTCGGTAAACTAACATAGCAATAGACCATGGGCCAATTGAAGATGTATTTCCTATTGAAAATGGGGATATTCCATTGCTATGTTAGTTTACCAGAGGGTAGGAAATTTTTGCAGGGAAATGTCCCCCCAAATGCCAACCTTTTTCCTGTGGAAAATTGTCAACCGGCTTAAAAAAAAAAACGGTAGACGATGATGGGTGTTTTTGCTAATTGGAAGGTTTTTGGACTGTATAGTATAGATATACTTTTAGAATTTGGAAGACTAGGGATATTACCCCCTCCTTGCAACAAACAGTTCGCACCTGTTATTGGAAGCCATCATCCCACGGCATCGTCTGAACCAACCATCCATTGTCAGGGGCTTTTGCTGTTGGTGTGGAGGGTATTCCTTATTTAAGACACCAATAATCCCGTGGGGCCCATGGAAAACCCCAACATAAAACCTGGAAGTCAAGGGCCCCGACCATTGAAAAACACTAGTCTACCCTGCAATTGTGGATGAAATTATTTTCACTACTTTTTAGCAAAAGACCATTAATTTAATGGTCGACAAAAGGACCCCTATAGGCTTATAGGCCATATCTACCAAACCAACCAACCGACTCGAAAATCCTTGGAAAATAGAGGGTTCACGTGCGTCCCGAGCGAACCCTGAGTGAACCCCCCGAGAAGCCGCATCCGCCTGACGACCGGTCGACAGGTCTTTAGTCTTCCACCAAAGAATCGAACTGCCATTATCAATAAGCGATTGGAGGTGGGGATTTTGCCGATGGTTCGAAGGATGGAGGTCTACGCGGTTTTTTGAGACATGGTGGAGGTGCCAAATCCAGCTCACATTGAAAAGAGATTTCCTTCGGAAATCAAAGACCATTAGCAGCATTAGAAGAATAGTCTACCCTGGAATTGTTGATGAACTAAACCCTTACTAAAATGATGGTCTTTTCGGAATATCACTGTTCAATGGTCTTTGGACTTCCAGGGGAATGGCATTGATTCATGAAATCATGATTTTGTTCGATGAGCTGTATGTAGGAGATACTGTTGATGGTTCAGAAATCCCGCGATCACCACCTGGGATTAAAAAAGGAACCCTGTAAATAATGCGGGTAATTTACCAACCTCAACTGGTGAACGCCAGATTTCCATCAACCGTATTATTTTATTTTTTTGAGGTTCAAAGCGCCCCAACATTTTCGAAACCTGGAAGCTTCAGCAGTCCCGGTCCCCACGGTTTGGATTTTCCAAACCCGCCAACCAACCAAACCGCGAGGAAGCGCTGACGGCAGACCCAGAGACCCAGGTGACGACCTTGATGACCGTCTTGAACATTGCGCAGGTGCTGCAGTCGTTTCGCTAAGTTCGTGGGCCCTCGTTGTTGTTGGTTAGGTAAGTCCCCCATAAATGGGGGTTATGGGACCCCTTACTAAATGGCCTAAATATCCTAAATGGCTTGTAAAATAGGGGTGGAATCCTAAACCGCTTACGATACCTGGGATGATCCTCCAAGGTTAGGGTTTGCCCTACATAGGGGGAATGATGTCCGATCCCCAGTGATATATAGTGATGATGATTTAACCGGACTACCATTTGTTTATACAGGGGATGATGATACTCAGTTATATGCGGGATGATTAATCAAGCTATGAATGAACATGTCACAACGGTTTTGATTTGCCGCGCCGGTGTGGAGTTTTAGAGTTTTGATTAATGATCTCCATCGCTGCGATATTAGGATTGTTGGATCGCTACTTGGATGTCCCATGAATCAAGATAATGAATGGTTAGTAAATGGGTTACAGTATACCCCCATTCAAAGTGACCTTTTTTGTGCTTGCCCCGATCCTTGGGTTGGTCACCAACAACCCAACCTTTGCACTGGAAGTCAAAGACCATGAAAAAAATAGTCCCCTGGAATTCACTTTTGTAAATCCCTACTAAAATAATGGTCTTTTCCACAAGGCTATTTATCTAATGGTCTTTGGACCCCCAGGGCTTTGATTTATTTCGGGTCACACTTTTAACTCACCCATTCAGGTCACGTTTGCACGCACGCAGAAACACCTGATAATGTTTGTTTAACCATCTGAGCAACTGAAAAAATCCTACTGTTTGGTTGTTCTATGTTGGGGATGATGAAAACTACCCAGTTATATGGGGAGTAATCAGATATGTGCCTTTTGTTAGGTTTTTTCGGGTGAAAAGGCACACATTTTACACACTTGGAAGATCCAGGTAGTATTTATATACATATTTACATTACGGAAATGCATGACTTATCGCCTGCCAGTTACCCCCGTCATTCTCTGGGGGAGTTTCTAAGTCTTCTACATGTTAACAGTGGAGACAAAGTAAAGCTACGGACCAATCACCTGCAAAAAACACCCTGATTTTTCCAGCCAGCTACGTTCCTGAAAAAAAACAACAATTTTTGATGGTATGTACCAAAAAAGACAGGGATTTTCCACGGCGACTTGTTGGTTTCAGTGATTTTTGCAATGAATCTATCACTTCTAGATTCTAGATGGGTTTTGATGGTCAGCCGATCTGAAGGTGTTTTCAAAGAGGGCCCCCAAAAAAGACCCCGAAAAAAAAAACGCAAAAAGTGTGTGGCTTGTGTTTTTTTTTGGTTTCAGGCTGCAGGCTCCGAAATTTGACATACCTGGAACAGTTCAGCCGTTGCGGTTCGGGAATTTCCATCAACTTGAGGGGCCCCCCAACACCAGGCTGCCAACCAGTTGCCCAAAAAAAAGAGGTAGGTAATTCCTATGTTTTCCAAGTAGATAACTAGATAACCATATGATGACCACATACTTAAGAGCCGTAAAAACGTCAGTTTTTCCAAGGAAATCAACCAATCGACTCTTGGGTGGAAATCAACGAATCTTCAACGCCCTTCAAGTTGGCTCTGTGGTGGTTTTGCCGATATTAGAGCCAGGATCAAAAAAACTTAGCTGGATGCTTTCCATTGAAATACTGGGTTGATTCATAAGTTCATAAGGATCCTTATTTCACGGTTTATGATAACAAATCCCCGTATCATTGGGGTAGGACATCATCCCCATTTTGTACGGGGCTGTATAACCAAGGGTTTTCTCATTTCTCATATGTTGGTTTTTCAACGATGGGAGGCTCCGTCGTTGCCTCCTGGAGAAGCACCAACACCAGAGAATCAAAGAGTCATGGAAGAGGCGTGGACCCACTGACGTTGGGACCCTTGGTTCGAGTCCCAAGCCACAAATTCACAAGGAATTCCCCTCAACAAAAAGGTCCCCCAAAGTCGACCCCTTAAAAAAAAACAAGAGTTTTTCAGCAAGTCGACTATTTTCTTAAGGTTTTGGAAATCTTAATCATCCAAAATTGGGGGACTATTATTTCTACTTCCAAATAATTAACTTCCAGGGAATTCAAGTAGAAACTCATATTGACCAACTACTCTGGAAGCAGTTTTGTCGACTGTTCATTGAATGGTGTGGACCCGCAAAGACGACATTGTTTTAGTAAGGGTTTATTTGGATGTTTCCAAAAATAGTGGTACCCCAAAATGGATGGTTTATAATGGAAAACCCTATTAAAATGGATGATTTGGGGGTACCACCATTTAAGGAAACACCAATTTCATGAACACTTCCAGGGTAGACTATTCTGGAATCCTTAGAGGGCCTTGTTAAGCAACGTTAAGCAATGGAATATCACCAGGGGCTGGTGGTTTTTTGTGTCGGAGGGAGGGGGGTCCATTTTGGGAAGGGAAAAGAGATGATCGGGGTGAGGCTGTATCAACTTCTCACTTGATTCTTTTTAAGATACCCTGGAAGTCCAACTCCAACCACCATTCTTTATGGGTGGATTCCGCACTACCATTATTTTGGTAGGGGTTGGCAACATCTTCCAAAAGGAACCACCATTTTAAAATGGTCTTTGACTTCTAGGGAAGTCTCATTTCCATCAAAATTCAATGGGACCTTACAATGGACCCCCAAGTTGCTAGAGCTATTAGATACTAGGGTTTGTTCAGTGGGTCCTGCTGGAGATTTCTTGGATTCTTTTTAAGAAATCTCATTCAAAACTTCACAAGACCGTTTTAAAGATGATGTTTTTTCCTTTTTAAGATATGGAGTAGTTCCATTCAAATGGGTAATGAATGGGTCAATGATGCCAGATCCGTTCCATTTGTTTTTGGTGAAAGTTTCACGCCAGAACTGAAGAATACCAGAAACTAACATAGCCAGCCTTAGCTATAGAAAACTAGGTGGTGAAACTTCAAATATTCTTGATTTTCACCCTTACTTGGGGAAGATGAACCCATTTTTCACTCATATTTTTCAAATAGGTTGGTTCAACCCACCAACCAGAAAATCACTTCGATGGAAATCTGAGGGTCCCAACGTTGGACCAGACTCGCAGGTGCGTGAGATCATGGTACAGACGACTGCGTCAGCTCCCGTGACGATGAACACGGCAGTGAATCAGGCAGATATTTTTTTCCAGCTGGTGGTTTCAAATGTCTTTTATTGGGAAATGATCCAATTTGACGATCATGCTTTTCAGATGGGTTGGTGAAGAACCACCAACTAGTTTTTTGTTTTCAACATTTGACAACTTGTGGAACTGCCGTAGGAATAAGATCAAGTAAAGGTACCTTAAAATGATAGTCACTCCCTTAGAATTTTTGATGATTATTAAAAAATCCCTACTAAACCATTGAACTCCCAGGCTTAGGAAATGGTATATACCCTTTTTTTTTGCGTAGGGCGACGGTGGTTTAGGCTGAAACTTGGGTTTTGTTCCTTAAGGTACTTGGAGGATGTTTTTCTCCCTATTTGTACCGTAAGTGGTTAGGATCAGCCTCCCGTTTAGAAGACATTTAGATCGGCTATTTGGAAGGGGTCCCACAACCCGATCCACAAAGGGGACTTAGTAACCATGGTTATTACCCACTTACAAGTCCTGGGATGATCTTTCAAGTAGGTCGTTTTGCGCTAGGAAGTTCCCAATCTCTAAAAGTCCGTGCATTTGTTTTCGGTTTGGTCATATGCCAAGATCTCGTTTTTATACATGGCGTCGTCTTTGGTTTTGTCAAGATTTTATTACCCACCAAGCCGACCATATATGACAATCTCTGTGTTGGAAAAAGCATGATTTCCCTACAAGCCGTCCAAACAAACAGTTTGCCCTGGAATTATTGATGAAATACATCCCTCTAAATAAGGAGGTCTTTTCGGTTCAAAACCATTGAATTTCATAACCGACACAATGCAAAACCAAGGGTGTCCGGTTCAGTTCAATGGTGCATTCTGAAGCTATCCACGAAAGTCTCCAACTAAATTGTGACAGTTTCGCGAAAGAGATTGGATTTTAACTTCTGTTATACAAAAAAAAAGAAGCCAAACAGTTTGAAATGGATGATTATGAAAAATGGTGATTTCCAACCATTTTTTAGCTATATAATGTATACATATATAGACTCATGGATTTTAGTTGGATGACTCTCCAAGTGATATCCCGGAGGATTGCCACGTCTTTCCGTTTTGCGTTTTTTTGTTCTACACTCAAAGCGGCTGGAAGTCTACTTGGAGTTCCAGGGATGGAAGTTAGGATCAATGGGATATTTCACCTACTTAGAAATGGGATATTCCCTGGGGTTATTTCACCCACTTAATTCCTAACCTTTTAAGTACTAGCTGAGTTCAACAGCTCGACCGTCCCTGAAAACGTGGGCATGTCCAAACAAAGCCCCAGGAAGTCAAGGTTACAACCATTAAAGCCGAAGAGTCTACCATGGAAGTGTTGATGAAATAAATCGACTTTCCAGACAAAAGGCTTTGTCTTCCAACACCTTTGCCGGTTTGACCTCCTGCAAAAGATCTTGGAGCTAACGGTGTTGCATCACAGATTGTGGCCAACTGCATGTTTGATATGGTGGTGAGAGGTGAGCTGGTGGTTAGGTGGCACGCAAGAGTCGTAAGGTTTTTCAAGAGCTGTACATGAAAGACTTTGCAGCGCAGCTTGCAGCAACAGTACGCAGAGGGAACAGATTCCAGCAACTGGAAAGGTAAGAAGGGATCCGGTTGAGCACCTTTTACCAGACAAAGCTCTCCAGAGCTGAGGTGAAGGCAAGACAGGTGAGTCATACCTGGTCCTTTCTCCGATGGAGACACAAAAAGATATGCATGTTCAGCCGAAAATCATGTTTCCCCCTATGTTGGTATTTGATGCAAGGACCACATGTGCACAGATCAGGAGGGATCACCATGGCTCCCGTGGTTTTTAGGGTGTTGGCCATCTTTTATCGCCCCCTTCAAGAAGAACAAGCTGAGTTGTATCAGCCACCTTGAGAAAACGTATGAGGCAAATGGACGACTCACAAGGGTTGAGAGCCTGATGAAAAATGCCTTTTTGCAAACTGGCCCCCTATCTGACCATATGCCTGTACAATACAAGTTAAACTTCAAGGGGGTGTAGTATCTGGGATGTCCTGCTGGAACTTAGTAACGATCCGAAAAGTAAGTTGGGTGATTTTACCTACTTAGGGGACGTATCCAACCTACTTATATAGGGGTTATAAGCTATTTACTAAGTTCCATGGACATCCTAGTAGTGATGGAAATTCCATAGGAAAGTACTTTTTTGAAAAAAAATTGGCAACTGCGGATCGATTGCTGTCTTTATGGGGGGGGTTTTCAAGTTGATGTCAAATTCACAACTGGCAACTTGTTATCCAGTGTATATATAGTTTGCAAGTCAAGGCGACAACTAAGATTAATAGTCTACCCTGGAATTGTTGATGAAATAAAGCCCCACCTAAAACATGGTTTTTTTTTCAAAAAGACCATGGAAATAATGGCTCGACTTGGACTCCAGTTGGTATTGCGTTTGCCTTGCTTCCTTTTTTTGGGGGGGATGTTTGCGTCCGTGAAAAAACCTTAGAAGTCCAACTTGCCACCTTTTTTTTATAGGTTGGGAACTCCGAGCGAAACACCATTATTTATAGGTTGGGGTTGGCAACATCTTCCAAGTTTGGAAGTTTACACTCCGGTAATCTAACATAGCGATGGAAATTTCCCTTTTCCAATAGGAAACTCATTTACCAATGGTGGATTTTCCATGGCTATATTTCATTACCGAAGGGTACCATTTTTGAAATGGTGGCTTTCGCCGACTTCCAGCAAAAAAACGAATGACACCAAGCGACCCACCGACCCCCACCGGTCACGGCCTGCGGTTCGAAAAAACAGGCTGTGGTGATCAATGGTGTGATCGACGCGGGTCTGAAGGTGAGGGTTCGTCGCTTCACCCTGGAAGTCAAAAAACCACTACACAAATTGCATTTCCGAATAAAACCGTTTTTTTTTGGTAGGGATTTATAATCAGCAATTCCAGGGGACTATGTTTTTTTAATGGTTTTCGACTTACAGGGTTACTGTAAAATTCGAAATGTTCATTTTCAGCAATGAACAGTTCGGGCCCCTAGTTGCTGAGGGTTTATAGGGGGATGATGTCCTACCCAGTTATGTGGTGGTTATCATAGTCAGCATGAAACAAGGATCTCTACTAAACTGCCGGGATCTACCAGTAGAATGGGAAGAGGTAGTTTTTTTTTTTTTTTTCGAAGTGTTCATTTATGGATCCCATGAGGGATCCATGGAAATTGGTACATTTACCTACCCTAAGTATCCTGACCCCTCAAAGGCCTGGCATCATTTTGAGGACCAAAAACACCTCTGCAAAAAACAGGTTCAAATCCTTCCCTTGGAGGGTCCAAGTGTGATCCTTTGGGTACATTTTACCTACATTTTGTTGAAGTGAATTTACCATATCATACATGGATCCTATCAGTTTTTATATTTACCCACCCAAAAATCAACGCTTGTCGACCTTTACAAGGGACCATGAATTAAAAAGGAAACGAATCATCTGAAGCGACCATCAATTTTCAGTGGATACTGGGATGTCCATGGAACTTATATAGTAACTACTTAGTAAGTTGGGTTGTAACCTACTTAGGGGACTTACAACCTACTTGTATAGGGGTTATAATCTGTTTACTAAGTTCCATGGACATCCTAGTATGATGTGGATATGTTACTTTTCAGATTTTTCTGAACCAACCATCAATTTTTCTTTATCACTTCCGGATTGCGATCGCGAAAAAGAGTCTCCAGGTGGGAAGTCAGCTTTTGTCACCAGCCAGTTCTCTTCATGCAGCTGAAGCTTTTCCCGGTAAGTCATACATTCCACTCACTGGAGACTGGTCTACTCTACTTGCAAAAAAAAAACAGGGATCATCAGATTACCCATTTTGGGACGACCACTGCAAATCATTTGGCTTTCAATAGTCAGGACTGGTCAACATACCCCCCCTTAACGTACCCCCCCAGAAATAAGGCCTTATTAAGGGCGTATTAACCGTTGGTTTCCCTTAAGAGGGCCTTATTGGACCGTTATTTCTGAGGGAGGTACGTTAGGGGGGGGCAGGTTGACCAGCCATATACCCCATACCCAACCCATGGGACGGGTATGTTTTACAGACTAATGTGCAGTATAAAATTCAAGCATTCATGTTAGGGAAATATACAATCGTCCCATGGATCCGTCATTGCATATTGATCCCTGAAACATCTTCGTTTTTTCTTAAATCTACCCTCCCAAAGTTTAACAGTTCGCCCCTGAAAAGTTACCTTCCCAATCGGAAAGGATTGTCTTCCAACCATCATTTTTCAGGGGCGAGCTGTGAAACTTTGGGAGGGTAACTTTTTTTAAAAAAAATATGCGCACCTGAAATCCTGGAGGCATTTTTTTTGTTCATCTACCCATTCACCATTCTTCACGGTACACATATAGGGCCAACACTTTCATTTAGTTGCCAAGGGTGGGGGATGGTCATCAACCCAATACGTGGAGAAGGGGGGATTTTTTCGGATTCTACCATCATCAATCACCAATAAACCATAATAAACCACCATTTGGGAGAATATTTTTGCTTCACTTTTTCCAACCACCTTAAGCAAATCCAAGAATAATAGGGGTTCAAATTCTCCTTACAATGATTCCTTGTGAAAGCTGAGATGACCATTCTCTCAAGAAGTAACTTGTGACGTGGGTTTGTTTGTTGCCACTTCGGAAGCTGGGGAACACCTGGAATCTGAACGCAGGATGAACAGTCCATGAACGTTCTGGAGGATATGATTCAAAACTATGCCAATGCAGGTGGTTTTTTCCACCGATTTGTGTCTGTGTGTGTATTTTTTTTGCGAAAGCGAAGCAGTCAGGATTACCGTAAAATGACAAAAAAAATACTATAGTGTTTTTGTGGGAAAATCAAACTTGATGCTTTGCAGGATTTCCTCCAAACGAAATAGTGTATGACGTTTGGGTTGGCTAGTCGTATTTCATGACGTCAGTTGGATTACGACCCCACGGATTAGTCCAGTGCTCCAAGGTTTTTTATGTACCCAAAAAAATCCACAACCCAAAACCACTAAGATCACTAAGGTTCAGAAGGGCCTCTGAAAGTTAAGCTTAAATAATATCTTCAAATGGTTCAAATTGGATTTTAACAAAAAAGAACCAAAAACCAGAAAAAATCTCGTGCCAACCCTCCCCAAGAGGAACCCCAAACTCCTTCCGGGGGTTTTGTATACTTTGGAAGGTACTCAACTCCCCTGGAAGTCAATGGCCATTAAAACAGGAATTGTTGATGAAATAAATCCCTATAAAGTAATGGTCTTCTCCGAAAAAACCATTCAAGAAATAGTCATTCGACTTCCAGGGTCTACTTTGGAGGGTAATCAACTCGCTTTCCCCCCCCGTCGAGATGTCTCAACATTTCTTCCATTTTTTTCGTAGTCAAGGTGCCATTTTTTTTAGAGAGAAACGGTACAAAGTTTCCAGTTTCAATATAGATCAATATAGTTATAAGTTATATTTTACTTGTTTATCTCCCAACAGAAGGACCGAAATGATTCTTTTTAAATGTGACTTGCGTTTATGATTAATTTGTGATTTTAATTTAGGAACGGCTTTAAAAACCCCACCAACTATAGCCAGTGATTCTTGCCTTCAACTTTTTCCCCCCCTTCCCCCCAAGAAAGACAATACTTGGGTGGAAATGATCTTGGGTGGAAACATGACTCACCGTGACTCTTCCAAAAGCTCTTCCAGGTTTGTTTCCCCTTCACCCAAAGAAAATCACCTGAGATTTTCTGGGTGCTTCGATCACCAATTCGTTTAGAATTTGTTTTTGTTGGGGAGATGTTTTCTAAACGAATTCTGTTTCCCATGGGATTCACGTCACCCCCCGGGATTTCTTCCAGTTCCCTATTAAAAAATCCAACCCATAGCATCCATAGGACTGCTATGAAAAACCCACATGAAAACCATACAAAGCAACGATTCATGCAGGTAAATTATACCAGTCCCATGGATGGTATTGGTATTTTCCTTTCACAAAAAGTACTTCTCACAAGCACTGCGTCTCCTCTTCCTTTTTCTTCCCCGGAGCTGCCGCCACTGCAAACTGGCTTACCTAATAGGGGGGTCGAGTCTAGTTACCTGATATATTGGCAAGTGGGAGCCAAGCATTCCATATAGGGAACTGGAAGATGAGGGACTGGTACCATTTGGCACGACCATTTGGGTCCGAATATTTTTGGTTCACTTTTTCCAACCACCTTAAACAAAATCCAAGTTTAATAATCCAAGTTTTTTTGGGGGTATAAATTACCATGGAAACCATACTCATACCATCCATCTATGGTATATTTACCTAGATTTACCATAAAAACCAATGGGCCAACCATTCATGGAGGTAAATATACCTTTTCGTCTCATGGATGCTACGGGATATGAATTCACTATTTGGAGGATCACCCCAGTTAGTAAGTGGTTAATAACCATAGTTAAATAAGTCCCCAATTCCTGGGATTGTTCCCTCTTTCTAAATGGCCTAAATGAAACTACTTACTAACTGGGATGATCCTCCAAGTATTTGGGGTCCGGATCATTTTCACTTCTTCCTTCCATTTTCCAGTTGCAGTAGCTCAACTCCAAGGATCCGAGACTTTTCATCCCATGGGAAAGTCTCGTCAGGTGAGTTTTTTTATGAAAAGAAGGGGGAGTTTCCCTGGTTGTTTAGTGTATCTAAACCAGTTATACTCACCTTATTGGTTAGGGTTGTTTTCCCATTTATATGGGGATTCTTTTCATAAACCATGAAATATCCGGATCCCGGTTCATTTCAACAACCAGCTGCAGGTTTGTACGATGTGAATGATCCATCCCTGATCTCGGCGACTCGGTAGTCGTGAAGTTGACGACTCCAGCTGTGATGCAACTTTCGTTGTGATGAGCCATTTTCCGGGACGAACAAGTATATTTCCCTATAGGGTGAAGAGCCACTCCGTACATGAATGGTTGACTTTTATGGTAAATTTAGGTAAATATACCATACATGAATCTTATGGGTACTAATTGACCTGCGAAGGGATGGCAACAAGATGAGGGTACTTCGCACCAACCAGGATCATTATACCATGGTAAACTTCCAAATTTGGATGATGATAAACCATGAAGTCATACCATCAACAACAAATGGTTCAACGACAACTTTGTTAAGGTCGGAGTTGTGTTTGTTTTTTGAACCCCCGGGGTGGAACGACTGGCCAACGAAATAATTCGAAAAAAAAACATCGCCAAGATGCGATTTGTTGCAGATTTGTCCCCCCAAAAAACATGTCCAGAAACAAACAAAGCCGCCACAGAAGATACCGTCCGCCGGATTTGATGAATATTGCCATGGTGAGTGAGTTCCCAGGGTTGGGTTTGGCGGTTTTTTTCAGGGCCAAGTAGTCTACAACCCTGAGATGTGCCTGGAACCCCAAACAACCATTTATAAATGGTTGTTTGGTGAAACAAACATTTTCTATATAAAGATTTGGAATCATCCAATTGAAACAACCATTTATAAATGGTTGTTTGGGGTTCCAGGTTCATGACTTTTTTTTTGGGGGGGAATGATGATTGATGCATATATTTAGGCTGGAGAACATGGAGAACATTTGAAAAACAAGGGTTTCAAGAGTGCCCCCCTCATTCCAGAAACTAAAAAATCATGCCTTGGAGTTGTGTTTTTTTTTTGTGACTTTTTTACTAACGGATTCTGCCCTGGTCAATCCATCACCATGAATGCCGACCATTTTGGGAGAATATCTTTGCTTCACTTGTTCCCATCGAAGTCAAGATTCAAGGCATTTCTGCAAAAGAACACGTTTCGGAAAAACAAAAATCATTGCATTAAGGATCCATGGCATGATTGTCTATTTACCTGTCACTAATGGTAAATTACACCCCCAAAAACTAACATGGATACCCAAAATGATGGTTTGGAACATGTAACTCCTGTTGATTTTTGGCAATTTTTGGTATCTATGTTAATTTTCTGGGGGTGTTACGTAGGTAACAAAAACCTATTCGAAATCAATCCCCTGGAAAGAAATCCCCTATCAACTACAGGAGGTGTCAACAACACTACAGAACACCCCCCCCATATTACCCAGAAGATGCATGGGACGATGGTATATTTACCCACTCATTTACCACTATTCACCTCTGAAAGGGTCACTTTACGTTGAGGGTTTTTACCCTGGAAGTGAAGCCGACTAAAATAATTGTCTAGCTGGTGGTTTCAAATATTTTTTATTTGCACCCCTACTTGGGGAAGATTCCCATTTTGACTAATATTTTTCAGATGGGTTGAAACCACCAACTAGTAGTCCCTTGGACATGTTTCTTATAAACCCTTACGAAAACAATGGTCTTTGCGGGTTCAAAACGCAATTCCAAACCTCCTCGACATTCAAGGACTTCCAGGGTTTAAATGTACCTACATTTACCATACAATTTGATTAAATGTAGATACTATATAAATATACCATTCCCTCAGATTTTTTCATGGGTATTGATGGGTATTGGTACACAAGACCTCAACCCAAAGGCTCCTAATATGGACTTCCAGGGGTTTACCTTTCAACGAGGCCTCCTTGTTTGCCATTGGCAACATCTTGCCTTCTGCGGGACCTCCCACTGCGGCAGCGGCTACGGGGCAATCTTTAGGGATGGCCAAGTGCGCCGGCGGGGGGATGTCGCTTGAGGAAACGGAACGAAAAAAACGAGTGGAACTACACCCCGGAAATTTAACAGGGCGTGAAAATATACCATTCCCAAAAGGAAGCCGGATCATCTTCCTTTCCCAACATTTTTCAGGGGCGAGCTGTTAAATTTCGGGGGTGTAATCCCATAGGATCTATGTATGGTATGAATAGTTGATTTTTATGGTTTTCATGTAGGTAAACATACCAGTCCCATGGGTTCTATTCAAAGTTTGATTTTGATTTTTTGGTTGAATTTTTCAGTTGGAGGGGTGAAAGATTTGTATACTTAAATTTGGAAAGACCTAAACACCTGTGGGTATACCATATATGTTATGTACAATCCCTATAGTTAAATGGCACATATATGGTATTTTCAAATCTTTTCAAACTAAATTATGTGGGTATACCATATATGGCACAGCAGTTTGAACAGACCAAGTTATACATGTTATGTCAGACTCCTGGGCAAGGATTTGAGGAGAGCCGTCTGATCACTTGATCCCGTAGGTATTTGAGAGGTCATTTGAAAAGAATCTTTGATGTCGGGCTCACGTAAACCAGCATCAGCATCCCAAAAAAGGGTCAGAAACAACTACCTGGATTCTGGATCCATGGGTTGTTGTTTGGCTTGAAATTTTTGCTTGGGGGTGAAAGATTTCAGTAAACCAAACAATTCCTTGGCAGGTCTACTTGGATGATCCATAGGTCAAGGATTCCTTCTTGGGTACTACTATTTGGGTACTTGGGATGATTCTAATAATACCCGTAATACTACCTGAATCAAGATCCTAATCGATCGAGTTTGGGCAGTTTGGGTGAGTGATGGTATGGAAAAAAAACACTCAAAAACAAAAAAACCTGAAGGAAACTGCCAAAAAACACCTGGAAACATATGGGTGTTTCCAAAAATAGGGGTATCCCAAAATGGATGATTTATAATGGAAAACCCTATTATTTTATGGATGATTTGGGGGGAAAACCCACTATTTTCGGAAACATCCCTACTAATTGTTGCTGTTTGGGTTGGTTTTGTTTAGGAAGGAAACATGTAATTTTGGCGGTGGTTTGAAGGATTTTTTATTTTCACCCCGGATCCTTGGGGAAGATTTCCAATTTGACGATCATATTTTTCAGATTGGTTGAAACCACCAAACAGGTAATCAATTGAAACACCCTGAAAGAGACAAGGGAGTCGGTGGTTGTAGCCAAGCTAAACGGTCTTCGCGTATGGGTCAAATTATGACCTCGCGACCCGTGTTTTCACGGGTCCAAAAATAACCACCAAAAAGGGTAACTGATGAATCAGGGAAAGCTATAGGTTGGTGAAATATTCTTTTAATTTGGCCAGATATACTGGAGTTTTTGTTTTACTCACCCAAATCCTCAGCTAATGGTTATATAATTGTTGGTTTCGGTGGGTGCTTTGGGATTCTATGGGTACACTCCCAAGTAACAAGCCATTTCATTAGGGGATTCTAGGAATCCAAGCCACCGGGCCCCAAGCCAACAATCAACCATTAGCTGAACTCAAAAAAGCATGAACCTACAAAGTCGAAGCCCCCCCTTTTTAGCTAGAAGTAGGGTTGAGGTTAGGATGTATGGTCCACTGATAGGTGCTTTTTTGATGCCAGTGAAACCCATTTTTGTCTATATGCCATTTCTAGGGGGTTTACATAACTTCATTCATAACGATCGGCTCGGGGCCCACTTTGTAGCATTTACATATATGAATGAATGAGATACAATCTATATATATATATATATCTATTCATAGATATTAATCTTGGATGTTGTTTTTTTTAACCGATTCGACCATGATAAACCATCACCATCGAACTGACCACCATTTGCTTGGAATATCTTTTGCTTCACTTTTTCCAGCTGTGCAATCGCATTTTAGTCGCAAATCGAAGTGTATCAAGATCTCAAAGAACCTGCCATGATATATTTGGTATTCAAGTTTCATGTGTGCCTAGAGTTTGTTTCGACCTTATGGAACCTTATCAAAATCCATAGAAAACCCTTACCTTTGTATGGTTTCGTTGAAACCTGACCCAAACGAGAAAGACGAAACCCGAAGCCGCGCCTATCTCCGCGAGGTACCAATCATATCGAGGCCGTGGTACCTATGAGTACACTTCCATTGAGCATGAAGATGAAATTTTAGCAAAGCACCTTGGCAAGACGGAAAGTTCCCATCACATCAACTTCCCACAGATCCCAACTCCCATTTACCCGCGGCCTGGTTATAATGGGAATGGGAATGGAACCCGTTTTTTGGGAGGGTTATTTGTGGCATTCCCAGATTGAAAGTGAAGAACCTGTTTTCCAGACACTTGGAGTGAAGTTTTCCACAAAAAAGGAGGAATGAGAGTCAGACAAATTTGGTTTGACGAATCAAAAGGGAAAGTAAATCTGATATAGTTTCACTCAATAATTTCATTCTGGTTGGATGGTTTCAACCTGCTATAATTTCACCATCATCAAATTTCTAGATGTTATTGGAGGTTGGAATCAGATAATTTAATTTCATCATTCACCAAAAAATATACTCTCCGGTACTCTAACATAGCTGGCTGAAAAACGGACCCGGATTGAAGATATATTTCCTATTCAAAACGGGGATATTCCAGCCATTGCTATGATAGTTTACCAGAGGGTACATAAATTATTCACCCAAATATGATACCCATAGCATCCATGTATACATGAAAACCATATTTTTCCATTGTAAACAACCATTCATGTGGGTAAATATGCCAGTCCCATGGATGGTATGGGATATGCATCAATTATTCAATCAATAGAGTTTCCTGGTTCCCTCAATAGGTGGTAGGTGATATATAATCACCCAATTGGCAATACATACCACTTATATACTGCCAATTGGATGCTTATATGCTACCTACCACCCACTAAGGGAACCAGGTTTCACTCCATTGATTCAATGTGTTTCCATACTCTAAGACTGTAAGGTGGTGCGTTTTTTTACGCTTCTTTTTTGAAATCTAGCTCGAAGATGGCATGTTTCCATTTGACGGGGGCGCATACGATGCTCTCCCTGAAACTAACATACCAAAAAAAACACCTAGATATAACAACCCCCTGGAAAAGGAGGTTTGTATTGGAAACCATCCATTTTTAGGGGCTATGTTTGTTTTGGGGAATGTATTGTTTTCAATTTGGGTTGAAAGCACCAACTAGTTCACCATGATTGGATGAGGAGGTGAACAAATCGTGAAGGGGGTGCCCCTCTCAGGGCATTATATATAATCTGACATTGCCAGGATGAAGTCTTTTTACAAAAATGACGGTAGAACATTGTATTTCTCCTTAGTGACAAAGGGTTTTGTATCCATTGTCATTTTAGCATACCAAATTGTGAAGTTGATTTGTTCTCTCTGATGGAAAGGTTTGCCCAAAAACACGTTGTCTCGGTGATTTTCCGACCATTCCATCGAGAAGTTCCCTCTAAGTCAATCCGACCAAAAAAAGGCTGAAAAGTTCCCTGGAAGTGTTGATGAAATCAAAACAATGCCGGCTTGAAACAGTTCAAAAACAAGTCCACCAAAATAGTTTGTCTAAGTGGAAGACCATTAATAAAAACATTAGTCCCTTGTAATTGTTGATGAACTAAATCCCTACTAAAACAATGGGTCTTTTGCAAGAGACCATTGATTTACCCACTAATTTACCTACATTTGCCTCTGAAAGGGTCACTTTACTTTGAGGGTTTTTCAACCCCCCAACATAAACCCTGGAAGTCAAGCCCACTAAAATAATAGTCCCTTGGAAACGTTTAGTGTAAACCCTTACTAAAACAATCGTCTTTTTTGGGTTTCAAGGCCAACCCCCAAAGAACATCATCGACGTTTTTTTTTCAGGTCTCGAGAGGATGGGGTCCAAATTTGTAGAGAGTTTTTTGAACTCGAAACACGTGTGTTTATTTTCAATTTACCCTGGAAGTCCAAAGACCATTAAATAACTGGTATTTCCGAAAAGACCATTATTTTAGTAGGGATTTACAATCAACAATTCCAGGAACTATCATTTTAATGGTCCTGGACTTACAGGGTTTAGGGAGTTTTTCAGTCATCATTTTGTAAAATCTGAACCCGGTACCCGAAACATCCACGAATTAAAATGCTTGGCTATCACATGACCCTCACGTCATTACGTGAACAATGTCTGGTGTTTCCGACCAGATATATCCAAGGTATATGAACCATCATGAATCATAATTTTCCTCCCAAAAAAAAAATCCAACTCAACTCAAAAATTCACAAAAACTCCATTTTTTCACCTTTTTTTTTCCGGTTTGGTTTTACTTCTATTTCGTAGGGAAAATTCGTTCCCTCCCCTCCCCCCAACGGCACTCTCCGCTATCTGCCGAGTCAAGTCTTGAGCACCTTCGCGGGGCGTCAACCACAAAACCATCCACAACCTTACGAAGGTGGCAGTTAGACCCGAGCTGAGCTGCAACCACTTGGATGACCCGGGATGGACAGGAAGTTAGGATTGGATTTCAATGGTGAGATGGGATCAATGGGTAGTTAGAACCCCCAAGGAATACCCCATTTAGAAGTAGGTGAAATAACCATCATATACTTACCATTGATCCGAACTTCCGTCCCGGGACATCCAAGTACACGTGGGATGGGTGGTGGTGGAAGTTTCACGTGGGTTTTCATGGGTGGGGGGAGGGATGAGTGAAACACTATAAGCTACTGGTAGTAGATCTGAGGATGTGAAGAGTTGTTTTTGGCTTATACTTGTTCTTTATTCTATATATGAATTATGTATTATATTTGAAGGAGTGATTTGATTTCATTTCGATTTTTACGACATGAAATGGGATTGATTTTTGCACTACACCTAGCAGCAAACCAACCAAACCACCCAACAAAGAGCCGGGAAAAAAGCCTTGCCCAGGGGTCATCGAATTACCCATATTGGAGAGATTCATACAAAGGTACCTTGAAATTTCAACAAATAGTCCACTGCAATTGTTCATGAAATTAATCCCTTACTAAAGAACAATGGTCTTTTCGGGTTCAAGAGCATTCAAAAATAGTTGACGTTCCAAGGATTTCCAGGGTGTTTCCGCTATTTTTGTTGCTCTCCATTTGAAAAAATGCCATGACTAATGGGAATCTAAGGGTGTACCATCCCAATGCCACTCTTCCCCGTCTTCCTCCAGTAATAATAGCATGCCTTGAAGTGTAATCCCAACCATCAAGGCCTCAAGGGATCCCAGAATTTGAGGCCCTTCTTGGGGTTGCTAACTGGGCCCTGGGGTTGTTCAGGACCCCTTCCGAAATGGCCGACTTTCCATGGCATCTTTTTCCCATGGGGGGGCACATCCTAACGGTCCAAAAACCCCCTACTTGGGAGCCCATCCTCGAAGTGGGAGATTCTCAACGAATTCTTGGAAGGGCTCCTTTTTGGGCCTGGCAGAACCAAATCCAGCCTTAGATTCCGGGAAAAAAAAAACAAACCGACAGATGAACGTGTGGTGGAGAAATGCGACAGTGCCTACTGCGATATGGTTTGGCTCTTGTGTCACTTGGCTTTTTCAAAAGACACTGAGCTGTTGGAGGATGACTTTTTTTGAATCGATTCGAATGAGAGTGAGATATGTGAGATTCAGAACTATGCATATACAAAATATATCAAAATATATCTACGCATCTTTCATTCATATATAGTTTTTGAACGATAAATATCAGAATTCAGAATTCAGTAAGATAAAACAATATTCATAATAATAATAACAGTAGTTACCTCTGAGTAGTATATAGTACTACCCCGAAAGGTAGCACTTAAACAACTTTCCCACTGCCAAATTACCCGAGGCCAAGGCCCGAGGTATCAAGGTGAGGTGGTGTTTCAACCTGATGGCCATGTTGGCTATGTAGCAACTACTTGGAGGATTGGGCTCCCAGGACGGACGTAAGTGGTTTATTTGCCACTATTTATAAGCCATTTTCATGGCCATTTGGAAGGGTAGTAACCCTACTTAAGGGACTTACTAACCATGGTCATTAACCACTTACTAACTGGGATGATCCTCCAATTATGTAAAACGGCCGTGAATATTTTTCTGTCAAACCCACATCACGTTGGGTTTGACACGAAACCACCCGCCAAAAAAGGTGTTTTTCCGCCGAAAAAAATCGTCTTCCAAGGAATTCTTAAGGGCTCAAAGTGTCATGAGTTGGTGCCAAAATTGATTTTGGCGAAGTTTTTCTCGGATCTTTTTGTTTGGAAGTCGACAGCCGACTATTTGAAAAAAAGAATAGAAACCCCAATTTTTTTGGATGATTTTCCAAATTCCCTAAGGAAGGCCATTTTCAAAAGTCCAAAATGCAAAAGGGGAATTTGCAGTTTAAATTCCCATTCCTATCCAATATCTGCATACCCTGGAGTCGTTTTTGCCAACTATTCAGATATGAAAAAAACCCCTTGCGTAGTTGGGATGAAAAATTCCTTCAACAAATGGCCATGTGTTTTTAAATGGGTCGACTTCCTGGGACGGTCTTTGTCCCCTAAAAATTGGGTTTTTTTTTGTCCTACTGTTGATGGCTGAAATCCTGCACCACCTGGGATCTATGAAACCCTATAAATAATGGGATAATTATCATCCTTGGTGGTGCAGGATTTCAGCCATCAACAGTATCAACCTCCGAGCACCTGAAGCTTCAATGAGATGATGGGACCTCCTTGGCAGTAGAACCCATGACGGATCCATGGGACTGGAATTTTTTATTTACCTACTAATTTACTATCTCAATCAACTGACAAATATAGTTGAAGATATTTCACCCGTTGATTGGAAGTATGTATTCATAAACTGTGTATACAATATTTTCCCAATATAAACCAATACTATCATGATGATCCTTCCCTGTTGGCCGAAACGCCAGCCACCACTGGAGGTATTCATCGCCATGGACGAGAGACCTTGAAGTTCATGTGCTGCGATGCGTCCCTCGATCTGTCCGGCTTTTTCGCCGCCGTTTCAAAAACGATAAATCGATGTGTTTTAACCAGAAACCAACAAACCCATAGCATCCATGTATGGTATATTTACCGACATTTACCATAAAAATCAACCAAATGTAGGTAAATATACCATACATGGATGCTACGGGAGGCCAATTAAGAAACAAAATAAAAGATACAAATCACATTTTATTCTGACTACCCAAGAAATCCATGTGTGCCACCTTTCAATACCATTGATTTCATAGCGCGGTTTTTTGCAAGCCCTCCGATGGAACTTCGACGCGACGCAAAGTGAACGAGGGCCCTATTTTGGAGGTTTGTTGACCCTGCCTATTTTGGCCCAAAGTGAACACCAAGTCTTGAAGCATCATCGTTCTGTCTCAGTCTTGAGAGTTTTTTGCCCCCACCATTCACCATGGCAGAGAGGAATTCCAAGTTTAGATTTGTGGGCTTCCTTGATCAGGCTTTTGGTGACCTTATCCAGGATGGCCTGGAGTGCCGAAAGAATCAATGGGTGGATTTCTCGCCCCCATTGAATATTTTGCAGGAAAATTTCCAAGTTTAACGCTTTTATGGAACATGGTCTGCTGATGTCTTTGCATGGCTGAGTGAGTATATTAGCCGATTATTGAAATAACAGAAACCCTAATTTTGCATGATTAAGATTCCCTACTTAAAAAACCACCCGGCTTGGTGAAAACCTATTTTTGTATTCGTTTTTGAAGATCTAGTCTAGAATATTATTTACATACCCTGAAAGTCCTAATGCAATTTCTTGAATGGTTTCTCCGTAAAGACTATTGTTTTAGTAAAGGTTTTCTTCATCAACAATTCCAAAGAACTATTATTTTAATCGTGTTTGGCCTCCAGGGTTTACACATGTCAGTACTGTTGTTGCTTGGTCGTTTTTTTTCTGGAGCTGTGGTCGAGGAGATGAAGGATTCCGCGATGGGTCCCTTTGTTGGACAAACCAACATACCCAATCCAATGTCAACAGGGAAAATGGTGGTATGTTCCCAAGAAATACCCACTATATAAGGTGTATATGGGTTTGATTATTTCATTTTCCCAATGAAATGTACTTTTCCAAAGACTAACATGTCAATGGAAAATCCACCACTTGAAGAGTATTTGAAGATATGATATTTCCGGAAAATCAGAAACGCTTATTTTCCAATGTCGTGTTAGTTTTTCACCCCAAAACAACCAAATTCATCCAACTTCCTGGCAATGCTGTTGGTGAAACTTTGGGGTTGCCTTGCCCCAAGCTCGTGAAATTTTGTTTTCATAAAAACATATGTTCATATTTTTTCCAGCAGGCAATCAGGTAATGGCATTTATATAGGTTGTTGATGTAAGTTTATCCTATAATACTTTTATTGTAATGAAGTTTCATCCCATTTTTGAACATGATTGACTCAAACATGGCTTCTGTCGTATTTATGAATATGGGCAAATCATAGCGACCAACCCGCCGAGGTCAACCCAAATGGTACTTTAGTAAGGGAATCCCCCAGTGTCACCAGGACACCAAGGTCGCCTGGTGCTCACTTAAAATCCGATCCGATCATTTCCAACAGCTGGACATCTATACGAGGGAAATTCTTCAACACGAATCCAAGGTTGCTGACTTGTAGCCTGTTGATTTTCAATGGCTTTGCAGTGAGTTTCAGGGATTATAGTGATGTTTATGAGAAAACCCTGGGAAGTCCAACTTGCCACCATTTTTTTATAGGTTGGGGAGAACTCCGAGTTTCACCATTATTTTATGATGAGGTTTATCATCTTCCAAAAGGAAGTTAACCATTTTTTCTAATGGTGGTTGACTTCCTTTAAGTTTCAATGTCTGAAATTGGATGATTTTTCCATTTTTGCAGACTTGTCTCCCCGAAAACATTTTCGGAAACCTTGGCCGCCACAGATGGAGCCAAACTGGATCTAAATATATGGATGTTTCCAAAAATAGGGGGAAAAACTACCAAAATGGATGGTGAATAACGGAAAACCCTATGAACAAATGGATGATTTGGGGAGAAAACCCACTATTTTTGGAAACACTCTTTCCTGCAACTCCAGGGTTTGGTGGGGTTGATGGAACGGGCCAAAAACTACCCTGTTATATCATAGATTTGTATTGTTTGATTCCACCCAAAATGGTACTTCAATGACCCCCTGGTTTCGCTGTGGATGTTAATTTTGTCATTTTTTTCATCTTACTGCTTGACACCCTGGCCTGGAAGTCGTTGGCAACGCCACCATTCCACATCATGAGAACAACTTCCGAACTTGGATGATGATAAAATCCTTGGTGCAACACATGGTGGTTGATACTCCAACATTAAAAAAAAGGTGGCCAAGGACTTCCGGGGTATATGTATATAGAATATACACTGATACGAAACATGATGAAACCTTTTCAAGGATCACGTTTTTGAATCCCTACCAAATCTTGTAACCCCAAGTATCCTGACCCCTCAAAGGCCTGGCGTCATTTTGACGACCGTACCACACCCCTGCCATGCAAAACAGCCTTCCATTGGAGGGTCCAATGATCCTCCGGGAAGAATAACAAAACCATCACAAGAATACTAAGAGTAACAAAACCATCACAAGAATACTAAGACTAATACCCTCCAGGGAGCCAACATATCCTCCAGAAATGGCATATTTGAAGATGATTTTCCTTTTCCCCAGGTGGGATATGTTAATTCCCTGGAGGGTACCTTTTTCCACTTCCAATGATCCTTAGGGAAGGGAAAAAAACATCTCGAAAACACCATCCAATCCATCGAAAAATCCAATTTTTTTCCAAAAAAAAATCCCCAAGGCCGAATCCAAAAACTCAATGCGAATATCCACCCTGTTGGTTTCATGGTCACAGGTGGAGCACTGAACGGGTTTTTGGGGGTGGGGAGAGATTTTCCCGTTAGGGGGCTTGGGATTGGCCAACTTCCGGGGGTGCCCGGTTTAACTTGTGAGTAACTCGGTTGAACCGTTTTTTTTTTCAAAAGTGCAGGTCCTGTGGATTTTTTTTGAGGGTCGAATTCTTGGTTTGCGCACGATTTTTCTGGTGGTGTTTTTTTGACGAAATCAGATTGGTTGTTTCGAGATTAGGTGGAGATTGAGCTCTTGGTCTACTTTTTTTTTTCGGTTGGAGTGAATACACCTCCGAGTGTTGATGGTTCAGAGATCCGGTAAACTCACCAGGTGAGGAGGTTGGTAGTTGACATCCCAGTATTTTTAGGGTTTTATAATACACATCCCAGGTGGTGATCTTTGGGATTTCTGAACCATCAACATTATGTTAAGAGTTTGTTGGACTTAATTTCTTACCTTCTCCAACCAACGATCACCTGGAAAAATCACCCACCGTTGGTTGGAAAAATCGACGACGTTTTTGTTGGGCCCAGGAATTTTTTCATTGGCAGAAAACCGCCGGAAAAATGGATGAGTTTTTTATACCTCAACTCATCATGGAGAATCTTCCTAAGGGGCCTCGCGTGGTAATGCCGGCCCAACCTCAAAGCCTTTGGGCAAAAAAAACCGAATCGACCCTCACATCCCGAAATAATCATCCCTTCATAAAAATCCCATGACGGATCCATGGGACTGGTAGATTTACTTACATTTAGCATAAAAATCAACCAGATGTAGGTGAAATTTACCATACATGGATCCTATGGGAATGGAAGGAGTTCCCCAAAAAACACCACATGGAAACACACGATTAGTGACAGGAAACTGACACCATCCAAATGGAACCTGAAGCATTTAGCTTGGTGTTTACAGGGAATGTTGCTGGTTTATCGTGGGATACAATGTTGATATAGCAGGGATTATTCAACTACCTTATCTTGGAGGGAATCTTTGACCATGTTGTTTGGTGTTATTTGAGTGATTGGCCTGGGGGTGGTAATATACCACGACCCCCGGTACAATTTCAGGAAATTATCCATCCGAAGCACACATTATGTTGCTTCTGGCTGGTGCATAGGAAATGTCAGAGAATTCTTCCCCCCAACAAAAGACCGCCAGCAAAAAAACACCTGAAATGTTTGTTAGCACAAATCGCCCCAAATTTTGTTTGAAATACTTGATAATAGATTAAATGGCAAAGTTTTGGGGGTGGGTCATAGGATCCATGTGTGGTATATTTAACAGCGTTTAGTTACTGTAAATTTTATGGTAAATGCAGGGTAGATATAGCATACATGGATTCTATGGGTACCCCAGTTATGAACATTGATTGCTATCCTGGATGTCCAAAATGACCAGGCTATCGAGTATAATTTGGACACTGACTCTTGCTGGCCTACCCTTCCTTAAACAGCTCGCACCTGAAAATGGATGGTTGGAATACAACTTACCTTTTGGAATTGTATCTTTTCAGGCGCTATGTTAGTTTTTGGGAGGTACTAGATGGTGGTTTAAGAAAGATGTTTTTTTTTTAAATTTTTGCCCTGAAAATGAGAGAAAAATCATCCGATTTGACTTTTCTGGTATTGTTTGGAAATGGGGTGGCTCAACCACCGACGAATATACTTCGTATACATTATTTACATATTATAACTATATGTGCATATTTAATAGGATTGTATACAGTGTATATATATATATTTTTATCTATAGATACATATCCAACTTGTACATTATCTATATACATTATTACATATATACNCGTCTTCAGCCACCGCACTGTCAGACGCGCGCAGGTGACGGGGTTTTGGCGGAGATCGAAAATGAAGGGCTGAAAATCCTGAAGATTAATGGTTGGTTCAAAGGTACACCCTGGTAAACTAACATACCAATCAACAATGGACCAAATGAAGATGATTTTCCTATAAAAAAGGTGGATATTCCATTGCTACGTTAATTTACCACTGGGTATTTCCTATAGTCAAATAGTCCTTTTTGTTGGGGACATGTCATATTTTTTTTTAATCAAATGTTCACCCCACAATGGGATGATGTTCAACAAAGCAAATTTCCACTGCGCCCCTCCGAAAATCAACATGTCACCTAAAAAGGGACCATTTTTTGAAAGCGAAACTTCTATCTGAACCGACCATCAATTTTCAGGTGCAAACTTGCTGTTAGTGTTCAGGGAGGGTAAATTGGGGAGGTATTTTTTTTTTTGGAAGCAGAACACGAGCAGTACCCAAAACCCTGGCGATTTGCTTAGATTAGGGGATGAGGAATCCTACAAAGGTTTTTTTGGGAGTTATTTCATAGAAATCTTGGGATCCCGGAACCAAAAAAATCCAACCCACCATTTTATGCTTCATGTCATGTCAATGTTTTCTGGTTGTTTGTTTGTTTTTGTTTTTTGCATTGACATCTAAGAAGGGCGGTGGAGTTTCCGCCCAATGACGGGATCATGGTGGCCCAATGATTTTTTCGCCCATCAAAAGATGGCTTGCGACTCCAGGATGACAGCGAATGGCACAGAGCAGGGGCGCCCAAGTTAGGAGAGATGTGGCAATGAAAAAAAGTGGGCCAAACTGGTTGGAATAAGGGTTTTTTTAGGGGATCATATGCTGCCCATGTATGTGGGGATTATGATAAACCATTATAAGAATCCCTATCAAACAACCAGGATTCAATATGGAAAGTAGGAGTTTTTTTTTTTCGTGGAGCAGCTGGATGGTGGTGTTTTTCGTATCCGCCAATCACGACCTCACACGGGTCCCTCACCTCAAAAGGTAGCGAAGTTGGAAGGGAAATGGGACCCCGAAAATTTCAGGAAAAATCTGGATTGGTGAAATCCTATAGTTTGAGCAGATGTATGGTATATTTTACCTACATTTACCAGACAAATAAGCCATTCATGTGAATAAACATACCGTATACATGAATGATATGTGGTGAAAAATCACTCCGGTAAACAACCCGCCGGACTTTTTACCGTCCCACGAAAACATATAATCTTTTATTTCGCTATGGCAAAACCATCATTTTGAACCTGAAATTGGTATCATAGATTTTTTCGTTTTTTTGTTTTTTTCTGTGTGATTCACAACCCTCACAGTGTTTTGTGGCCAACAACGATGCGAACTCAAACCACCAGTTTTTCACGCGCCACTTTTTTTCATTNATGTGGCTTTTTACACGTAGCATCTAACATGTGTGCAACTTCAACGATGTCATTAGATTTGTGGGCCGGTAAAAGACCCGCCAGCGTAAACAACTAGCATAGCAATTGAACAACATCCCACCATTCTTAATGGGCATGTTGCAGCATGTTTACAAGGCAAACAAGGATTTTCTATTGCCATGTGAGTTTACTGGAGTGTTTTCACCCAGTTTCTTTTCCCGGTCCGGATCGATGGGACACCAACGGTATAAGACTACCTACTCGTTTACCTAGAAATTGTGATCATTCATGGGTCAATACATATGCCTTGGAACTACCCCCCAACCAGTAACCGTGACCACCAGGATTCTTCCATTTTTAGTAGGGAATCCCTATAAACCTTCATTTGTGACTGTTACTTGGTGGGGGGTAGACCTAACATATGCCATACATACCATGGATCCGGATCCATGGGTTTTGATTGATGGAAGTGAATGGAATTCGTGGAATTCGTTAGTGGAATCCACCGGTTGAACATTTTGGGGGGTTTCTCAGGTTGCTTGAAGGATATATGGGTGTTTCCAAAAAATAGGGGGTACCCCAAAATGGATGACGAAAATAATGGAACACCCTATTAAAATGGATGATTTGGGGGTACCACCATTTTAGGAAACCCCCATATATGCAAGTTGGTGGATATGCTTACCCCCTCGGTAAATTTTACGAATAGATACCTTGAACAACCATGCCGTTCAATGCTGGTACTTGTACGATCATGGGAATAGAATCGAATCACTATTGATATACTAAGCCCATAGGATCCATGGGACTGGTATATTTACCTGCATTTACCATAAAAAATCAACCATTCATGTAGGCATACCAGTCCCATGGATCCTATGGGAAGGGTTAGCCTTCGACTCACGTCACTTGCAGTGTTACAGTGGGAAAATAGCAGGACTCAATGGATTTTCCCAAACTGGCTTCACCCTGGAAGTCGAAGTTGACTATTTTATTGAATGTTTTTTTTCCGCAAAGACGCACATTGTTTTGAAGAAAGGCTTTACTAACAATCAACAATTCCAGGGTAGACGGACTTATTTTGATGGCCGGCTTGACTTGGGTTCACTTTGAGAAGGGTTTTTTGATGGTTAAAACATACCTTTTCTACACACCATCAGATCCATCAGTGCACGACAAAACGCGTACTTTCCCGTAACATCGCCAAAAAGGCGTCGAACATGTCTACAAAAATTGGTTTGATTTGTGAAGCAAACATCAGACATTGAGGAGATGGTTGTGTTTCCAGACATATATTAGGATATGAATCTACATTATATATATATATATGTACCCTGGAAGTCAACCACCATTAAAAAAATGGTGGTTGCTTTTGGATGATGATAAACCCTACAACCTCGTTAACCAACCTATTAAGAAGATCGTGGCCAAGGACTTCCAGGGTATGTATACAAATATACTTATCTACAAAACAACCCATATAAAGCTTTGTATATGTCACGTATACATATATATATTTATAGCTCACATACCCAACATGTTTACCTCTCCCAAATCTGTACCGAAAAATTCAGGTGGCGGAAGTTGCAGGTGGAGGGGACGGAGGGGACGGAGGTAGGGGGAAGGTACGTTGGTGTTCAGTGCCTTGGTGCATTCCCAGGGTATTTTTGAGGAAGTGAAAGACCAAATATTTCAAAGACCATATTAGAGCCCTATGTAGTGGTATCTCTTCGTAAAAATTTCCAGGAGGGTAAGCATATCCACCAACTTGCATATATGGATGTTTCCGAAAATAATGGGTTTTTCCCCCCAAATCATCCATTTGTTCATAGGGTTTTTCCATTATTTTCACCATCCATTTGGGGGGTTTTGCCCCTATTTTTGGAAACACCCATATTAGAGCCCTATGTAGTGGTTTCATTGTTTTTTTGTATTTTCACCCCGAAAACTTCAGGAAGATGAACCCATTTTGACTCATATTTTTCAGATGGGTTGGTTCAACCAGCAACAAGTGGTATATTTACTCAGAAAGTTAAGCAAAGACCATTGAAGCCGCTGAATAGTCTACCCTGAAATTGTTGATGAAATAAATCCCTACTTTCAAAAAGTTGTCACTTTTAAGGGTACTGAACGGCTTGAGATGTTCCAACACATGGCCGAGGCAATATGCAATGTAGCTTTCTGAAGCGTTTTTAGTGTTTAACTTGCCAAACTTTGCAAGTTTGGATGTGTTTGTGACCCCTACCAGGCCCTACCAGTTATAAGTAGAGGCCCATAACTCCCTTATTATCCATTTATTTTCGGCCTATTGTTTTTGGGGTGACACAACTCCATCAAACCATGAGCCTACTTGGAGGATCATCCCACGTAGTAAGTGATAAATAACCATAAAGGGGGGTGATCCTAACCATTTACTTGGTGGGATGACCCTCCAAGCATTAATCAGGGATTCATGTAGCAGAACCAAAGAACCGAGAAAGGGTTGAAACGAAGTTGCTGTTTTGGGAAAAATCCTGCTGTGGGATCTCACGGAGAAGTGATCGAGCTGTAGATCTGCACGTCACATCGACAACGTGTGCGGTAGTAAGGGAAAGGCCCTTACCGACCCCATTGATCCCGGCACATCCGGTTGATCCGGATGCCACGGGTTGCGGATGCTTGACGAACTACCCAAACCTTTCGATCGCGGATGGAGATCGAGTGGCTCGAGCTCTTTTGATCAATCTACTTGCCGGCCTGTGGCGCAGGGGAAGGAGATGGCATTAGCCGTGTTTCATCATCTACTTGCTTTCCGAGTTTCACCATGATCTATAGGTTGGGGTTTATCGTCTTTCAAAAGGACCTTTACCATTTTGAAACTGGTGGATAACTCACCGACTTCCAGTATCTATATCCCTTGGGGGGGGTCCAAGTCGACCCATGAAATCAAGGGTCTATATACAATACATGTTGAAACAACATTGCACACCAGGTGATTCAAGCCATGACCTTTTTATCCCCTAATTGGAGGTCACAAACTATCCCCCTTGAAAGGTCACGTTTTCACGATCCCAAAAAGGTCACTTTGAATGAATCACCAGGCATGTGTTTCTTTTCTCAAATCACACTTCACCAACATGAGCAATGAAAAAAACCCTAAGGAGCCAATGGCCAACCTGACTAAACTTTTGGGAATACATACTTTTTAGCAGGAAAATTAAAGTTTCAACAACTTTTAGTTCATGGTCCGAAATGGCTGAGTAAGTATTATATATATATACACACATAACATATCGCCAACATCTCAAACAAAGCACATTTATTGAAATGCAGCTATTTCATCAAACATTTGAATGGGACCGAATCTAACCAACGGATCCCGCTTAGTTCAGTAAGTTGCGATATAGAGCATTATTGGATACTCAGGTTTTTTTTCGGGGTCCGTGAAACAGTGGAACGGTCCGAACCGTTGGCGATTTCTTGGACCGGTTCATTGAGCCAGGCAACGACTAGCACACCAGCACCGCCAGCGGTCATTTCGGTCGGGAAGCCTGGAATCATTGGTGAAGTCGTCCGAAGATTGGAAGGATTTCACCGTTTTGTTAACCCCTGGAAGTCGGTGTGGGCAAGCCACCTTTTTTTGGATGAAAATGGTTGGTAAACTTCCAAACTTGGAAGATGTTGCCAAACCCTACTATTCATGAATGATGGTGTTTTTCTCGGAATTCCCAACCGATATGTAAAAATTTGTGGCAATGGAATTCCAGGGAAATATTTTTTGGACAAGTTCTATTTGTGCACATAGGATTTCGTACCAATTTTTTTAGGCAACAGGCAGGCTGGTTAAAAGGGTTTCAAATGTTTCAAGTTCATGGAAATTAACAACAGGGGCTGTTTTCCAGATACTTTCTATTTGGGTCATTCTTGATAAAAAGTCCAAATTTTGATACCCTAAGAATCATTGGGCCCTCCTATAGACAGGTTTGACTCTGTTTTTGGCAGGGTTCTGGGATCTCCAAACCACCACTTTTGAGATCCCATGATTCTTAGGGTATGCAACATGGCCATGATCCAACGGTTGGAGTGTTGCCCTAGGTTTTTCAAGCCATGCCTGAGTTGTTCAGATGACTTGGATTCATTCATGGGGCAAACTCCGAAACCATGGCAGGATTTTACTACAGTACTACGTAGCTTAGTGACGTATAGAACAAATATGGATTTGATGGTTTGTATACCTGGAACTCAAATAACCTATATTTTTCAAGGTCAACACCCCAAAACAATATGCCGCATATGCCTTTTAAAATTCCAATCAAATTGTAGATTTGTAATGTTTGAAAGCATTGTGAAAGGCTTTCGGGATCAGTATCATCGAGATGTCAAGGAAATCAAATGGATTATGAAGAGATGTTTGGAGTGCAATTGTAAATAATTCCCAAACCTACATTTTTAGAGGTTTTTATGGTAAATATAACCTGTTTTTTTTGGTGGCCCAAACTTAAACCTATATAATTCACACATTTTGAACCGCAAAATTGGTGGTTTTGTTTCAATGTTTCTCCTATTCCAAGGGGCAAACTTTCAGGTTCCAGCCGTTAGTTTTCGGGGGTGTACTACTCCTACTACTACTCCGACCACTACCACTACTACTTCCTACTATTCCGGCGTGGGAATCGTTTGAGAATGAATTGGCACGAAGGGTTTCTTTAAACCAATGAAAGAAGAATCTATACGACGCAAATATGAAATTCCTATGAGCTTCTACACCATCTTCAGCAACCAATAGGGTGTTGCTCAGGTTTGCTAATAGGGCTTTACCGAGATTTCTTCAACCAAAAAATAGAGCCAGGTTTACCTAATTTCCCTCATAACCACGGGCTTTTACTACCAAACACATATTGGTGCCTGCAAAAAAACCCACAGGATCCATGTATGGTATATTTACCTACATTTGGTTGGTTCCTATGGTAAATGTATGGTGATGGTAATTTGCACAAACAAAAACTGCCACAACATACCTAGGCTGTGATATTGGGGGAGCGATTTGGAGCTAGGGGTGATCTATAGCTAAAGAGCCCCAGAATCTTCCAAACCACAGGGTAGATACACTGTGATAAGATTTAGCATTGGTCGTCAATGCCTATTTCTCGTCCATCACTATCCCAAGGACAAAAATCATGATTTTCCACAGCCTGCAACCCAAAACCTCACGTCTTTGTTGTTTTTGGGGGTGGATTTTTTTTTCTTCTCCGAGCAAAAAGAATAACAACATGACGCGAATTTTTTTCCGGGAATCTCTGAAAATATCAGATGGAAACTAGGCCACCCTCAAAAAGAAAATTCATCTGAAGCAACCTTTGATTTTCACGGCTAAACTCGCTGGTACTGTTGATGGAAGAAATCCTGCACCAGTTGATAGGTAGCTTATCCCATTATTTACAGGGTCTTATACATCCCAGGTGGTTAGCCGGATTTCTGACCCATCAACCGTAGTAAATTCCGGTTTTTGCAGGGCGCTGGAGCTTTGGTCTTGAGTTTGCAACAGGATGGGCCGATGGGCATGAGATGGGCATGAGAGAAGTTGGGGCCGATGGTTGAAGATGGGGGTAAAAAAAAACACGTGGATGTTTCCGAAAATAGTGGGTTTTCCCCCCAAATCATCCATTTTAATAGGGGTTTCCATTATAAACCATCCATTTTGGGGTACCCCTATTTTTGGAAACACCTACGTAGGGTTGTACCATGATAAAATTGATGAAACACAACATTTACTAACCTTCATTTTTAGAAGGTTGTTCTGGGGTTACTGTAGTTCATCCATACTTGTTATGGGCTGTTGAAAAAACAAAGCTTATATTTTTTAAACCATGTTTTTTTAATGGTCCAAAAGGTAGGGATTTGTGTTAATCTCTAAGTTTAGCCGAATCCTAGGAAATCCTTTCGAAGACTCCTTGGGATTCCTGGTTAACTTGGATCGAAAGTTTTTGTTGGGTGGATTTTTGTTGACGGATCCTATCATAGGTATATCACCATGAATGCCCACCACCATTTTGGGAGTCAATATTTTTGGTGCACTTTTTCCAAGCATCTTGGCCAAGCAAATAAATTTACATGTTTTTTTTAAAACCTGGAAGCTGTTTGTCCCTTATATTTGAGTTTTTTGGTAGAACATAACATAACACAATGACCCCCAACTCTATGCCGGGATCCGCCAATAGAATTGGGGCAAGATGAACCCATTAATGACGATACACGTTTCAATGGATCAGTGACCCAAAATGACCCTGGTTATATTTGTTGTACATCTCCCATATCATCCATGTTTCAGGTATGTTTACCCACATGAAGGGTTTATTTTGGATGGTAAAGTAGGTAGGTAAATATACACCTTTGGGTCCCAAATGGATTGTTGTTTGGGGGGTATGATAGATGACATCCTACAACTGTTATATCAGCCCTTTAAGTCCAACCACCCATTTGAGCAGTGAAAAAAACCCTGGTTGTTGAGGGGTATATAGGGGATTATACTACCCAGTTATGTAGGGATTATTATAATAAACCATTATAAGGATCCTTATTAACCAACCAGGATTCAATGGAAAGTAGTAAGTTTTTTTTTTTTTTTCGTGGCTCATTTAAAAAATGCTGGTTCCTTTTGGAACGATGTTGCCAACCACTACCTATAAACCAATGGTGAAACTTGGCATTCACCAACCTATGAAAAAGGGGCGGAAACCCAGGACTTCCGGGGTTTAAAAAAACGGTTGTTTCAATTGGATGATGAGCCAAATCTATAGGAACATGGTTATTTCACCGTTTACATCCAGGACGATCAACTATAGTTACTATAGTTGGCTTTTTCGGGTTCAGACTGGCAGACATCTAACTTTTTTTGGGGAAAAACAGCACCATTTTTTCCAACTCAACAAATCTTGCTGGTGGTTTCCAGGATTTTTTTAAAATTTTTTATCCCGAAAATTGGGGAAATGATCCAATTTGACGATCATATTTTTCAAAGGGGCTGGTGTTAAACCACCAACAACTAGAAATAAATTACCCACCCTTCACGAGTTCCTCGCGGTCGCGGTCCGTCAGGATGAATTACCAGAACTGCAGTCAGTACAATTGGCCATCAAGTCGCTGGGTGAAGCGAACGATGTTTTTTTTTTTTGATTTTTTTTTGTCGGCGATAAAAAACGAAGGCGGTTGGAAAACACACCGAAAAAAACACATCTATAGTAGTGAATCTATAGTATGGTGCTTGGCATTTTTTTTGTTTTTTGGTTTCAAAATTTGAATTTTGGCCCCTAGGAATTGGGGTGGAATGAATGATTTGATTTTGACGGAGTCCTGCGCATAATTTTTCATTTTTGGGGTGGCAACTTTCGTAATATATGATAGTCTACATGGTATCTACATGGTGGTTTCAAACATTTTTTGTTTTCACCCCTAGTTAGGGAAATGATCCAATTTGACCAATATTTTTCAAAGGGGTTGAAACCAGAAACTAGGATAGTGTTGGTGACCGAGCGCAAATGTAGCAACTATACAACAACCGCTCCTGGCGGAAAAAGAACATCTACTGTCAGGGAATCTTGGGATTTTTCCCTGGCAAATCCTAAGATGATGCTTTTTCGAAACATCAAATGTCTGGATTTGTTTACTAGGATGTTCATGGAACTTAGCAAATAGACTTTAACCCCTATATAAGTAGGCAACCCAACTTACTAAGTAGTTACTAAGTTCCATGGGACATCCCAGTATGATTTTTTTGCTCTCTACCCATGGTAAATCACCATGAATACCCCCCATTTGGAATAATACTACAGGTGGTGAAACTTCAAACATTTTTTTTTCATTTTCACCCCTATATATTTGGGCTAAGATGAACCCGTTTTGACCAGCGCATATTTTTCAGATGGGTTGGTGAAAAACCATGGAAGAGTCACCCATCCAAAGAGGGGAATCTCCAAAAAGGCAATGGGAATCTCTCAAAAAGTTGCTGAATTTCACTCTTCCTCGGGGTCCACCATAATCACCTTGTTACATGAGAAAATCAACCCTAAAATATTGACAGGTAGCAAGTCCCTTGGTGATGCAGGGTTCTTTAATTGTTGATGGTTGTTTCAGGTGATTATGGCAAACCCTGACCCTGATATCGCACACGTTCGGCAATCCCCCGGTTCGCCAACTATGAAAAGAATCCCCAAATATGGCCTGTTGGTAAGCTTGCTCGGGGTGTGTTCCAGTTCGGTGTGTTGAAACAACCTCAGGTTTTTATCACATCGTGATTAAGCAGTGTTTTGTGAAAAGCCTGGTGTTGTTGATACAGGAGCTCAAAAAAGAAACACCATAGTGGCGATTTCAATTTTTCTTATTTTCACCCCGATCCCTTGGGAAAATGATGCAATTTGACTCATCTTTGTGGGTGGTTGAAACCACCAACTAGACCCCTAATGTTTTTGGAAACTTCACGTCAGCCATGGCATAAGGATCCTGTGGTTCATCAATCAGTATACTAAAAACGTACTCTCCGAAACTCAAAGGTTGTTTCAACACACCTTTGGAACACACCCCTAAACCTTTACCAAAAGGCTAAAGAGGGATTTCTTTCATAATTGGCTTGGGAGATTGCCTGGGGTGTGCTCTAGGGGTGTGTTGAAACAACCTTTGAGAAACAGCAATTTTGTATCCTGAGAATGGAGAAGTTGGAATGACCTGATATGATGATTTCTATCAGCTTGTGTTTGGAGGAAAGGAAGGTGTGAAAGGAAACCTTCAAGGTTGTTTGATTATAGATGAGCAATGAAAAAATCCTGGTTGTTTAGAGTATATAGGGGATTGTGCTGCGCAGTTTTGTGGGGATTATACTTTACTAAACCATGAAATAAGGAGCCCTATGAAACGACCATTCTAATTGAGAGTAAGAGTTTTTTGCGTGGCTCAGATATTTTCCACCTTTCTTCCGGCCATCAAAAACTCGGCCATTTGGTAAACTAATTATTCACCCACCGTTCTTGATCCTGGGCCAATCAGAAAATCACGAATGCCATCAAGATGTCTATTCCCTCATGTGTGTGGGTTTCCTGGTGCGGGACTTCTTCCCAAAGCTATACCGGCACCCTCCAAACGGTGGTGTTTAAACCTTAACAAAAAAATGGCACCCCAACTCCCATCGATTTAAGGCATGCTGGCACCACTGCTGCGTCGTTGTTGGAAAGCTGCCTCAAGGATGCAGCCAATGTTGCTGTGATTAACCTACCTTGCTCCAACTTTCCAAGGCGTCGTTTCTTGGAGTGTGGGATTCTTGAAGGCCTATATGCGGCCTCGCGGGAGTGGGTTGAATCACGTGTTTCTTTGGACGTATACGCTCAACGAGACGCTCCACAGATGATGATTGGTGGTGGCGTTGGTCGTGAGGTTGCAAATGAGGACAGTGATCCACTGGCATTCGTGGTGGGAGCTTTGGAAACCTCATATGGGGGTTCCCCCGTCTTTTTCCTCCCTCAAAGAACCATATGATCCATGGAAATGGTACTCGTATATTCACCTAGGGAAATATACCAGACCCATGGATCCTATGGGACAGGCAAGGCCAGGCAAGGTGCGAATTGTCCCCATGTTTCTCTCGATCCGCCAATTTCTAGGCAGCAAGAGATCTTGGCGGAAGCGAAACTTCGTGCTGATGCGCAAAAGGAGGTGCAATAACTTGTTTGGAGCGATCGATCTTGGTTGGTTGGTTGGGTTGCTTGGTTGCTTGGTTGCTTGGTTGGTTGGTTGGTTGGTTGGTTGGTTGGTTGGTTGGTTGGTGTTGTTGTTGTTGTTGTTGTTGTTGTTGACCAACCAAAATTAGACTTGAATAATAACAAACAGGCACTTTCTTTTTGGATTGGGTGTTTTGGGGATCTGCAACTTACCTCTACACCCTGCAATGAGGACAGGGGGTGGATACATAGCAAGTTTACCCCTGGCGGATCCAGGCGTCCCTTTTCTTTTGGGGGGCAATGGTCATCTACACCCTGGAAAATGAACGGCTAGGAACCCAAAGGTCATGGAGGTTTTGGTCCGTTGATCGATGATTTTCCATGATTTCAAGTTTGTCAATGATTTTTAGGTGAACCAGCCCGTGAATCTTCCAGGGTGTACCCTCCAGGGAAATATCCCCAAAAAATGGCATTTTGAAGATGATTTTCCTTTTCCCAAGGTGGGATATGTTAATTCCCTGGAGGGTAATCTATTGCAGGTCTTGGAATTTTACGGATTGTACCACAGTAAATCGTCCCTTTTGAAACGGCCCCGCCTTGTGGAGAGGATTTCTTGGAAAATTTCTTCGCATCTTTGGACAGTCGAAAAAAAAAAGAGATCTCCATCATCCAATTAAATAGCCAGCATTAGCCAACCATTTTGATGAATGGTGGTTTTAGTATAAACCAACCTATTTACAAAATATAAGAAGCATCCCACAACTTCCAGGGTCATGCAATCGCGCGGCCCTCATGTATTTCATCCCACGTCGGGTTTCTGCTTTTTGGCTCAACCGTCGTGATGAAAGCTGAGAAAGTTTCCGTTGAGATTCGGCATTTGTTGATGCCCATGGTTAACATTTAAGGACCGCTAAGGACAGGTGAGTGAAGCTGCATGAAGATTGGGGTTTTGATGGTCGACCGACCGTTCTTCAAAATAGCAATGTTTGGTTCAATTTATCCGAGTGGCAAGTAGGGTTTTTCTGGTTTCATGGAAGCTTTATTTAGAACAAGGCTCAGGTGGTTGTTCACAAACAAGGCTCACATGATGTGATAAATCATGAATCTCATGAATCTCACTGGACTGTAAATTCAGTAAATTACGTCAGCAATACCCCATAGGATCCATGTATGATATATTCAACTACATTTCGTTGATTTTCATGGTTGATGTGGGTAAATATACGACTCCCATGGATTCTATGGGATCAGCAATACTCTTTCTACAACGATCATGGTTCAGCAGAAAAAATAGACGCAAGAAAACTCATCTTCCAGAGCCCTGTTTTCCGTATTTTTGTGATGATGGGAGCCGAGTAGCCAAATGATAAGCAAAAAATGAACTGAAAAAAACATCATGTGGTTGCAATGACTTTCTTGATGTTTGCACAACTTCCAACCCTCACTGGTTGGTGCTTTCAAATATTTTTGGAATTTTCACCCCTACTTAAGGGAAATGATCCAATTTGACGATCGTATTTTTGAGATGGGTTGAAGCCACCAACTAGCTCAGATCTTTTTTAAACAACATATAATTCCCAACAAACGACCCGGCCACGCTTCAACGGCAACAAAACCTGAAGATTTGGAAAAAACTTCTCCCCTGGAAAGTCGCTACCAAGAAAGGATGCAGTTCCCAAGACTCTTTTTGAGAAGCCATTTTCCACAAAACGAGGTGGTGAAGTTTCTTCAAATATTTTTTTTTGGTTCATTTTCACCCCCATTAAGGTGAAGATGAAGCCGAAAAAAGCATATTTTTTTCAAATGGGTTGGTGCAAAACCACCAACTCGAAAAAAATCAGGGAAGAAAATTCCCAGAAAGAAACAGTGCTGAAATTTGGCATTGCTTCCTTGCTATTGTGTCGCCCCAATGGCGGAAGCGCAAGTGGCAGTGGGTGATGCGGTAGAGGTTGGGGGGGTATCCGGATATGGGTGTTTCCGAAAATAGTGGTACCCCAAAATGGATGGTTTATGATGGAAAACCCTATTAAAATTGGTGATTTGGGGGTACCATTATTTTTGGAAACACCCAAATGGAAATGGTGTGATGCAAGTTTCTCGTGCTGCGAAACTTGTGCGGATTGTTTCTTTATGTCATGGGCGGCCTGAAGTTCTGTGCATATATAACCCTGGTCATTCTTTGCGGTATGGAGGTTCTTCTTGTAACTTTTTGAAAAAAATTGGATGAGAGATTATTCCAAACTTGGGGGGGACTCTTATTTCAATAGTCGGCTTGACAATCAGGGTTTTTAAAAGATGGCAACGTTGTCGATTGGATGATTCCAACATCTTTACCTAATATGAAATTCTTGCTATAAATCATCATATGGATTATTCTGGTTCTGGTAAGGACGGTGGTAGGGATTATATCATCCCCAAACGGTTTGACAATATATATATATACATGGTATATCAGTTGTATTTTTCCCGCCAAGTGGGTGATTATATGCTACCGATCCCACCTCTTACGTTCGAACCTGACAAATTCGGTTAAAAAAATCACCAAACTTCCCCCTCCCATCCCCCATCCAGCTCCCCACCATGAGCTTGAAACGACTTCTCTCGGAGCTCCGTGTTTTTTTTCAAAAAACATCTTGGTTGGTGGGCTTTGGTGGATTTCAAAGATTTAGAGTTAGAATTGTTTATACTCCGAAACTGCACTTTTGGGGAAATGTGGTGGTGGAAATCCATGCAATTGGACGATTTTTTTCGCATATTATTTTCAAAACTGGTTGATTGAGTTGGGTTGAAACTGCCAACTAGATATATCTTGTGAAACGAAGTGATCTAACCTAAAAGGGTCTCGGCTCACGTTTCCACCCCCCCAAAATGCAACGTTTTTTTTTTTTCGCGATTCTTAAGGGCTAAGCTGATGGTTTAATAACCCCTTAGGAAGTCTGGCTATTTCTTGAAAAGAGACCATTTTAATGGGGAATTTTTCAAAATTTGATGGTATATTTCCCTGCATGTTTAGTTGATTTTTTATGGTAAATTAGTAGGTAAACAATACCATTTCCATGGATTTTCCATGGGTAATTCGAATTCATGGCTTCGTTCAGAAGGCTTACTGGCCTGATGATGATCAGTGGCTCCCGGCAGAGATTTCTGCAACTTGGTCGCCTTGAGCAAAGATTTGGATTTTGTGGTGTTTTTATGGAGGGAACTCAGCCAAGCAGGTGATCACCTGCCTGGTGATTCAAGCCGTGCCCTTTTCATCCCCTAGTTGGAGGTCACTTAACCCCTTGAAAGGGTCACTTAACCATCCCAAAAAGGTCACTTAACCATCCCAAAAAGGTCACTTTGAATCACCTGGTGACCAGAATTTTGGGGGGGTTACTTCTGATAGTACCCTAAGAATCAGCCTTTGCATCTCAAGTCAACTGGTGGAAACTGGAGATCCATCCAAAAGAGCCCTGCGAAAAAAACAGGTCGTCAAACCTGTTGGTCTTTTTGAAGGTTCCCAGCTGATTCTTAGGGTAAACAAAAATAAAGGTTCAACTTATCTCAGCCAAAACGGCAACTCGTAACTTTCAAGGATCCTCTCGTGACACTGCGGGTGTGCGAGAGTCGTCGTCGGGCGAAGTGGGAGTCGGATAAAGCTTCAACTTTTATTTCATGGTCCCAAATGGCTGAGTAAGGTTCAGGTTTAGGAGACGACCTTTTTTTTACATATGAGGATTCCCTCCCAAAAAATCCCGGAAGAACAAGGTGATGATTAGCGATTGCATCCAGTGACTCGAATCCCCAAGCTTTTGGACCCAAGGGGTTGATTTCGAAAAGAAATACCTCAACAATCCACCATTCATGTACCAGTAAATATACAATCATCCCGTAGGGTATACCAATATACAATGAAAATACCACCCATGGGATTTTTTGGATTTTTCACTGGTCATTGTTTTTTTTGAATCCGACTGGTTGGTATATAAATTATACCAATATGTACAATGGAAGTCAAAGACTATATTGAAACAATAATAGAAACCCAACATTTTGGATGATTAAGATTCCCAAACCTTAGAAAAAAAGCGTCGACTTCATGAAACCCGGATGTTTTTTTAAATGGTCGACTAAGGGGGTAACCGTTCAACTAGGGAATATGCATATGGATCCTATGGAATCCAGGGGGCCGGCCTTTCAGCTGGAAGCAGGCAAACAAAGTGTCTGAAACCACCATGGAGGTCATCTAAGAACACATATCCTACCTGGTGGTCACACACGAAACATATCCTACCTGGTGTTTCTATTTACCAAAGGTTTGGGTGTTTCCAAAAATAGGGGGTATCCCAAAATGGATGGTGAAAATAATGGAAAGCATCTATGAACAAATGGATGATTTGGGGGGAAAACCCCACTATTTTCGGAAACATCCATATTCCTGGCAATTCTTTGTGACCTTTTTGGGATGGTGAAAACGTGACCCTTTCAAGGGGTGAAAACGTGACCTCCAACGATCGGGGATCAAAAGGTCACGGATTGAATCACCTGGTAGATAAATTAGTGCTTTCAAAAATGTTTTTACCCCTACCTGGGGAAATGATCATGATCCAATTTGACTGACTAAGCCTTTTCAAATGGGTTGAAACCAGAACAAGTTTTCAATCAAAAGTGGTGTATACGATTTCTTCCATATCATATATCCATGTCAACAGCGACCCGTTGATATTTTGGATGAACCCTCATTCCCATAGGATCCTTGAATGATACATTTACCTGCATTTACTGTAAAAAATCAACCATTCATGTAGGTAGATATACCAGTCCCATGGATCCGTAATGGGAATTGATGTGACTCCTGGTACGATTCCAAACATCGACATCGACACCCGAGGCCATCTTGGATGATGGTCAGTTGTCCATTACCTGGGAGGATGGAAGTTTCTCGGCGAAAAAATCTGTCCAATCCATACCTGAAGAGCCCCGGTTGAATTTGGCGGGGTTTTGGTGGGGTTATTACCCTCCCTGAAACTAACATGGCACCTGAAAATGAATGGTTGGAATACTGGTTTCCTTTTGGGATAGCCTATTTTCAGGTGCTATGTTAGTTTCAGGGAGTGTAGGTAAATGTAGGTGGGTAAATATTATCGTCACATGGATCCGTACATGGTAAATTTAGAGGTTGATCATGTCAAATGGTGTACACTCCTGGTAACTAAAGAAAGATCCCATCCCAGCCAGTACTTTAGAGTCGATGATTTTTGCTTTTTCCCGTTTTTCAGTAGGATATGGATACCCATACAATCCATGTATGGAGTATTTACATTATTTACCTACGTTTGGTTGATTTTTATGGTAAATGTGGGGATCCTATGGGATATGTTAGTGAACCCTACAGAGTAGGGAACCTCTTTGGTCGACCCATAGGTTTGAGTGAAGTTCCTGCCGACTACGTTCGTTGCAAGCTCGATGAAGCCTTCGAGGCGCAGAAACCCCCCCAAAAAAACCACGAAACACATGGGGGGTTACTGGGATGTCCTGCTGGAAGTTAGTAACGATCCTAAAAGTAAGTTGGGTGATTTCACTTACTTAGGGGACTTACACTTACAACCTACTTATATAGTGGTTATAATCTATTTACTAAGTTCCGTGGACATCCTAGTAATAACCAAAGGTTTGATGAGTTGAAAAAAGCTGGTGATGTTTAGTTACTTCATGGTTTGTTTGATTATTCTGGTTCTTTAATGTATGGAATAATATATTATAGTGTATCATTGTTTACTCATTTGGTGTACTATAGTGATGTTGAGTTTTCCCTGGAAGACGATCCTTTCCTTTTGGGGTTCGCCTTTATTTTAAGAGGCGAAGTGTTAGTTTTATGGAGGGTGGGGCTTAAAAATCTTAAAATCACCCTTTTAAAAGGCGCGGACATGTCAACATACTTTTCTAGGTGGTGAAACTTCAAACATTTTTTTTTATGTTCACCCCGAAAATTGGGGAAATGATCCAATTTGACAAGCATTATTTTCAAATTGGGTTGGTTCAACCACCAGCTAGATGTTTGCTAGTCCTTTTATTCAACTCACTTTACTTCTTACCGGCTTCCTTTTGAGGATGGAACCTGTTCATTTCAGGGTACCCTCCCCAAGATTAACCAAACTCGTTGGGTTGAAACATACTTTTGTTTGTTTTTTTTTGGTGCCATCTTAGAGCACCAGCATTTTACCCCCCCGAAGTTTAACATAGCCATTGAAAATAGGGAATCCCAAAAGGAAACTCATCTTCCAACCATCCATTTTCAGGGGCTATGTTAAACTTCCAGGGGGTAAGGGAGTCAATATGTTGTTTCCTTCACTTTTTCCGGAAGTGCATCGAAGAGGTCGCAAATGCAAAGTTGAAGATGGTTTTAAGGTATCCCATACTACATTTAGGTTGATTTTTATGGTAAATGTGGGTAGATATATCATACATGGATCCTATGGGTATGGGCCATGGGTATCTAAGTCCCCACCAATTCGCCAAAAATAGATGTGCTTCAAGAATCCTGAGGTTGTTTATCACGTGATGTTTTTGACACCGTGTGTGATAGTTATCATCCGGATGTGATGGAAATTACCATCACTAGTACTGCCAATTAGTAATTAGTAATTAGCATGTTTTTGGTTATCATCAATATAACCTGTCACAAAAGGGAGGCAGGACGACAGCCATCTGGCACACCGGAAGTCGCTACAGGTTCAGCAGTGGATAACAAGGAGCAATCAGCGCATGTGGGTACTTCATCAAGTGAACTGCTTACAGTTATGCGTCAACTGCTCAATGAAAAGAAAGATACGAAGTCGAAGGATTCCAATAGCACCACATCATGGTCGTCTCAAAGGGCCGGAACCGGGGATCAAATGGAGGGGTGGAACACCACCTGCTCCTCCCACCTGGAAATACAATGCGTCAGATTTGAGGGCATTCAGTCCTTGGGAGCGTCGTGTCCAGGTGTGGCAGTTACAAGTGAAACCGTACCTGTCACCAAGTGATGCAGCACTGACACTTTTCACAAGTCTTACTGGCGAGGCAGAGCAGGAGGTTGAACACATGGAGCAAGATCGCATCCATCACAAGGATGGCATCTCGTGATCCACGCAACCAGGAGCACTTCTTTACCCTCCTGACTCCCATCCCCCCAAAAAGTTACCGAAACCCAATAAAAAAAGGATCGTCGTCCAAAGTCGCATTTTTCAGGGGCGGGAGTTGTTGAACTTTGGGGGGGTGTACTATTGCATTGAAATTCCCACAGAATCCATGGGAATGCTATATTTACCTACATTTACCATAAAAATCAACTAAACGTAGGCAAATATATCCCATGGATCCTATGGGTTTGGAAATTCCAGTCGAATACGGCTAGTATGCCTATGTATGCCTGTCATGTCCTTAAGTTTGGCGAACGGAAGAAGTGGTGGGGCAAGCGATGTGAATATTCTGAGGGGGGAAGGGGATCGCTAATTTCTTCCCTATCATTTCCTAAGTTGTTTTTTTTGAAAAGAAGCCTAGGCCCTACTGCCCCGGGATTTTCACAGCTCGCCCCTGAAAGAGAATTGTGGATGGAAAACGCTCACTTTTTCGATTGAAAAGGGGCCTTTGTACCTTTTCAAACAATCAAACTTGTTGTGAAAACCTTCTGGGGGTTACATGAACATGTTATGAAAACCCCACCATGTTTGCCCTGCCTTATGAAACCCTTATCTAGCTGGTGGTTTCAAACATTTTTTATTTTCACCCCGAAACTTGGGGAAGATTGCCAATTTGACGATCATATTTTTCAGATGGGTTGAAACCCCCAACAAGCTAGAGATGATTTTATTAATTTTTGTTTTTTTCAGGTAGCCTTGCTGGTATTTTTGGAAGAGAATGCCGCTCAGAGGTTTCCCTCAAAAAAAAACTCCGCAAGTCGACCCAAGACCTGAAAATTCTGCAGGACTTTCGATATTTCCTGGAAATAGCACGGGAAGGCCTTTTAAAGCCATAGGATCCCATGGGATGATTGCAGCATTTTTACCTCATTTACCAGACAAATTCCACCATTCATGTAAATGTACCATTCATTTTGGATCCTATGGGGTTTATTCATCGTTTAAAAAAACATCCTGAGCAATGAAAAAAACTGGTTGATTGTTTGTATAATAGGGGATGATACTCCATATACTACAGTACCCACTTATATTATGCAGATTTATGCAGATTGTTTCTTACCCGCTATAAGGATCCCTTTAAACAAACCAGGATTCAATGGAAATGTCATAATAAGATATAATAACCAGGTGATTCAAAGTGCCCTTTTCATCCCCTAGTTGGAGGTCACTTAACCCCTTGAAAGGGTCACTTAACCATCCCAAAAAGGTCACTTTGAATCACCAGGATAAGGGTTTTGTTGTTGCCGTTTCTCGGACCTGGTTTCTTCGAATGATCTTCCCAGGAAATTGAAGAGGAGGTTTCGATCGTTGAGGAGGCAGGTATAGCCCCTGACGTCCTTTACTTTTGATGGGAGGGACTTTTAGGGTGTATCCTTGGGTTTTTTTTTCCCCACCCACGATGCCAGTGAAATAATAATCTGTTCATTTTTTATGAAGGGCCCCTATAAATCTGGAAAATTCCACTGTTAGTGGGCCGGGGATACCCCTAAGGTATACCTGTATTAAGCCCCACAAAATGAAGATGGAAGCGCCAAGAAAAGCGTGTTTTTTTTGTCAGGTTTTTCCGGAAAAAGCCCTTTTCCCAGAGGTTTTTTTTTCAGAAAACTCGACATGGAACACAAAAATCACTAGGAGATGGTTTCATATGGTTTCAAACATTTTATATTTTCACCCCTACTTGGGGAAATAATCCAATTCGACTAATATTTTTCAGATGGGTTAAAACCACCAACTAGAAACATCATTTTTGCATAAATGTAGCTTGCCTTTTTGGTTCCACCGTGGGGGTCTAATATTTCAGGTTCCAACGGTTGAATTGTCTGGGAATCCCCCGATAGGAAAAGAGGGCTGCATGGCCTGTGATTTTCGGGACGATTCGCCACCATCATCCCTAAACTTGGGTGTTTCCTTAAAATGGTGCTACCCCTCCAATCTCCACACCCCAAAATGCAGATCATTTTTCGTAGGAGTTTACCCCATGAAAGTTGTTGGGGTTTCACCCCACCATTTTAGGAGTTAGTTGCCCTCATCTTGGAGGATGGGGGATCATCCCAGTGGATGGTAAGTGGTTAGTAAGTAACCCCCATGGCCCATAGCCATGGACCGGCCATTTAAGGAAGGGGTAACCTTAGCGGGAACGGACTGAAAACAACCGGGATAAATCCAAGGCCGCACAAATTCTTGGTAGTTGGCCCCCCCTTTGATTCTCATCGATCCGAAGGGTTTTTTGGGGTCAGGAAAAGGCAACAAAAATTGACTTGGGAAACCATGGGCTTTTCAAAATGACTATACTATGATATTAGTATGATATTTCTTACTGTAAGTTGATTCTAGTCAGTTTTTTAATCTGTTGGTGTCTGTCCAGGTGATTTGTAGGTGTTTGTTTTAATTCCTTTTCCAGATGCATGCAATGCAATGCAGGTTTATTAGTCTAACATCACCTATTTTAAAGGGTAGTTTCCGGAAGGTTTCCGGGTGAAATCCTCAGCTTAGAAAGGTGATCGAACTCAGTATCCTGACCCCCCTTGTGGTGCTAACAGTCGTCACAAAATCAGTATACTTGGTGGCTCATGGTAACTAGTAACTATAGTTAACCCCTGTAAGTTGGTTGATAAGTCCCCTATAGCCCTATAGGGTTATAACCCAACTTACCAACTAGTTACTAATTACCATCAGCCACCAAGTACTCGTTTGGTAAACCCATCATCTTTTTTTCATGGAAATGTCATCCATGACGGATTCCCATGAGACGAAAAGGTATATATTTCCCTAGAAAATCGTTTATTTTCATGGTTAAATTAGTAGGAACATATTGACCATTTCCATGCATCCTATGAGATATAGTTTCTGGAAGTCCAAAGACCATTAAAGAAATGGTCTTATAAAGTGATTTATTTCATCAACAATTTTCAGGGGGCTATCTTTGTTAAATAGCCGGCTTGTGACTTACAGGGCTGTCTCCTACATTCACCATAAAAATCAACGATTCATGTAGCTAAATATACAAAATCGTCCCATGGATCCGTCATGGGTCATGGATCCCTGTGGGTTTACCATAACAACCTGACCTTAGTAAATGGGTTATAGCCTACTTAGAAATGGGGTATTCCTTGGGGTTGTAAACCCATTGATCCTAACCATTGATCCTATCTTCCGTCCCGGGACATCCAAGTAGTGATTTACATGGTTTACATGGTTTACCATAAAAACCTCGCCAGCTGACATCCACCACCCGGACCCACCCCCCGTCGGACCCCAGCGGAGCTCCGCCGGGTCGGTCAGGCACCGCCGAAGCGGGTGCGGTTGACATCTCCGGCACCGGCGCCCGATGATGGCATGGACGCCTTGCTGGCGGCCGCCGAGGCGGCTGGAGCCACGGCGCTGGCGGAGGAGACTTCACCCACCGGGTGGGGATGGTGCATTTTACCTTGGAACTCATGGGATTTCAACTACCAACCTTCCTCAACTGGTGAGTTGATCCCCGGAGTTCTGAATGCCATCAACAGGTGTGGTAGTATGTGATTTTGTTTTTTGGAAGTTTATTTTTTTGGGAGAATTTGTTGGGTGATGATGATGAGGATGAAGCTTTTGTTTTTGTCCAGATTTGGGAGAGAACGGGTGAACAAGAATTCAAACGTTTTTTTTGCTTAGCTGACAGAAGAGTTTCTGTCTCTTTGTTATCCATGAGTTTTTGATAGCTTCGGTGAAAGCTATGTCTTGTTTGCTGTTTCACTTTTTGATGGATGACATTTGCTGATGGAAGTCAACCACTTAAAAAATGGTGGCTCCTTTCGGATGATGATAAACCATTGATTGAAAAATGGGTGGTTCCTAAACCAACTTATAAAAAGATTCTGGCCAAGGACTTCCAGGTTTTTTTCACAAAAAGCATGGTTCCAACATCTCTTGCTTTGCAGAGACTTCGGAGTGAGGCTGGCAAGTGTGCCAACTGGGGGATTCCCATGATTTCCTAAACCAAACCAAAAATATCCTCCCTTTTGGAAGGTTTTTACACGTCCCCAGATGTCACCCAAGGTCACGGTGACTTGAAGGTGCTTTTAACCATTTTTTTCCCTAAAATACCATCGACGGTGACTGGATGGAGGATCCACTGCTCCATCCACCCCTCCTCCATCCCTCCATCTGCCTCCAGGACTTTGTTGGGGACAGCCGTCCTCCCAGCGGCCTCTTCTGGTCCGATACCTTGTCGTCGAAACCTTCCAAGGCCGTGCCGGCGGCCGCGACGGTCAATCCGTTGAGGTGGCGTGGGGGTGCAATGGTGGTGTGGGTTGTTTGGGGATGGCAGAAAACACCAATGAACTTATATATAAACAACGAAAACAATGTTGGGATCAACAAGTGGCTCAGAAGGGGTAAAGTTGAAAAGAAGTGTTTTTGTTTGATGTGAAATGGCATGGTTTTTCAGGTTTGTTTTGTTTTGACATACTATAGGATTTTATTAAAGTATTCGTTCATGAAATTAAATTTTGAACCCCCAATATCTTTTGCATGCAATTCTTGAACAAACACCACTGCACCACCCATAGGATCAATTCGGACGGACCGTATATCTATATACCTACATCTATAGTTTGTTGAGTTTCTGTGTCTATAAGAAAATTGGTGAGGTAAATTTACCAGTCCCCATTCAGTCCATATAGTCTTGGATTTGTTTTGTTTAATGTGTTTTTTTTTTAGCTTTCTACGGATCCTACCATGGGAATTCATCACCATCAATGCCCACCATTTGGGAGAATATGTTTCACTTTTTCCAGGCATTTTTTCAAGCAAATCCAAGTATATAGTGGGGGAAAAAAGATTCGAAGACAAATCCAGCATGTCTAGATGACCTTAACTTGGAACTCCAGAGAAAAACGACGAGAAAGAATGGCGGAATCCGGCTACTCGGATGATCACCCCATTTAGTTAAGTGGTTGTTTAACTTAAGGTGTTACCGGATTACTAGCCATTTATAACTAGTCCCTACTTTTGGAACTTACTAACCATGGTTACGAGCCACTTACTCAACGGGATGATCCTGAAAACGTATCAGTTGGATGAAGACGCAAATCATGACTCACATGAAAAATGGGGTCGAATTTCCTAACATCCCAGTGACGAGTACCTTACAGGGACTCTTAAATAACTTTAGGGTAACAGTAACAGGTATCATTACTATGGGCATCTATATGGGTATGTAATTATATATTGGGTGTGGCCCCTTCCCAGTAACAGTGGCAAATAAAGGTTTATAGGGATTCCCTACTAAAAATGTAATAATCCTGGTGGTCACTGTTACTGGGAAGGGGCCATACCCAAATTATATAGGTATATAACCCCGGAAGTGCAGAGACCAGTAAAAAACAAAAGGTTTCACCAAAGAATTTCTGTTAAGTAATGAACCTTAATCATAAAAAACACCTGGGGAGTATTGTTTTGATAGTACCCATACCATCCATGTATGGTATATTTACCTACATTTGGTTGATACATGGATTGTTTGGGGTAGTTTTTGTTTGGCCTGCTTCAAGGGGCGAGAGCGGTTTGAGTTAGAAAGCGCTTCGACGGCTGGAAACTTGCACGCCGCACGTTTCAGATCTTCTCGCCAAGTCTGATGCTATCTCTCAAACTCGTTTCCTAGCTGAGTACCTCCATGTTTGGTACCTGAACATGTTCGTGATGGTACTGTTTTTCCCTAAAATGATCAAGCCATACATGTGTTTTAATCATAGTTAATTGAAACTATAAACTATCAAGGTTGATGATCAAAACTATATCAATGTATACCCTGAAAGTCAAAGTAAATTTTATGGTCAGGATCTACTTTGCATCCACCACCCCACCCAGGATGCCAGTTACCACCAGAATAATGTTGGGGGGTACATCCGAGATACCAAAAAATGGGATTTATAGGAAGCCGTGACAGCTTGGAAGGTGGACCGCGCCTTTTTGAAGGCCCTGGTCGAGCCATTCAGCCCGAGTGAAGGGCCAATTGCGGCCATTCAACTTGGCACACCTTGCGTCCGCTTCTCTCCTTTCAGAGGGGCCGGTTCCAAAGAAGCTGGAGCGGCTGGCTACCGCCTTCAGGAAAGCCCCGCTGGGAAATGAATCATATCCGGATCGGAAGGCCGACCGGGTCTGATAATTTTCCCGGAATTCCTTGGCTACAATACATCCTGCACGCAAGAAGGGGCGGAGACGGCTGGCCTATAAGGCCGCATGATATGTCGACCAGTTGTGAAGGGGACCAGTATGCAGGGGCTGTTTTGCGACCAGTCATCGCCGAGATAAGTGGATGCTTCTACACGACTCAGGGCAGGCGACAAGCGGTGCTTCCATGCCATACTTTCTGTCCATGGTCATGATGATGTTCCCGGGACGGCCATCCACGCAGGGATTTACCAACCTTCAGCGATTTGCGCCTTGGCAATGGAAAGTTTCGTCGACAAAAAACCCACACACGCACGCACGTTCGCACACTTTGAGTTTCGCGAATATTCCTACAAATTTCAAGATCTATGTTAATTATATTCCCAAAATATTTTTTTTACTTACTTGACATTTACTTGACTACTTCTTGCTTGCTAACAGACGTGATCTGTATCCGTGGCTCTAAAACTGAGGATGGCCTGTACTTGGTTGGGTGGAATTGCCGTGGCTCGGTTGAAATTCAAGTGCGACAGCACCTCGACGCATCGAGGCCGAATGCTTAACAGTACTCTCATTCATTGTTATATATACACTGGATCATGTGATATGACAATCCTGGCATGGCAATGGGATATTTGAGAGCCAGGACAAGATCCGGAAGATGACCTACCTTGGGAAGTTCGCCCTGGAGGCAGCGCTCGTTTCTTCGTCACTCGATTGAAAGATGTTGCAGAGACAGACATCATCATGTGTATATGGACCAGAACCCAACTGTCTCCTCTTGCAGAATGTCCTGTAGCCAGTTGAAGGGCACGGTGTTTCACGGGATGGAAACGTATTCAAGAAAATAATTCGCCGCGCTACAGTTTACAATCTGCAAAGAGATAAAGAGCAATTGTCATTTTCTGGCATAGCAAGTTAGGCGATCTCAAAACCTGCACTGCGTTCAGGCCTACCCCGTCGCATTCTTGCGTAAAACAATTTCCTGCGACAAGGCCCGTTTGAGGAGATGTTTGGTTTGCCCCTGGTTTCTCTCAATGCCGAAATGGTGATGTGTCCAGTGAATCCAAGGCCGGGTTGTTGGAGGAGAAATTGAAGCAGCAACTTGGTGAAATGGAGGATGAGTTGATTCGTTCATTCCCATTTTTACAAACCTGCAAATTTCCAGAATTGGATCGTACATAACTGATAGCAAAGCCAAATTTGAGGATCGCACTTGGCAAGTTTTTGGACCACATATACATGCTTGATAGCTAAGGCGCGAAGTCTTCGGGTTCTATTCCTCCTCACGTGTCTCGTGCGCGATCAACCGTGAATGCCCTGCAGAGCTTCATCAGGTGTATGCGTTAGCGGTGGGGGGTCATTACGACGAGCTGCTCGCAGCCCGGTCAGTATACAGATGTGCAAGGTTCAGACGTGCAGTGAAACTTTTGGCTGAAGTCATTGGGATGAATGAGGCGCTTGTGTGTTTAACAGTCAGGTGCCTCGGCTCGCCAGGGAACTATTGAAAGTTTGGGTTCGCAATTTCGAATTCTAGGGAAACACCCACCGTTCCCCAAGGTCCATTTATGGAAATGTCAAGCGGCCAGTACAATTCAGAAACAAAGTACGAGACCGGATCCCAATCTGTCAGTATCTGCAAATAAGATTGCCCTGCAGTTGAAATCATAGGTAGGTCATTTTGGTGTCTCTGTCGTGCTTTTTCTGAGTGTTCCAGTCGTGCGCGTAGCGGTTGTATTTCCACAAGTAATTGGAGATGCTGTCGTCGTAAATTTTTGCAAGCTAAAAGTTCCGTCTTGTTGTTTTCCCACGTTTGCACCATTAGCGGATTGAGAAATTGGTTTGCTGATTCGGCTGCTGCATCAACCACCGCGTTACCAATAGTCAAATAAGGGTCCTGCGGTTGTGTTTGGCCCTTTTCGAGTGTATGCGATGCCACCTTTGTCACCAAGTTGTCTGTCCCCTGATTCGCCCGGAAAAGTCGTATCAAGAGATCTGAATTCTTCTTGGTAAAGAGTATGGCCTCATTGTCAAGAGTCGTCACCATGTGCCAGCTGTTTTTTGCGTATGCACTATCAGTGACCACTTGTGATTTGATCTCAACATCGCATCCATTTGTTAATTTGAAAGAATTTTCCAACGCCACTACTACATCAAACTCATCACATTCAATGACTCTAGCGGCAAGAGTATGTTGCGTCCTTAGAGAATTGATATGCTGATGAGGTGGTTCACGAATGGCAGCATATGCTGCACGGTCATGATTGTGATGGTGATCCAACTGCTGGTTGACGTAGCTGCGTTTCAAATGCATTTTGTGGTCATAACGAATGAGTGCCTCTGCATAAGATCTAACTGCTTCTTCTAATGCAATGAGAATGTCTCTGTTGGGAATAGCACATGGACAAAACATCCAACCTAACGTGTTACAAACCCAAGATGGAAACGGCTGATGAAATCCCTTGGCTCGGAGAATAGCATTCCATTCCAATTGCAATTGATGCCATGTGGTTTCACGAATGTCGGGATATTGATCTAATTTACGATGCCTATGCAGGATTCTTTGAATGCGTCTGAGTTGACGAATGACCTGCGTGGTTGCGATTGATCGAATCAAATTCGTTCTAGGCAATCCAAGGGTTGAGGCGGTTCCACACGCAAGCCTGCAGATCCAGGCCAGAAAACTTCAACTGAAACTGATCCAGCCCAATTAGCTTTCGAAACTGCAAACGGCGGCGATCTCCAATGAGGACCCTTGGACAGAGCCGTCGCAGGCAAGGCGGAGAGTCCAGCAAAAGTTGAATCCAGCAAAATGAGTCTAGCAAACGTTGAATCACAAAAGGATCCCAAGGAGGCCTCAACCAACCCATGCTGAGAAGAGGGAAAAAAAGGGCAAAACAGTGGTTGTTTACCTTCCGGTAAACTAACAGTTCGCACCTGCCAGGAGGCCAGAGCAATGCCGTACAAAATGACTGAATTGGATGGCTTGGCTGGCATTTTGCTTGCGCGTCATACTGTTGGACGATTGTCGTTGAGCCGAGATGAACAAGTTGGTCTTTATAAGAAATGCGATTCAGTGCTTCCTTCTTTGTCGTACCAGTTGCACCGTCTCCAAGCTGATGGTACATGGAAGGAAGCACAAGCTAGGAGTTGCGTTGCTAGCACAGTGTTCATCCAGGGCCGGAGACAGCCAGCATCCCCGGAAGCGTGATGATCGCCAGGGCTTCACAGCCCACTTGAAGGCGGGCTGGCAAAGACCAAGCTGAAAGTTTCTTTGAAATGCCGTGAATTTTGTTTGCAGGAGAAATTCGAACTGCGCGAGAGGCTTGGCTATCAGGCAAGAACACAGTTCGTGGTGAGCATTGGGATTCTTCCAGGAGATATTCTGAAGTGAATGTGTTTAGGCTGAAATTCAGCCCGTTGCTGGCAATTTGGCCCATATGTACCATACGTACTCCCAAGTGAAAGTCTCATGTGAACTTTAGTATGACGTTTTTAGTCCGAAATTCAAACTTGCAAACCATTTCATCTGAATTCAACTCTCACTTGATGGAATGGAAAGAGCAGTCTTTTTGCAACCGCAGCTAGTCACAGCAGGGACACATCTGCAACCTTGTTAGAAAGGGACAAATTTTGGAAAAAAAGTCCAAAAAAAACTGAGGTCTTGGTGAGCAAATTCCATGTCAACATGTTAAATTGCAATATATATAGCCCCAAAATTCAACGGCTGGAACAGCTGAGGATGCGAACTTGTGCGTGTGTGCGTGTGTGTGATTCGTTCTGGTGTCTCTATATCTACACATGCTCACCACTGATTTACTTCAGATATTTGTATGTGTGTGTTTTCATTTACGGCATGTTTCTGCAGTTCCGGCCGAACGTTCGCCGTCGCTCGATCGACGCTACGCAATGTTGGGCGGCGGCGAGCATAAAGCTCATGGGCGTATATTGACCTTCAAATACAGTAAACGTCAAATATTCATACAAATCAATGTATCATTCCCCTGGGTCCTACAATAATCGGCCCCCAAACTGTTGGATATGTGTAATGTCGGTTTTACTTTGGGCCAAACATCTCGTTTACAAGTATAGGGCCTTCTGCCCCGGAACGACAACAGAGGTGAAACAACCCTTCCCAGCCTTCGCAGTGAGCCAGCTTGGCTGTGAGGCCTACGGGGCTCATGAGTTCCGCCGAAGCAAGAAAGTTGGCGGCTAGCAAGAAGTCCAAGTGACTCGGATTTTTTGTTGCTTTTCCGTCGTCCATAACAGTTGCCCAATTGCTTTACAATAAAATATTCCAGTTGAAGTTTGGAGATCATTTCATTGTTAGTTTTTTCATGATCATTTGTTCTGGGGTTGCTGTTAGGAGACATTTTTTGACGGTCCAAGTTAACCAGTCATTGGGTTCTTCTAAAACTGGTCATTGGGGTTGCCTCCTAAACTTGAAGGTGGCCTTGATGGTTCAAAAAAAAACATACTTCTTTGTTGGCCCAAAATCCCCAGTTATCTCCGTGTATTTATGGGGCCCCTTTAAATAGGGTGAAATAACCCATGCAAAACCCACTTTTTTTCGGCCAAAGTTTTTACAAAACTCCATTTATTTAGAACAGAACGATCCTACTAGTCAAGAACTAGGGTTCTAGGATCTCCAAACCACCAGTTTCGAGATCCCATGATTCTTTGGGTAGATACCAAAAATGATGGGTGTTGGGAAATGTATCTCCGGCTTGTTGAATATGACAGTTTTGGGTATCAATTGGTTGCCCCTGTCTTTTTGTGGTGTTGGATGCCCCAGTCCTTTTTTTGCCAAACCGAGACCCTTTAAGTCAAGCTGACCATTACTCGGTGGTGATTTCAAACATGTTTCATTTTCACTCCTTGCGCAGCGCCAACATCTCAGGTGACACTGTTGGTGAAGCCGCCGGTCCAACGGCCACATGATGGAAGTCCTGGGAGATCTTACACTTCCAAAAACACTAAGATGAGCAACGCTCAAAACGCTCACAACCCCTTTACTGATTGGTTCATAAGGATCTTTACAATGGCTTAATTCTTAAAAACCCCATATAAGTGGGTAGTTTGTCAGCCCCGTTTTTTGCGGCAAAACAACCAAGGTTTTGGTCACTGTAAAAACCTGTTCCCTAAAAAAGGGCCATTTCAAAAGGAAAGTAGTCTTCCAATCCCAGTGTTTCAGGTACGAGCAGTTAGTTTCAGGGAGATCTATGTTGGGGACTTTTTGGCAATTCCAACCGTGCTGGTGACCTTTTTGGGATGATGAGTTTACGTGACCAACCAACGATCGGGAATCAAAAGGATCACTTTGAATCACCTGTTTTTTTTCTGCGTTTTCAAGTTGCCATCGACCATACGTTTTTTTCGTTTGAGTGGAAGGGGTTGCTGATGAGAAAAAAAACCATGTTTTCTTCCTCACTACAATTGGCGACTTGAAAACGGAACAAGACAGACAAACCATTCAAAACAACGATCCGCGACAATTCCAGGACTTCCAGGGAATATAATACACATGTCCAAACGCGGTGGACATTGGATCCAGCCATCAGCCGCTACCTTGGATTGTAATCAGCATGGCACTCAAGGAGCCATATCGACAGACTTGGGATGATGAAAAATTCTCATCCCTGGTGCCAGCTTGGATTTTTTCAGGAAGTTAGGAAAAATTGTTAGGATCAGTGGGTTATACCCCCAAGGAATACCCCATCAATAGGTAGGTTAGGTTATCACCCACTTACTTACTCCCGAACATTAACATGGAACCCCAAAATGGAGATTTGGAAGATGATTTTCCTCTTCAATGGGTTGATTTTTAGGTTCCATGTTAATTTTTGGGGGTGTATCCTTTTAGAATCCTTTTACTAACTTCCTGGGACATCCTAGCGATTCACACCCACAAATATTGAAAAAATGGCAACGGTGTTTGGCACTCAGTTGGATGATGAGCTCACCAAATCATGACGACTTACATAACCCAGACACTTAATGTTTTCCATCGTAGATTTACCTAGATTTGGGTAGTTTAGGGTGTAAATATAGGTAAAATACACCATACATTGAGTGTTTGGCTAAAGTTGAAATAGATGGCTTTCACCAAACCTCCATTTATTCAAAGGGTTATTTTCCGTCATTAAAAGTGGGATGGATGAGTGAATTTCTCCAACAAAAAGGATGAAAATCCGATGTTTTTCGGAGAGCCGACTGAGTGTACGCCTGAAAATAGGGAAGGGCTGGTTTACCATAAAAAATCAACCATTCATGTAGGTAAACATGCAATCGTCCCATGGATCCTATATGGGTACTTCACAACCACGGGTTTCTATTTACAAAATCCCCATGAACACAAACGATCGATGGCTGCCCAATTCCTTCCCCCCTGAAACTAACAGTTCGCCTGTGAAAATAGGGACCCCCTGGAAGTTTGGAGATTCCGAACTTGGGAAACCCATCCATTTTTTTTGGGCGAACATGTTAGTTTTAGGGAGGGTAGTTGATAGGAACAAAGATGGGAGGATTGGAAATATTGACCTTCCTACTAATTTGCTAGAAGAAAAACACGGAAACGTTTTTTGATGACATATATGGAAAATGTTGTATAGGTTAAAAGTTAGGGGCTGGTATGTTTACCTACTAAATGTTCCATTAAAAAAGAGGTAGGTAAATATATATATATATATATATATCAGTCCCATGGATCCGTAATGTGTTAAGCTGTTTTTTGTTAGCCATGGAAGTCAAAGACCATGTGGAAAATAGCTCCCTGAAATATATAGGTCACTGACAAGGGTCCCTCCAATTAGGGGATCATAAACCCTTGGAATTGTTGATGAAATAAATCCCTACTAAAACACTGGTCTCTTGCAATTCAGGCCATTTATTTATCATGGTCTTTAAGGACTCGTAGGGTGTAATTATACTCGAGATGTTTTTCGATTCCAAAGTCGATTTGGGAGATCTTCGAGAATGGTGAAATACCATCCCTGAAATGAACTCTTGGATTTTGTTTAAGGCAAGTTTTTACTTTGTAGCATGGTAAATCACCATCTTTGACCACCATTTGGTAGAATATCTTTTATGTGTTTCTAAGTATCTTCAGCAAATCGAAGAACATAGCACCTGAAAATGGATGGTCGGGAGAGGATCCTTTCATTTTGGGATGGCTTATTTTCAGGAGTAGCTCGCTGTTAGTTTTAGAGAGTGTATATGGCAGCTGTTTAAAAGGGGTTTCAAAGACAACTCTGACACACTCCTGGAACATACCGCAGACCCTCAACAACCTGTTTATGGTTTGGAAATCCTGAATCATATTTGTATCTTGGGGTACATGGGGTATGTTCTTCCTTTCCGGTTCTGTTGGAATTTTCTTAGAGGGTTTCTAGTATGAGCAGTGAACAAAAGGGTTCGAAAGATTATACAACCCAATTAGAGATCTTTCAAGAAGGATACTACAGGGGCCCTCGGTCAGTAGCGAAGTAGTACTAAGGATTCTACAACCCAGTTATATGGAAACTAGATGAGATATGCATGTCATATAGCCAAACACTGAATGTATGGTCTATTTACCTTATAAATATGGGATTCATGATTATACTGTTGATGGAAGAAAACCTGCACCAATTGATAGGTAGTTTATCCCATTGTTTACAGGGTTTATGTATCCCAGGTGGTGCAGGATTTCTTCCATCAACAGTATTATGCTGGTGTTTTTTTTTCAGCAAGTTGTATAAATTGTAGAACCATAGATATTTAGATGCCAAGTTGGCAAAGCTTCCTTTATTTTGTTGCTTCAAAAAAGAGGCCCCGAACAAAACCAAGCCAACAAAAACATTCCTGATGTTTCCTCATACCCTGGAAGTCCAACCTTGCCAGCATTTTTTAGTCCGGTTGGGAACTCCGAGTTTCACCATTATTTATAGGTTGGGGTTGGCAACATCTGGCAAGTACACCCTGGAAGATTAACGCCTGGAACATACAAATCATCCATGAAAAGAAAGGAACATGATCTTTCTTCCAAACCTCCATGAGGAATTATGTTCCAGCCGTTAATCTTCGGGAGCGTAAAGAAGTTTAGCATTTCCCATTGGATCCATATGGTATATTTACCTACATTTGGTTGATTTTTATGGTAAATGTAGGTTTATATACCATACATGGATGCTATAGGTTTCTTAACATGCTGGCATTCCACTCGCCGACTTCCAGGGAATGCCGGAATTTCCCCTTTTGAAATGCTTGCCAGGCCTCCTATGCTATGATGACCCCCTTCGAACGTGCCACCAAAAAAGCTTCGGATCAACAAGCGGAGGCGCGGTTCGATCACGCATGGTCACTAGGGGTTTCAAGGGGTATAATAAACCATTACTAGGGTATATAGGGGATGAAAAACTATCCAGTTATTAGGGATTATAATCAACCATGCCATGAACTAGGTGGTGGTTTTTAAACAGTTATATTGGGATGAATTGCTACCCAGTTATATTGGGATTATAATGAACCATGAAATAAGGATCCCTACTTCAAAATCATTTGTGGTTGGTGGTTTTCAACCATTTTTGGAGTTTTTCACCCCGAAACTTGGGGAAGATTTCCTATTTGATGATCATATGTTTCAAATAGGTTGGTTCAACCACCAACTAGTCAAGATCCGTGAAGATGTGAAAGGGATTGGAGGAACAAAAACACTTCTGAGATGTTCAATGATGTATAGAGTTTACTCTGTGCGTATATATATATATATATATTAATTGCATATTTAGTAGGCTATTTGAGTTGTTCTGAGTGGGCTGCTGAGCGCATAATGACATCATTTATTCAAACAAATATATCTCAGAGGCCTTTTCCCCCCCTCGTTGTGAAAGGTTTGAAGGTGAGAAAACTTCTATCTCGAAGCCTTACGGCCAAACGAGCAGTTTGGATGGCCATGTTTTGCTACTAAATTGGTCCGGAGCAAATGGTCGCAAGTGGTTGGAGGTTGAGCCAGAGAACAGATAAACTTTTGGGGGATGATATGGATGTTTCCGAAAATAATAGTACTTTTCAAGGGTTTTCCAGAAAAAAAACCATCCATTTGGGGATACCCCTATTTTTGGAAACACCCATATATATGATATACACATTTAGTAGGAAAAAGATCCAAGTTGTTTTGTTTTTTGAGGGCCTGGTCCTTTGCATGGCTGAGTGAGATGGGTGGTTTAGCAATATGTTCTTTTTGCAATGCATGTTCAATCATTTTGTGATTTTTTATTTCAGGCTTTGATACTACCCATTATGGATCCATGGGAATCCATCAACAAAAATGCTTGTTTAGGGTACCAGGTTGTACGAAACGGGCCCCTTACTAGTCAAAAATGGAGCGATATCCGATAACCCCTATAAATGGCCGAAAAAAAACATGGGTTGTGATTTCACCCCGAAATCAGTAGAGCTAAAAGTCATTTCACCCTACAAGGTGGGCCCCTAGGAGTTACATAAGTATAGTCGTTATTGATAGCGCCGAAAATCAATGGGAATCCCACCTGCTCGTTATCGTCAGGCAGATGCAGCACAATCGAAACGAGAAATGGAACGGTTTGGAAGCTCAATTCTTTGATGCCCTACTTGGATGTCCCGTTGGAAGTTCGGATCCACGGCTTATTTTGTTCTACTTATAAATGGGGTATTCCTTGGGGTTATAACTCCATTTTAATGAACCATTTACTATCTTCCAATGGGACATCCAAGTAAAGTATCCTCACCCCTCAAAGGCCTGGCATCATTTTGGGGACCTAAAAACACTCCTGCCAACTTCAGGTTCAGTTAACCCTTCCATTGGAGGGTCCAATCGTTGCTCCTTAGGGCGATTAGCCGGATGCCGGTTGATGATTCTATAGACGTCCAGGCGAATACCTGTTGAGGCTCTACTCGCAGGGGCTCGCAGAGGCACTGATCGCACGAACCGACTGTCAGAGGTGCGTCAAGGACGAAGATTCCGACAAAGATTGCGTCATGGACCGTGGAGGACGAATACGATTTGATTTCGATGGCCGCGGCCAGATTGATGATGGATCCTCGTCATACATGAAAAAATGTCATTTCCAACGCGCGGAGCACCAGGAGTCACCCTCGTCTTTACTCTATTCTGATATTCTCTAGTCTGCTCTTCTGTGCTTCTACGTCTACACCTCCTGATGCAGCCAACGGTCGGGGCGGGCTCCTTTTGTGGAGTGCGAAGTAGACTCTAACCTGTGGTCTGCCACAGGTATGTTCTGACAATGAAACCCTATGAAAATTGTGATATTCTCCGAATCAACCTGTTATGAAACCCAATGAAATGGGGATATTCTGGCATAGCTGCTATGAAACCCTATGAAAAATTAGGGATGTTCTGACTTTGAAACCTGATGAAAAATAGGGATGTTCTGACAATGCAACCCTATGAAAAATAGCGATGTTCTGATAATGAAACGACCCTATGTAAGATTGGGATATTTTGATGTTACCTGCTTATGAAACCCTATGGAAATGGTGATTTTTTCTCTGTACTGTTGTTTTCAGAAATTCGGCCAACCAGTTGAGGTTGGTAGTTTTAGCACTATCCCAGGTGGTGATCGCCGGATGTCTAATGTACCAACTGTATCAGTCATGTGGGCATGACAAAAATGTATGAAACCCTAGAAGTAATGGGATATTTACCATATCAACTAGTTCCTGTACCCGGATTTCATGCACCAAGCGTATCAACAGGTTTCCCACCTGGTTTGGCAACGCCACGTTTTTCCACCTTAGGCAAACCTCCCAGTTGATCACCCGTGCGGCGGTGTTGTGCGGATGCCGAAGAGTCACAGAGACAGTACTCCTGTGGTCCAAGTCATGGGGGTTGAATGACAAACCACTTTTTGTCAGGCGTCATTAACTGGGAGTGGTTCTTTGGAGTCAATATGGATATTTCTCTGTAAAAATCAGAAGGTTGGGATCAAACAATCGATCTGGTACACCTGAACAAATCTAGGTGGTGGTTTCAAACATTTTTGGAATTTTCACCCCTACTTGGGGGAAGATTTCCTATTTGACAATCATATTTTTCAGGTGGGTTGAAACCACCAACCAGTTAAATTACCCTACAATAAAACTAACATTTTCGCACCTAAAAATATGGTGGTTTCCAATAGGAATCTCCAAACTTCCAGGGGGTCATTTTCAGGTGCGAACTGTTAGTTTACGGGAGGGTACTTGTTTTGGGGGAATCAAACAATACAAATCAATGGTAGTTTTAAGGGATTTTCCCGTGATTTCCATGATGAACATGCATTGTTTGGGTTGGTAATAAAACCCTAAGGATCCATACCCTTCCCTAGAGTAGGTTTGATGGTCCCAATCCCATCCCCACAATAGGATTGTAGGGTTAATCCCTTTCTTAGGACATACCTGGATCCTTAGGGAAATAACACCTGTGTGTTGGAAAATTGTTTTTTTTTGCGGGGTACACGGGTACCCTGAAGTTTAACATTTTAGCACCTGAAAATGGATGGTTGGAATACTAGTATTTTTTGAATCTTGGGAAGCTCCATTTTCAGGGGCTATGTTAGTTTCAGGGAGTGGTATCTTCAAAACGAATCTGTTCATAGGCAGCGAGCGATTTGGAGGGAATTTCCCTTAGGTTTTTCCAAAAAAAAGCATCTTAGTGTTGGTGGTCGTGGTTTCAAGTATTTGTGATGTTCACCCCAGATTTTGTGGGGAATGGTCCAATTTGACGATTCTATTTTTTCAAGTGGCTTGGTGAAAAACCACCACCAACTAGGTTTCTTTATAGGTTGGGAACTACGGGTTTTACCATTTTTTAAGGGGTTTATCATCTTCCAAATCTGGAAGTTTACCATTTTTTTAATGGTGGCTTTCGCCGACTTCCAGGGTGTATGGTAAATTTAGACCTAAAAAACGGCTCCGGACCCACTTTGTAGCACTTACAAATACAATAGGTACCCTCCCTGAAACTGACATAGCCCCCGAAAATGGATGGTTGGAAGATGAAGTTTCCTTGTGGGATGGCCTTTTTTCAGAGGCATATATGTTAATTTCAGGAGGGTATCAATCTTGGATATGTTTTTTTGGTGTTTTGTTTTTGCTGATTGTACCATGGTAAATCACCGTCTTTGACCACCATTTGCGAGAAGAACTTTTTCTAAGCATCTTAAGAAAATCTAAGAATGGTTGTTGGTCTGATTTGTGTAGTTTTAACTGTATCGCCTTTTATGAGATGGAATATCATCTAGTCGAAGCAAAGCAAAATTGGGATTGCATTGGATGTGTTCAATTCATGCGAATTCAACTACTTTTGAAGGAAAACAATCCTGCACCACTTGACATGGCCAATTGAATCACATTGATCTCATTCCACTGGTGTTGTGTTCAACAAAGGCCCGGTAAAGTAAAGTCTACCCTGGATTTTTGATGAAATAAATCCCTTTTCCGTTTAAGACCATTGAATAGAGATGGTCGACGTTTATCCCAGAAGGAAAGCCTTCTTTTTCCCAAAAAAACTCCGGTTCAAAGACCTCTAGATGATTGATTAATCCATCTCATTCCATATTTTCTAGGTGGTGATTTCAAACAATGTTTCATTTTCACCCCCGGATTCTTGGGGTTTCATGATTCAATTTGATGGACGCCTCCAAAAAAAATATCGATCCATGAATGGCTTAAAATTGATTTAAAAAAACCCATGACGGATCCATGGGAAATGTAGATAAATGTATATAAAAAACACCATCGTCTCATGGATCCGTCATGGGGTATCAGCTATAGGTAAATGAAAAAAATCGTCCCATTTTGCGGAGGGAGTCATTCCATCCTTGAGGCGTGATACCATTTGCAAACAAGTCATTGTTCAATTGACCACTGGAGTACCTTGGCGGAAGCTGTTTTAAAACGTGGTGCTGTCGTGTCCAGCGAACGGGTCACGATATCCCAAAATTGGTGTTGCCCTATAAGAATCAGCTGGGACCCTCCCAATAAACAGGTTTGACTTCGCAGGGTTCTGGCATCTCCAGTTCCCACCAGTTTTGAGATCCCATGATTCTTACTAGTAGGGTGTATTTGTTTCAAGTTTTGGTTTCGGGGATGTTTTTTCTGGTGGGGGAAGATGGACGAATGTGTGATGGTGGACAGGTGGTGGACATGTTACCCCACTTTCACCCAGATCTTTGTGTTTTCTTCTTTTGGTGGACTGACTCAGCCAAAGGTTAACCTTTAAACTTTTGGGTGTTACATATTTGATAGCAAAAATAAAGTTTGAACTTTTGTTTCATGGTCCTTTGGCTCGGAAAGTGGACACTCAGGTTCAGTAAAACTACACTTTTGGATACCTAGAGGTTTTGGTTCAATGCGTGACCCAACAAACGATTAATTAAAGGTCATTTCGGGTTACTTCACTCCAAAAAGTTCAAAAACGGCAGACTCACCTGGTGTTTTTATGTTGTCCTAGACTTCGGCAATTTTAAAAACACTAGGTTGTTTTAGGGATGTTTTTAGGGGATGAAATTTTTGCCTAGATATATGGGGATGATTAAACCATGAAATATTTTCATCCCGGAACCTTAAACCAACCAGGATTCAATTTGGAAAGTGAGTGGTGTTTTTTTCCGTGGCCAATTTCTTCGATACCAAAAATCCATGGCAAACGGGGGGGTCTCAGGTCGAACAAAAATTCAGGTCGCCAAAGGTCCTGGGAATCACCTTGCACACACGTACCTTTAAAGCAGTGTTTTTTCAAAAAAACCTGGCTTGGTTGTTTGATATTAGGGGATGACATTTCCTACCTAATGATATGGGGATTATTTCATAAGCCAATATATAAGGATCCCATATTTTAACCAATCAGTATACTCTAAGAATCCGAACCCTTCCCTAGAGTGGTATTAAGGGATCCAATCCCATCCTCAGGATATCTCAGGATAGTCCTGGATTCTTAGGGATAATGGAATGTCAGAAGGGTTTTTTTCCACGCTGCGGAAAACGACAAACGCCGCCGCATCTTCCAGGCACCTCCCATGCGCTTTGTCACTCCTGGATTCGTTCTTTACATTGGCCGCACTCGCAACATGAGTCAGGCGGCGGTGAACGGGTGACCTCACCGGGAGTTTTTTGGAGTCCGGAGATTGATGTTTATCCCGGGATTCATTAATTGGAGGGTCATGGATTTTTTAAACCCCTTTTTTAGGGTCACTTATATAAATCATCCCAAAAAACTCGTCACGACTCAAATATTCACCAGGTATTCGAACAAAAAAAACGGAAAAGTCGACTTTAATTGTTTTGAAGGGCAATTTTAATGGTCGGCGTAAAAACTTGCAGGGAAGAATCCAAATGCTTGGGTTTCACATTCGTTTGGTTGTTGGGAGTCTCATGGATCCCATGAAGAACTCCCATTTAAGGTTGTTGTTGTTGTTGGATTTTTTCCCATTTCGAATGGTTGTTTGCCATTTGGCATATTTACCTGCATTTAGTACATTTATAGATGTAGTTCCTCCTGGACCTCTGAACAACCAATGACTTGAATCATTGGCTGACTGGATGACGTTTACCAAATGACGCATGAACAATGGGTGCATATCACCATTTCCATTCAATTAAAACTGTTTGTTTAAGGTCTCAGGTTGAGTTCTTTGTCGTTTTTTTCGGCGGACTTTTTATTTTGGGGAGGAACAAACCGGGAACTGCCATGTGTATATGTAGCCCTAAGAATCATTGGACCCTACGGTTTGACAGATTTGACTCTGTTTTTCGCAGGGTTCTGGGATCTCCAGTTCCCACCAGTCTTGAGATCCAATGATTCTTAGGGTGTGGAGAACTTTTTTTGCAACTGGATGGGTTTTACGGGCAAAGTTGAGCCTAAAACTAAGACAACTAGCCCCTGAAAAACTCATGGTTGGAAGATAAACTTCCAATTTTGGAAAGGTCTTGTTTTCAGGGGTTGTGTTTCCTATAGCATCCATGGGAAGTTTGATATTTACCTACATCTAACCATAAAAATCAACCACAAATGTAAGTAAATATACCAGTCCCATGGATGGTATGAATTAGTTTTAGGGTGGGTAATTTTGACACAATGACTCTCCCTTTTCTCCTGGAAACATAGGTGTGGGCTTGTCGTTGGAGGAGGGGATAGATATATATATATATAGTTTTTTAAAATCATATACGCACATATATGTTTTTTGTTTGGAATCACTTCCCAATCATATTGAATATATACACCATGGATTTGCTTATTAAGATGAATCTGTGATTGTTATCTTTTTTCAAAACAACATTTTGGGATTCTCTTCTTAAATGTGTTTTACTTTTTACCATATTCCTACCATGGTACATCATCATTAAAACCACGATTTGGGTCCGAATATGTTTCACTTTTTCCTCAGCATTTTATACGCAAATCCAAGTCTTTGGATGTTTGGATATTTTCACACGGAATTTGTTGGCCTTCATGAAGTGAATTTACCTTCCATGCATTGCATTGTTGTCGGTGAAAATCCGGTCATGCCAAGGTTCCTGTCCTTCAAAAAAAAACTCACTACCAACCATCAGCTCAGCATCCAGTAAGATGGAGGGGGTACTTTTGGTGGGCCTTTAAAAACCAGTTATAGGTATAGTGAAAATTGCCCCGATATTAAGAAGAGTTATAACCTAAGTTACCTATTTATTTTCGGCCATTAACATAGAGGTTAGGATACTCTACTTATAAGGGGTATCACCTTGTGTCACATACCTCGAGAGTTTGTTTCTACGAGAATCATGCACGGTCCATGTTGTTTTTAGGGTATCAGGTATAGTACAAGATTTTGAGGTGTTCACGTCATCCAAGTGATGTCGCTGGAAAAATCCCACGTAGACTTCCAGGTGGGGCCACATCCTTTTGAAAACTTCAGAATGACCAATTTTTGCTGCAGCTTAAATTCTGACCCTTATTTTTTTCAACTTCGACATACAAAAAGTAAGCACTCAAAACCCGAAAAAAAACGGAACGTTGAGAAAGCAAACCAATTTGATGAACAAAGGGTTTCTGGGTGGTGGGTTTGAAAGATTTCTGGAATTTTCACCCTGAAACTTGGGGAAGCTGAACCCATTTTGACGGGCATATTTTTCAAAGGGGTTGGTTCAACCACCAACTAGGTTTGTCTAACAAAGGGTTACGAAATTTAGGAAACGACCACGCCGCCTTTTTTCCCATGTTTTTTCTGGTGCAAGGATGTGTGAAACCCATTGCGGATCCATGGGACTGGTTTATATTTTTGCCTACATTTGCCATAAACATCAACCATTAATGTTGGTGAAAATATACCATACTCCATGGACCCTATATATGGGAAATGTATTACGTAGCTACTGGGGGTGGGAGGGTTTATAAACCAAGGGTTGATTCGGGGGTAGCGAAAGATGGGGATTTCGCCGCTTGGGAATTTCGATTCAGGTCAGCAGCGTCTTCGTTTTTCCACCGCGCTTTGCAGTGTTTCAAGTCCCAGACTGGATGGGTGGCTTAAGGGAGTTGGTTTGTAACGTGTTTTTTTGGGCCCAAAAAATTCAAGGATGTTGTTGTTTCAGCTGAAATTTGAGGGACTTCATGGAAGAGGAAAAAAGTCATCTTGAAGATAAATTCAAGGTGTAGATGATGAAATGTGGACGTCAAAGTGTTCCGCATGATTTTCTTCTTGGCGTTTTTTGGGGTTTTTGAGACCAAAGGGGGCATTTCGGGCCTGCTTTTGGCTTTATTTCCATCCACACAAAGCTCTTTTGGGATGGGGGGGCATGCCTCTTTTTTATACCTGGACTTTTTATCATTTTTTCCGTGGCGCCATGGATTTACTTCTAGTTGTGGCCCCCTCCTAGTTGTAAAATAAGAGATGTTTCACGCCAGGAAACCCTACTGTAGTAAGGGATTATCCACCAAATTACAACAGTTTGGGGATCATCCCAATTAGTACATGGTTAATCACCATGGTTTGTAACTCCCCCAACTGGGGGTTGTGGAACCCCTTCCAAATGGTAATTCATGGCTTATAAGTGGGGATGATCCTGGCTACTTCTTAACTGGGGGATGATCCTCTAAGTACACTTCCGAAAACTAACATGGCAATGGAAAATACCCATTTTGAACAGGAAATGCAGAAATAACATCTTCATTCATGGTGGATTTTCCGTTGCCATATCCATTGGCAAGCTAGGTGTTTCACCCCGATCCCTTTGCTCAAATGTTTCTTTTAGGATTTCTCATTTGACATTTCGGATTGTGAGTTTCTCACTTGCTGATTTGCGATTTCTTTTGCTATGTCCGAATCTTTGACTGACATCCCAAAGATTGTAGCATCACGTGCTTTGAAATCATCAGATGTTGGCAATACTCCGCAAGACCCAATTGGCATCAGTGCTGTCAATCTCTCACGTAGTGGTTTCAAGTATAGTGATAGTCTTGGTGCTCACAATGTGTCTTCTCAAGGCAAAAGTGATGACAACCAAGATGATGGCGGTGATGATGACAAGCCAAAGGGCAGTGGCGAGGGAGGGAGTAATGAGCCCCCATCCGATGGTGGCAGTGAAAATGACAGCAACCAAGAGGAAGGAGCAGAAGAGGAAGAACCCACTACGGATAAAGAAGTCCCTGATTTACACAACCTTGTCAAAGAACTCAAGGACGTGAAGGAGCAAATCAAGGACTTGACATCGCAGAAGTGGAAGATTGAAGAGCAGATTGTGGTTTCAGAGGGTTGGGTTCAACCATCAACTATGTAGTCTAGTATGGAAATCCTACCCAAAATAAACCTTAATTATCTTATATAATTCAGGTTTAGGAACTACCCTAAGAATCATTGGACCTTGCGGTTTGACAGGTTTGACTCTGTATAGCAAGGTTCTGGGATCTCCAGTTCCCACCAGTTTTGAGATCCAATGATTCTTAGGAACTACCCTCCCTGAAACTAACATCTCGCCCCTGAAAAATTAACTCCTGGAAGTTTGGAGATTCCGAACTCGGAATTCCCATCCATTTTTAGGTTTTAGGTGCTTTTGCTGTGAGTTTCAGGGAGGAACTATGGTAATCCACCAAGGCCACCAACCGCGGGCAACACGCCTTCACCAGGTGCCGGAGTCGCGGGAGGGTAAGGTTTCTCGTTGCAGGGAGGGTATAAGGCCATGGCTGTTTCCGGTACATGGTGGTACCTTAGGTCTTAGGTCTACCCCCCCCCACCCAGGATTCCAGTCACAAATAAAGGTTTATAGGGATTCCCTACTAAAAATGAGATAATCCTGGTGGTGACTGGAATCCTGGGTGGGGGGTATAGTTGCAAGTGGTACCCCCAATCTCCACCCAAAATGATGATTTTTAGTGGGAAAATCCATTGGTTGTTGGGTACCACCATTTTGGGAACCCCCCATATATCCCATGACGGATTCATGGAAATGGCATATTTACCTATAGATTTACCATAAAAATCATATAAATTGTAGATAAATATATACAATCGTCCCATGGATGCTATGGGTATGTAAACCTATTACAGATCCAGGATCTATAGGTGTCTTCTTTGAGATCCAATCTCAATTTTTGAGGGATTATCAACCATTTGAGCCACGAAAAGAATCCTTATGACATGCCACTATACTAATATACTGTTGCTATAGTTATTTAATAGGGACCCTTATCATGGCTAGACTATAATCCCCATATAACTGGGTAGCATTTCATCCCCTACATATGATATACCCCTAAACAACCAGGGGCCCAAACTTTTCATTGCTCAGTTTAGCCCCTGAAAAAGTTACGTATAGCTTCTCCTGGCGCCTGCACGGAAATCGTGCGAAAAGCCTAGAGATCTGAGCGAAGCCAAGACAAAGGGAATGCTCCCAACCAACTTGTGCCTCCCCTCCGTTGACCAAGGGCGTTCCTTGGCTCGAGGCTCTTTCCATTTTGGTCGTTACGGCAATCATTGTTTTCAAAAATGCAGCCTCGACAGTGTTGCCAACCAGAGAACAACACTGAGACTGACGAGCAGACTTCCAATATTACGTTTGGGGAGCGTGCCGACTTCCAACGTGATTTCATGAACAGCTTGAACGTGTTGCAGAACTTTCACACACTAGGCAAAATCGTGTGCGCGCAAGCAAGCAGGCATGAGCGCGTAGCTCTTGTTCAAAGTTTTAACTTGACAATTTGAAATACATTAGCTGATATCCTGTATTTGTTTATTTGTGACCGATAGTTTCGAGCACTAAACCCAAAGGGGGGTGTGACCGAGCACGAGGGGTTTGGGTGTAGAAACTTTGCCTAGGGGCCCAGATTTTTTTGGGGGGTTTTGACTTCCAATTTTCATCATGGCTTCCAGGGGTGAGGTATTCAACTTCCAGGGGTGTATTTTTCCCCTGAAAGGCAACGACCATAAAGATAATAGCCTTCCGGATTTTTTGATGATAAATCCCTACTAAAATCATGGTCTTGTCTTTTCCGTTTCATTCATGTCCAGCTTGGACTTTTAGGGTTAAGACAAATTCCACATTTTCCATATTCCATGTATGGATTATTCACCAACATTAGGTGAAAAACAGCCACATTCAATGGGGAATGTAGGCAAATGTGCCCTACATGGAGCATCTGGGTTTTTAAACCATGTTTATTGTTCACATGGTCCGTTGCATGCATGGACCTTTTTGTGATTCTTCATGGTCCCCTCCCATGCTTGGCACAGCAAATATTGATCACATCAAAATCAGCCCAATGAGTCGAGTTGTGTAAGGTTATTTTGGATAAGTTCATCCACTAACAGCGATACTTTTTTACTCCCCCGAAAACGAACTTGTCCCCTGAAAGGTGCAAAATGGATGGTCATTTGGAAGGGTGAACTGAACACAAGCAGCAACAGTTCTCGTTGGAACTTTTTGCGTTTTTTTTTGGGGACTGCACAACAATTTTGGACACCTGGGTTTTTTAAAAAAACATTTTTTTGCCTTCGCAACAAAACGCTACAATCCAGGTGATTCAAGCCGTGCCCTTTTCATCCCCTAGTTGGAGGTCACTTAACCTTTCCAAAAGGTCACTTAACCATCCCAAAAAGGCCACGGCTTGAATCACCAGGAATGTATTTTTTTCAAAAGAAAGGCTCCCCGCAACATCCCACAATTTTCTGCGGAAAAAATCACATATCGCCTCCCATCAGAGCCGGCACTTTTGAGGATTTTCGATGGATTTTCCCAATTTCCTGTTGGGTTGGAGGTTAAGTTATAACCCCAAGTAATGCCTAGGTATCTATAGGTGGTGGTTTTCAAATATTTTTTATTTTTCAGCCCGAAACCTGGAGAAATGATCCAATTTGACGATCAGATTTTTCAGATGGGTTGGTTCAACCACCAACCAGATGCCCATTTTATAAGTTGATTACATTGTTTTTTCTCCATAAAAAATCCTACCCATCCATGGCATAACAAACCCTTAAAACCCAGCAGAAACCCCGAAACCCCTCTTTTATTTGGAAAAATTGGCAATGTAGTCAACGTAGGCAGCAATGTGACGGCCTTCTCCTTCATTTTTGTCGAATACATCAAGAACGTCTATGGATGGTCGGATTCAGCCCCTCCAGGCGGGGTCCAGGGTTGGAAAATTTTTGTCCCCCGAAAAATCGGGGGGGGGGAAATCAGTTGCGGGGAGACAAAGGAGGTGGGGTTTTACAAAACCAAAAACGTGAAACAGAATCCCTGGAAGTCGATTCAAACGGAAGTAGGTGAAAAACAGAACTGGATCCAATATTTTTTGGGAATTTTTCATGCCGAAACTTGGGGTTTCATGATCCGATTTGACATACCATATTTTTCAGATGGGTTGAAATCACCAACTATAGGAATGGTTTTGGACCCCGCAGGCCGAAAAAACAATTCCACCAGGTTGGTCGACGAAGGATTCGCACTTTTAATGGTCAAACTTTGACGTCCAGGGTTTGGTTTCTGTTGATTTCTCTTAGAAATTAGTAGGGTAAACGAATCTACCAATCCGGAAGGATGGATCCATAATGGGTTACTTAGGGAAATGATCCAATTTGACGATCATATTTTTGAGATGGGTTGGTTCAACCACCAACTAGGTGGGTTTATGAGGCTTTACATTCATTGGAACCCTCAAGGGGTAACCACCGTCTCATTGTGCCCTCGAATGGCTTCAGAATGGTTCCAAACTCTTCTCCCCTAAAAGGCACCTAAAACATCTTCCTAAGAAAGATGGCTAAACCCTAGACTCTAGACACCCAAATACCTTCTGAGAAGGTGTTTTAGGCATGTTGTGGCCCGAATACCTTCTCAGGAGGTGTTTGGATGCCTAGGGAAAGCACATTTCCATCAAAATGAACTGATGGTTTCATAGTATCAGCCGGTAACTGCAATATCAATGATAATGTCAAGTTCATTTGAAAAACACATCAATGTTCAATGGAGTCAAAACATCTTTAAACAAACACAAAAACTGATCATCGACATGATATGAAGAGTATTTACTACTTACCTGTTATTTTGTTTCCAGGACTTTTTTGGTGCCCAAATTGCTGGCTGAATTCATTTCCAACGCTGAACTCCATCCCCCAAGATGTCAGGGAAATCCACAGCAGATTTCGGCAGACCATGGAGTCAATCAAATAAATCTATACCATTTTGTGGTATATCGCCACTCTCTCGCTCTATGTATGGAACCCTAAACAACCATTTATAAATGGATGTTTGGTGAAACAACCATTTTCTATATAAAAAATTGGAATCATCCTCCAACTGAAACATCCATTTATAAATGGTTGTTTAGGGTTCCAGGTATATATAATTTATTAAAGCTTTCCGTATATCTCCTAACAACTCCCTGACCTTCTGGTGCATCATCCCTGTCGATCCCGCAACGGTTAAACTCCCGGTGCCAGGTAATCAGACCCGAATCATTACCTTGATCGTCTTCCCGCGCTGAGTTTTTTGGTGTTTTTTTTTTCGGTAGACGGATCACTGGAGTTGGAAGTGATTCGGGAAGACTTGTCTCCAGGACTTTTTCACTCAAAAAACTGGAGATACTGGAGAGATAGGAAGTTCGTTTTTGTTTTTTTTCTGGTGGGAAAAAGAAATAGAGGGTTTTTTGTAGCATCTTTTAGTCATGTGTTTTAAAGGCAACTGGAGGCAGCTGGTTTTGTTTGAACAAGTTGATGGACACAAAACATGGTTGACTAGACTTCCATGGGGTGGCTGTTGCTGTAAGTCTTTTGGTGTGTCAGAATGGTGGCGTGGTGTAGATTTGGGTTGTATTGATTAAGTATACGGTTTTTTGGGAGGTTGTTCTGGGTTGTGGTTGTTGATGGATCTTTGCACTTCTGCACTTCGTGATACTGTTGATGGAAGAAATCCTGCACCAGTTGATAAGGATAATATCACATTATTTACAAGGTTTCTTTCATCCCAGGTAGTACAGGATTTCTTCCATCAACAGTATGTCTTTTGTTTTGGTTGCGTGGCGGTCCAGTTGTTCGAATTATGGCGGTCCAATCCTGCAAACAGTTGAGTCGTTGAAGCCGCCGAAAGATTTGAAAAGGACATGTTTTCGGGCCAGTTACTATAAGTATTGCCATGGTTCAAAATAGCGTCCCTACAGTATCATCAAAAAGTACTTATTCGGGCCAGTTACTATAAGTATTACCATGGTTCAATTATCACAGATATCACAGCCTCTCTCTACTATCACAGCCAATAAGTCAATAAGTAACTCCAAGAACTGAATTCAAAATTTCAAATCTTTGGTGGGGGATAAAGAAAGATCTACCAACCAACCAACCAATTTGTGCCAAGGAAAGTCCCTCAGAAAATGGTGAATTGACACTCTGTAACAGAACCATTTGGCGCCCAAATTGGAAGGTTCGGTTCAAAAATCCGGTGTAAGTTGCACCTAAAATTCAACATATACAATTCAATTCCAGTTCAATTCAGGTCGTTATAGTTGAAATGCCATCATTTACGTTTTTAGGAGTCAAAATGGACCATCAAATAAATGTCCTTAAACCCAAAAAGACCATTATTTTGAAGTGATTTTATTTCATCAATACTTCCAGGGGACTATTTTTGTTAAATGGTCTTTGTTTGACTTCCATGGATGTTACTAACCTTCGGCTTATGTTGTCTCAAGCATCCCAGGAGGTGCTCATAACATTGGGTTGTGGACACCATTCATCCAGGTCCGACTCATTTAAGTTGGGACTTTCCAACCGTTTGGTTCGTTCTTGTTTGGGGTAGGGGGTTTCCCCACTCACAAGTTGCTTTTTTTAGACCATAGATTTTTTCCATCCAAAATGTTTGATGCCACAAAAAATCTCTACAAAACTCTCTACAAATCTCGGCCCCAAACAACCAGCCAAAAACGTGTAGTTGTGAGGCCTCTTTAAGTAGTGTGACATAGCCCGCAGGAAAAGCCAGTAATTTTCGGCCATTTATAGGTGTTATTTCAACCTACTTGTAACGCTTGCCAGGTGATGAAGGCCAGTACCATCGAAGAAGAGGCGCCGAGTTTTCCAACCGCCACAGGGTTTTACTACAAGCAAAATTTGTCAAACCGTCCCGGTGGACCCGGGATGGTTTGTTGTTGTTGTTGTTGTCGTTGTTGTTGTTGTTGTTGTTGTTGTTGTTGTTGTTGTTGTTGTTGTTGCGCATGCGAATGCCATGAGAACGAGTTACCCCTCGGATCCGGTGGGCGGATTGATAGCAGTGAAAAATGATGGAGCCATGGGACTACGTAACTGTATTTACCGTCGAGGAGGCTGTGATATTTCCCGACTAATTGGGGAGCTAAAGAGCCCCCAGAATCTTCCAAATCACAGGGTAGCTACTAATTTACCAGAAAAATCTAGAGTGGGCCAGGATGTCCACTGTCCCTAGTAGTGAGCGCTTGAAAAGCAACTAGTTAGGTTTGAAGTGTGTTTATTTCTTACGGTTTTCCAAAATATGTTTACCTTGAAAATTGGGAAGATAATCCAATTTGACCAGCATATTTTTCAGATGGGTTGGTTCAATCACCAATCTAGTAGTTGTTTGTCGGATTGTTTGATTTGATTTTTACCTTTTACTCCATCACCAAATTGCTTGGAATAGTTGTGGAACTTGTTCTAATCATTCGTGGAATCAGTCAAAGTCTAAAAGGAAGTAATTAAAACGTATATGTTGAGTCACTTGAAATCTCATCGCTTCGAACCAATTGAAAGGAAGTAAAAAAGTTCAAAAACGAATTTCTAAATCCAAATTTTCCAAACTAGGATTGATTTTAAACCTTCCACCACCGCCCTTCCGCCCAAAAAAACAACAGCAGTGCAATTCATTTCACCCTTATTTTTGTCACTCACTTATGCATTCCACTAGTATTTTCCCAGTGGGTGGTATTTTTCCTTCAAGGAAATCACCAGAACCCAGTACCTGAAATCCGTTGCCAATTTCCAAAAAATGCATGGATGTATGCTTGAGAACATCGCAATTCTTCATTATAGTCATGATTTGGTTGGTTCCTCATCCATGTGACAGCCGGATAGCTTGCCATGAAATACATTAATTATTTGTTTGTTTAAAGTTTAAACCTTCCAGGAAACGCCAAAACTTCCTTCCAAAAAAACGCCACCACGGCTATATATAGCAACACAGATCGTCAACGAGCGCTTCCCCATCCGAGTCTTTGCGGATCAGCACGGAAGCCCATCGCTTTGACGGTTCATCATTTGATGCTTCCGGTCAACGACTCAGACCAAGGTTGCAGATTGGTTTTTTTCCAAACTTTCAAAAAAAAAAACGAAGCAAAACAATCCGCCACAGATATAGTACCTATATTAGAGATCTATAAATATTGGTGAGTTCTCAAGGGTGAGTGAAAGGCGGCTTGATGATTCAGAGCCAAACATCTACAGCCTTGTCAACTTACCTAACCCTGACTAACATACTCCGCCAGTTGGAAAAAACCAAGCCTTTGGGTGTCCTTTTGTCGACCATTAATTCAATAGTCGGCTGAAACCGACAAGACCTCCTTGTCTTAGTAGGGATTTGTAACAATTCCGGGGTAGACTATGATTTTGATATGTTTTGATGGTCTTGGACTTGTAGGGCAAAGTACTCCTTGTGTGTTTTTGGAGTGTTTTATATTTTGGCCACTGGGTGGGTGTCTTCCCGTTTTCAATCTGTTCTTTTTTTGCTTCGATCTTCAGATCGTTCGGTTGGGACCGCTAAGGACGCTCTATTCTTCTCATCTTTGTATGTATTGGGACCGCTTTGCTCCAGATACTGCAGGAGGTGCTTGGAACACACAGGCGCTGCGTTGCCAATGGGATTGAGGGGTTGATTGAAATCAGGGGGTTGTGTTGGTGAAGATGGTTGATGGGTGATGATGATGATGATGATGATGATGATGATGATGATGATGATGATGATGATGATGGCGATGACGATGACGATGACGATGATGATGATGATGATGATGATGATGATGATGATGAAAAAGAAAAAGAAGGCAATCAAGAAGGTGAATTGTTGATGATCTGATGATGGTCTATCATCTTACCATATCTTACCATATCTTACAATATCTTACCCAGGGTTTGTTCTTCAATTGGGTGGCGAAGACAACACCGATTCTCACCTGAGTTCTTCTTAAATGAGAGCTTTTCTTTGCAGATGCTCCAATTGTTAGATGAGAAAAATCATGACCCACAACAGGTGATTTGTTCGAAACGGCAAAGAAGAAACGGCATGATGTGTCCCCCGAAACTGCAAAAATATTTAGACCCAATTTGTACGACTGAGGATCCATATTGCCATATTTTCAGTTTAGGGATGGGAACTAAAACAACTAAAACACCAATTTAATTAGTTTTGTAGAATATTATTGCACCTCCCCAAACTAACATTTTGGCACCTGTCAGGAGGCCTTTTAAATTTTTTGCCCCCCAAAAAAGGTAGGAAAACTCATCTGAACCACTGAAACAGTGTTTCAGGTGTGAGGCTGTTAGTATTTTCAGGAAGGGTAAGCATCCAAATTGTTTGACACTGGAAGTTGAGCTTAAAATCGCATGTTTTCTTCTCCAAATTCGGTTCACATCTTCCTCTGGTCTTTAACTTTTAAGTGGCAAAGATAACCATTGTTTCAGGTATTTTCCTACATGAATGGTTGTTTTTGCTTACGGCCGGGTTAACGACCCCATGGCCAAACTGCAATTTCTGCGGGTGGGGTGGGGTGGGGTGGGGNTGAATCTCGCCCAGGGTCGCAATCACGGCCGTAACCTTGTTTTTGTATGGTAAATGTAGGTACAGTTATGAATATACCATACAGAGATCCTATGGGCAATACTGCATGAATTGTACTCAGAGGATCTCTCGGTTGTGTGGACAATTTTTGGAAGCTTTCGCACCATATGGCAAGGTGGTGTGTGAAAACTGCGTGAGTTGTGGAGTGATGTTGTTGATGTTTTTTTTCCCATAAGCTCCTCCTTGTTCCTCCTTGTTCCTCCTTGTTCCTCCTTGTTACTGTATTGTTATGGATGGTTGTTGTTGTTGTTGTTGTTGTTGTTGTTGTTGCTTGTTCTTGTTCTTGTTCTTGTTGCTTTTTGCTTGTTCTTGTCCCTCCATCCTTCCATCCCCATCCATTCCCATCATGTGGCGTGAGGGCTTACTGAACAACGGCGATGGATGTCTCACAACGCATCTCTCTGACATTGGTCTCTTCGTGGATGGCCGACCCGTTCAAATCCTCGAGGCGATTTTCATCGTGGGAGGGACCAATGTTGGGACTTGGGACCGAAGCTCCTGGGGTTATGGAGTTCTGGTTGGTGATTTCATTTTTTTTTTTCACCCCTATTTGGGGAAATGATCCAATTTGACTAATATTTTTTAGATGGGTTGAAACCACCAACTAGAGTTGGTAGATTTGATTTTATAGTGATACTGTTGATGGTTCAGAAATCCAGCAAACTCACCAGTTGAGGAAAAGGTATTTCCCCCATGATTTACAGGGGTTTTAGCACCATCCCCAGGTGGTTTTTCGCCGGATTTCTGAACCATCAACAGTAGGGGTCATTAAACTATACCTTTTTTGCTGGTGGTATCAAAATTTGAAGCAAATGGTAATGGTACGTTTGAGGGAATTTCTTTCAATGCATTATTATTCATAATAGTGACTTTTGAAACATGTTGTAAGTTAATAAGTTATAGATACATTATTTAGGTTGTTGCCCTTCCCAATAATAGTGGCAGCTTCCAACATGTAAAGATCCTGGTGGGGACATACACCTGGAAGTGGAAAGCTAACCAGCCAGTTTTCACCCAAAAGTTTCAGGTACCAAAAATGCAGGGATACTGAACCTTGTTTTCGGTACAGCGAATTTCCATAGGTGAGGAGGAATCCTCCAACTGTAGGTACCAACGAAATGTATGGATGGAAACAGTGAGTTTTAACCCATGCTGGAATCCTCACCCAAAACCAGCTGAGCCACGAAAAAACCCTGGTGGTTTAGGGTATATAGTGGATTCGACTACCCAATTGTATAGGGAGTATAATCAACCATTATAAGGATCCCTATAAACCAACCAGTATAATATAGTATAATGGAAAGTAATAAGTGTTTTTTTGTTTTTCGTGGCTCAGCTGATCCAAAGACAATAGGGATACTTCTCCACAAGCATCTCAGCCAGGTGGAACGAGCCGTGAGTTACTACATCGACGAGGCAAAACGTTTTTTTTTTAACATCGTGATGGTTGGGGAAACCGTGGGAAACGTGATGGTTGGGGTGTCCAGGAAGATGTGGTATTTCGAAACCTATAGGTGGTGGTTTCAAACATCTTCTATTTTTCACCCCTTAGCTAGGGAAATGATCCATTTTTGACGATTATATTTTTCAAATGGGTTGGGTTGAAACCACCAACTAGAATACTCCGGTTGCCACAAACTCTTGTCTTTTTTAAATGACGAATCCACACTGTTCACCTATAATTCAAGCCCTAAACAACAACTTTTATAAGCCAACAAGTACAGGGAGCATGAAATGGGGGGAGATGCAACGCATGCAAGTAATTTCCCCGTGGATTTTGAGGGGATTTTCCTCGTGAAAAAAGAGTGCCATGCCCGGAAAAATTATACCCTAAACATTGTTGGGGGGGCCAATGAAATTCTACCCCCCCGCAACTTCACGCATGTCCCACCCTTTTCAAAAGGACATGTTATTTGAACCGACCGTTGATGTTCAGGAAATACGGTAGTTTTCGGGGAAAGAACTAAGCCAACACGGGTTTGAAAAAACACCGAGGAGATGTGTTTAGGGGAGAACATGTCCATTTCATTGAAAAGGAGTAGTGCCATGTGCCCAAAAGACAGGCCGCATTTTGTTCCTATGTTGACCTTTTCATATCCCTTCATGAACGAGGTTTAACCTCCCTGAAAACTCTGGTTTTATTTCCAGATGAAAGTCAAAGCTGAGAACAATCCTTCACTAGGTGGTGGTTTCAAAGATTTTTATGTTCACCGCTATTTGGGCAAATGATCCCAATTTTGACTAATATGTTTGAAAGGGGTTGAAACCACCAACTAGATTACCAAGCCTGGTACAAGGTGGGCCGAAAATCCAGGTATAAGTGTTATAACACAGTGTTTTCAGTAGGGTCCCATAGGTCCACTTATGGGGGTGACATGACCAAAAATTACCCATGTATTTTTCGGCCATTTTATAGGGGCCCTATAACTCTATTTACAGCTGGATCCGGGGCCCACCTTGTTACCAATCACCGGAGATTGCATCAGATTTCTGGAGATTCCTTGAGGCATCATCATCATCATCATCATCATCATCATCATCATCATCATCATCATCATCATCATCATCATCATCATCATCATCCCCAGATTCCACCCCCAGAGTTTCCTTCAACCAACCTTGGTTGCTTGGAGGATCACCCCAGGACTTGTAAGTCAGTAATTAATAACCAAGGTGATTGTAAATCCCCAATTCCTGTGGTTGTGGGACCCCTTCCAAATGGCCATGTTTTTTGGCGTATTTCAATGCTGAGTAATCTCCTAACTACTTCGCGTCCGTCCTGGGAGCCCATCTTCCAAGTGGTGGGAAATTTTGGCAGGTGGTAGATGCAGGCACCAACTATTCTCAGATGGCCATCTTAGGCAGATCTGTTGGGACGACCGCAACGGGACTCGTTGTCACTTTAACGGATTTTGTTCAGGTTCGAACGTAAAGGGTGGTAGCATATAAAATCACCAAAAATTGGCAGTATATACCGCTTACATGCCAGGTATTTATTGCCTTGTAGGGGATTATATTATATATGATCCCTACCGTCCCTACCACCTGTTACCAGAACCAGAATATTTCTGTGAATCTATTTTTGTTGGTTGGAAAGTTCTGTTTTTTTTAGTTTTGCTTTTTTTGGTGGCAAAAACCGTCTCTTTGGCCCCAAACAAAACTGTAAGAAAAAAAAGAGACCGAGTTGGTGCTTTCAAATATTTTTGGAATTTTCACCCCGGATCCTTAGGGAAATGATCCAATTTGGCGATCATATTTTTGAGATGGGTTGGTTCAACCACCAACTAGGAGAGACCATTTTGGTGGTTGAAGGTTTGGTCCTCCGGTCAACGTCCGTCCTTCGACGTTTGTGTAGATAACGCTTGGAAGACGGTGAGTGCGCCAAGCCACCATTTTAACAAATGGTGAACTTCCTAACTTGGAAGATGATGATATACCCCTACTAAAATAATGGTGAAATTTGGAAACCTACTAAATGGTGAAACTTGGAAACCAACCTATAGATAAATGGATGGAAAATGGTGGTAAGTCGGAGGACTTCCAGGGTTTGTTGAAGGTTTGCCAATTGCGAAAAAAAGGATGCCAACCAACATTCCAACGACTGCTTGGAGTATTTTCCCCCAGGAAGTGGAGCCTGGTGCTGGGTTCAGTAAATCCCCTTGGGCTTGTGGGGACGCCTTCCGTATGGCCATGAAAATGGCTCAAAAAACCGGGGATACTAACTACTTACTAACTGGGATGATCCTCCAAGTAGCTGCCAAAGATAAAGATCTATATGTTTTTTCTGAAAAGTGCAGGGGCCCTGAAATTTCCAGAATTGTTGGGTCCCGTTCTTGATCATCGGGATTTTGTACATGTTGAAGTATGTTGAAATCATCCCATTTTTATTCTGTGAAAGAGAAACAGTATCTATACCACCCTGGAAGTCCTCTTGTCGACCATTTATTCACCCCAGCGAGTCCAATCACCGAAACTGAGAATGTTTTGATGGAACCTTCATGACCTATGCGTTTCGGGAGGTGATTGGAACCACCAATCATTGTCTTACAACATGACTGGATGCCTAGGGTCGGTCAACCTTCTTGTGGAAAAGACTTCATTTTGGTAGAAGTGCTCAAAACTTCACCAACATGGTCCTTGCACCAGATGGACCCCGGATCCCATACCAGTTATAAATGAGCAATGAAGAAAACCCGGGTTGTTTAGGGTATATAGGGGATTATACTGCCCAAGTATATGTGGATTAAGATTTACCATGACACGGATCCCTATTAAACAACCAGTGTAATGGAAAGTAATAAGGGTTCTTTTCGTAGCTCAAATGGAGTTATATAGGCTCCCCTATAAATGGCCGAACATCATTGGGTAATTTTTGGGTTATTTCACCCCCCAAAACAGGTGGACGAATCTCCAGGCCTATAGCTATTGATGATTGGTGACTATTTGGGCCCACGAATTGTCACTAGGTGGTGGCAACTCAAATATTTTGGAATGTTTCACCCCGAAACTTGGGGAAGATGTTCACCCATTTTGACTTGCGCATATTTTTGCAGAAGGGGTTGGTGAAAAACCACCAATCAGATAAGAAACACGTACCATTTTTGTTAGGCAACAGGTTTTGGCTGCTTTTGGGTCTTTCAAGTTGATGGTAAAATGAAGAAACCGCAACTGGGGACCACGAATTGGTCGGATTTTTTGAAAAAAACCCTCCAGGTTTCGTCTTGATTCTGGGTACCTTTTGTGCATTGCTCGGAAAGCTCAGTAAGGGAAGGAAGTCAGTGGGTGAAGGAGAGGAGAGCCTTGGATATCTTGGGATGTGTGGTTTTTGTTGGTGTTTTTTTTTTACGGAATTGTACTACCATGGTAAATCACACCATGGTGAAACACCACCATTTTTAGGGAGAGTCCAATTTTTTTTGATTTAATTTGTTTCCAAGTGGCCAAACGTAAATCCAAGTAGCATGGAATAGATAGTCATCTTGCCTTCCATTCATGTCTTTTTTGATCGCCAATTTGGGTTGATGATACTATTGATGGCATTGCACCAACGTACGTAGCCACGGGAGGCATCAGCTGAAAGCTTGACTTCGAGATTAGTTAGGGCCAAGTGGTTGCAGCCTGCGACCAGACAGAGTCGCCGAAATCTCGCATGAAGCACAGGACCGATGTGATGGGCCTGGATGGCTTGTTCAGGAACAACCCCTCCAGCCACTGGATGAGATGCTTGACGACAAAGTTCAGGCATTTGGCAAAGAAGCTCCATCTACCTGTAGCCAGGGTCGTATACTCCAAAGGTTTCCTGGACCATAACTTTGATCCATTGGACCGGTCCCTGTGAAGCGGAACTTCCCTTGGTTTGCTTGGCGAACCTGAAGAGTTCTATGCCGTCATTTCATCGGAGAAGTGGACAACGACAAGTACAAATTGGCTCCTCCGCAAGCATGCTAGTGCTGTCATGCTGGTGCAGCCTGGCAGCCTGGGTTAGGTACCTTGTTGGATGCCCATGCGTTTTTGATTGTTTCTTTCCAACTGAAACTACCCTTCGAAAATTCAACTCACCCCTGAAAAAAAATCCGGAAAACTCATTGACATGACAGTTTTGGGGCCTTTTTTGGATCCCTACCCTTCACTTGGGGATCCCTATACCTACTGGGAGGCCCATTGGAATCCAGGAAACGGAGTATTCCAACCATCCCGTTTTCAGGGGCGAACTGTTAGCTTTAGGGAAGATGTCTTGTTCATTGAAACTTCAATGCATAGCTGCTTCCTAGATTGGTGGTTTACTATTTGAGGCTGTGAAATTTGCAGTTGCGTCATACGTGTCAGCGCGTAGTAAGGCGCTTGATCACATGAAGACCCCAACAAAAATTACATATTACGGAACCAGGGTTAGTTAAGTTAGGGTAGGGTTACCCTCCCGAAAATCATCATGGGAACCAAAAAGGCTCCTGTTTGAAAGAAAATCTTCCAAACCATCATTTTTGGGGTCCGTGTTAGTTGTCGGGGCTGTATAGTAAGTGCCTTCGAAAAGGCACCTTTTTAAAATTGATACAAAATGACAAAGCAAAATAAGCAAGCAGCTACCCGTAAGATCCATGTATGGTATTTATTGACCTATATTAGCCTATATTATTTTGTTATTTTATATGGTTCATTAGTCGGTGAATATACAATCGTCCCATGGATCTGTCATGGGCTATGATTTGAGCACTAGACAGATACAGCGTTTTCGGCTTCCACCAAATGTTCAAGGAAAATTCATGTACCCTCTTGGGAACGAAAAAACATATTCCCCTGAGAAGCGATGATGGAAACCCTTTTTCCGTTTGGTGGGATATGAGAGTTTCTAGGTGGTGGCTTCAAATACTTTTGGAATTTTCATCCCGAAACTTGGGGAAGATTTCCAATTTGACTAATATTTTTTCAATTGGGTTGAAAGCACCAACTAGGTTTCCAATTCAGACTTTTTATTCAGTTCAAAAAAAAACACGGACTTCTTTACTCTGCAAGTCAAGCCGACCATTAAAGATAATTAAGATAATTGTCTAGCCTGGAACTTTTGATGAACTCAATCCCTACTACCCTCCCTGAAACTAACAGCAAACGCCCAAACGCCCCCTGTTCATCTTCCAACCATTGATTTTTCGGGGCAAGCTGTTAGTTTTGGGATGTGTCAAACAATGGTCTTTTCAGAGGCATACCTTCAAAAAATAATAGTTGACTTGTACTTCCTGGCGAATGTCATCCTCACATTGTTTTTTCTTCATGTTTTTTCGTGGAAATCTTTTGGGTAAATTGTTGCCCAGCAAAACACCTTTGACGCTTGAATTCATGGACAACAAAAGGACTCCCCCAGGGTGTTACATAGTGTTTTTGAATGGGATGATGTCAACATATTCCCTGGAAGTCCAACCACATTTCTTTATAGGTTGGTTTCCGAACCACCATTATCTTAGTAGGGTTTTTTCATCTTCCAAAAGGAACCACCAGTTTTTAAATGATGGTATTTCCAACATGTTACAAAATCCCATCAACAACGGGACCCAAATGAGCCACGAAAAAAAACCTCGGATACTTTCCATGAAATACTGGTTGATTTATCCTTATTTCATGGTTTATGAAAAAATCCCTATATGACTGTTGTGTAGTTTAATTCTCCATACCGGTATAAAAACCTACATTTACCATTTTAAATTAACCGTTCATGTAGGTAGATATACCAGTCCCATGGATCCGTAATGATATACAGATACACTAAACAACCCTCGGTTAAATTCATCTCCCAGTGGTTTTTAACTCCGAAAAAAAAAACCTGCGACGAAAAATGGGAAAAAAACCTGGTTGTTTAGGGTATTTATGAGGGATTGTACTGACATAGTTATATAGGGATTTCCATAAACTAACATTATATATAAGGATCCCGTCATTATAGTGTACTACATAGTTATCTAGGGATTTTTCAATAAACTAGCCATTTATAAGGATCCAGGATCCCTATTCATTAAACAACTAGTTAGCAATTTCAATGGAAAGTTAAGGGACCCTGTTTTTTTGGGGGTCAAAGAAAATCCCAGGTGGGGCTACATTCAAGACGAGCTCATGCGAGAACAACTCAAATCGGGCAAGGTGGGTTCAAGCTACCGGGCCACCTTGAGGGGAGAGGGTGGGGATAGGAAAAATCCTCCAAAATTTGGTGATAAGGATTGATTCGATATGTTTTTGTCAGGTGGTTATATATAAAAAAATATATATATATATGTATATCACAATTTATTGGTGGTGATGATTCGATATGATTTGTCAGGTGGAATTTTTTAATAACAATTTGTTGGTAAATTATGTGATGTGTTTCAATTTCCCTCCAATTTACATGGGATTAGTACATAAAACTCTCCAATCAATAGCGATTTGGAGTTGGGGGTATCTAAAATCCCCAATCCTAAGGATCCAATCCCATCAATCAGAGGATGATTGGCGTGTACAATCATGGCCCTCCTAACTACCACCATCAAAACTACCCCCACCATCAAAACTACCCCACCATTTGGTTTCTATACAAAAAGGCTACGTTAGTCTCGGTAAACCCGTGTGACCAATCATTCCCTTGAAATCGGTGCACATCCAACGAACGTGGGAGGACAAAGCAGCACCTTACCATCTGGCCGGAGATGGCATTCATACTCCTTTGACCGTTCTGGAGCTGTTGGATGTGGCGATTGGATGGATTGGATGTGGGTGTTTCCAAAAATAGGGGTGTTTCCTCCAAAAATGGATGGTTTGTAATGGAAAACCCTATGAACAAATGGATGGTTTGGGGGTACCCATATTTTTGGAAACACCCATGTGGTGATTGGATGGTGGTGATGGCATGATGGAATTGGCACCGGGGTTTTCGGGAAAGGTCCTTTGGGGATTCGATCTTTTTTGGGGGTATTTTTTTGTATAACCCTAAGGATCCAAGTATCTGAGGAGAGAATGACTGATAGATCCCCTGTTGAAGATTGTTCCAAGTTAGAAATACCATATTTTAGATCCCAATTTCCAAGGACCCTCTCAGAGCAAGTTGGCTCGGTGTCTGTGGGTTCAAGCCTGTGCAGGCAATCATGAGCTTCTGTAATCATATTGGAAAGGTATAGATTGAAGATAAACCGATGATGAGCTATTCAATCATCCATTCAACAACTGGAAATTGCAACATCATAGACATATAGATATGGTGCACAGATAAAATCAGGCACCCATTTTTATACGCAAACTACGTATCTTGGAGTATCTTGGAGCACTTGTACCCATGGGCCTTTTAAGATCTAGTGCCCTCAAAGGTACGCAGCCCCCACCCTCTTTTTCCTTTTTTTTGCAGCTGTTCGGATGTGTGGTGGATGGACCATTTATATTCATGAGTCTTGGGAGTCTTTGGATTGACATGTTCAAATGCATAAATCGTGGTTACTATATCCATCGATATATTATCAGTTTCATGTACTTGCTTCCTTTCCCTGATGGCTGGATCCACTCAGCTTTTTGTCCAAGACCTCAGTGGAAGGAAGGTGTGAAAGCCATGGCGGGTATTTCCAGGGCATTCACAATTGAGGAAACGGTGAATGATGATGGCACTGTCTGCATCACAAAACCAATGAAGTTTAAGGTCGATGTATCTGGTTCAAAATGGTTGTGCCTTTTTTTTGCTAATGTGTTTGTCTGCCTGTTCAGGCCCAACCCCAAAAAAATACAAGGTATGTGTTACCAGGGGAAGGGGGCAAACAAAAAAACACATCTCTGAGGCATTGGGGCAGGCAGTGTATGCGGGTTTACGTGTATACGCAGAGAAACATGGTCCTCGAATTTGCAATGATGATGATCGATCGGTCATTGTATGGACTGAACGCAGCAAACAAACGATCATGGAACAGGATTTGGAGTCGAACTACGAAGTTCTGAGAGAAGTGTTGCTGAAATATTTGCGATATGGGGAGATAATCCCCCAAGCTCATTTCGAGGTGTGGATCTGAAAAAAAACATAAATCATGATATCGATTTGTTTTATGTGCCATCAGCTGCAAAGCCATATACAGTTGCCCAACCCAAAAAATCATAATTCTCGAATAAAATTTACCATTGGACCATGTTTAATTGCAAATGACATCCCCTGGTAGGCTGCATTTCTTCTTTGCTCAATGAAGCACAACTTCCATGCGCAGTTGCACCGCAAGAGGGGTGGCAAAGGTCTGATGAAGGTTTCTTGACACAATTTTCTTTCTATATGGTGAAGTGATATTTCTTACCCCACTTGTTTAAAAAAAACACTAATATTAATTATAAAATCCGACTAGGTCCACTGGTACACCACTTCATGATCTAATCCCACAACTGAGGAATGGGCCCAGGATCAAGCAACCAAGATCAAGAAGATGATCTCCCACCTTATTGGATTGCTTCGCAAGTCACCCAATGCAAGGTTTCCCAACTGGTTGAACAATGTTTTTGTTTTTTAATATATAATGGTTTATAATGATTTCAAATTCCAGAATGTTATCATGATCAAAAACCCTATGGATCCAAGTAGCTTCTAGGAATGCACTTAGTGTGTAATTAATTCGGGTGGTAAAGTATCTTCTTAGGAGGTACTTGGATCCATAGGGATATATTCATTGAAATTAATGATACCATATGATCAATAAAAAAATATAAGTGCACCTTATCAGCTCAAACAAGTTTCCCCTATCAAACTGCATCATGAGGTCTGATAAGATTGCAGTGCTGAAACAAATCGTCATGAAGTTCCGTGAAATCCGGTCCAGGGCGGGGGTGGAGGAAATTGTTACTGACCTGGATGCAGTTGCTGATCTGGAAGAACAGAACTGTGGGGATCAACATGGTATATAGATTCAATTGCAACATCATTTTTTAAATGTCAATAATCTGTTTTGTTTTGGCCGTTCAACTAAAAAAACAATGCATATATGCGGCTATGCAATATCATTGTCTGTTGGGATGAACTTATCATTAGATAGGAGCCTTTTTTTTCAACCATAATTTCAAGTAATTTGTGTGGCCCGGCTAGGAACTTCAAGTTGAACTTGATGATGAACCCATCATTGTTGCAATGAACATTAATCTGGAGGCTGCCCCTGGACCAGGTGTTGTCAAAGGGGAAGACCAGGAGACCTGGGTTATCTAATTTTTGAAGTTGAAACAATGTGGTGTGTTACAAACAATATATATATATATATAATATATATATATAGGTTTTGCAAATTAGTACTAGTATATATATTATATATATATATTAGTTTTCAAAAAAAATACATTGTTGAAATAATATATTAGCTAGCTAGATATTTAAGTGCAAATGCATCGCATCAGGAGGAGGACGCAAATGCAGAAGTGGTGGGCTCGCAGCAGGATGAGACTGCACATGTGGAAGAGTTGCCAGCTACACAAGTGGAGCCTGTGGAACCGGCCCGGGTGGAGGAATCTGAAGTTGAGGTGCCTGTGGAACAGGCAAGGTCTTAAAAGAAGATCATAGTTTGATGTATGTACGTGTGTACATGTACAATTTATAGTAAAAAATATATATATATATATTTATAGCCATCGTGTTGTTCTTATATTACATGATCACATATGTGTTAGATATGTTAGATGTAGGTATGTTATAAAGATTGCAAATAGTTTTGTTTTGCATAGTAGTTTTGCTTTTCATAGTGACTATCTGGCTGCTCCCTAGATGGAGGTGTTTTTGCCTTACAAAGAACGTATCCGTCAATTCTTTCAGCGACATCCGGGTGCAATGCAGGCTTTGCCACCAGTGCCGCAAGACACACAGCTTGAAGAATGGCAACAGCAACGTCAAGATGCTGTTCCAGTTGAAGAAAGCCCATCGGGAGAAGATCGCAGGCCCCGCAGGGGGTCTGGGGCACCTGCAGAGGTGGCTCCAAGTTTGGAGGTCTTGCCTGAGAAGGCGAATGTTGATCAGAAGGGCCAGCAGGCGTTGAAAGCCGCAGTCGTTCCGCCCAAGCCCAAACAGAAGGCTAAGGCTAAGTCGAAGGCTAGCCCTAAAGCAAAGGGCACTCCAAAAGCCAAGTCGAAGGCCAAGGCGAAAGCAAAATCTTCGGCCTCTCGGAATCAGAAACTGTCTCCATCGGCCAAGCGCAAGTTGGAAGCTGACTTTGATGCAGTTGCTAAGATTGGGAGTGGCATTCCTTCTCCGAAAGCCAAACGGATGGCTGGTCGGATGAGTCAGGAAGACAAGCTTGCAGCTTCAATGCTGCGACGGGAGAAGGCAGCTGAGGGTATGTTTCTCTTGGCCCAGTGTGGCATTGATGATCTCGAGATGCCAGGGCCAGATCATGACAAGATGTTTCTAGCCCTGCAAATTTGCAAATATTCTATAAGTAATAAGTTTAGATAAATATAGGTTGATAATATTTTGCGTGTATATATATATATTATCACATAAGTTTTTTTTTTGACATATCAGTTTATGACCAAAAACATGTTGGTTTTGATATAATAATTATACAAATGTACGTACTTTATTGCAATACGGAAACTTTTGACACTTTGTTGCTGATCAACCCAATCTTGTGTGAACAACTGCCCAGTGAAATTGAGGTCTTTCACTGTCAATCGTTCTGGCCAGTGCTCTTCGATTAGTGCGATTCTGAATTCCAACAGCTTCTATATCAGGACTGCCAATTTGGATGTGGCTGATGCTTTGGAAATCCCCCCGAACAAGCTCAAGGGATGCACTGTGCCATGGGATGAGTCACCAGAACATGCGCAACTAGCTGATTGCTTANCACATAAGTTTTTTTTTGACATATCAGTTTATGACCAAAAACATGTTGGTTTTGATATAATAATTATACAAATGTACGTACTTTATTGCAATACGGAAACTTTTGACACTTTGTTGCTGATCAACCCAATCTTGTGTGAACAACTGCCCAGTGAAATTGAGGTCTTTCACTGTCAATCGTTCTGGCCAGTGCTCTTCGATTAGTGCGATTCTGAATTCCAACAGCTTCTATATCAGGACTGCCAATTTGGATGTGGCTGATGCTTTGGAAATCCCCCCGAACAAGCTCAAGGGATGCACTGTGCCATGGGATGAGTCACCAGAACATGCGCAACTAGCTGATTGCTTAAACAAGTTTTCCTGTGATATATAGAAATCAAATCTATTAGCATGATAGCCTTTTTTGATTTCTCATTATTAATGGTCAAGCATTGTTTGGTGGGTCTGTCCATTTCCTTTCCTGTATTTTGACTAGAAGTGCTAGATTTGAAATAAATAAAACATAAAAAAACAATATATCAAAAACATTCTGTGGTTTTATCATTTCCAGCTTCCCATCCACATACCTTTCAGCACACACCCATCCTTTCACATCCATCCTGTAAGGTGGGAGATTGCCAAGAAGCTTGCTGGGTGGGAGCCCTTGGAAGTTGTTCGCCACAGACCTGAAGCATCTGAAGCTGCTGAGGACTAGTTTAGATTATCACGAGATTTGATTTTGGTGATTATGTGATCAAGCATGCGCAATAGGTTACTTGCTCATCTTTTAAGCCAAAGTTCAAGATATCTCACTATTCTCCATGTCACTCTTCAGCTTAGTTGGTTTTAGAAAAAAAACAAGTAAACAAATTTCTCACTTTGATGTTGATTCCTGTTTTTGTTGAGCAAGTATCAGTGCAACTGCAAGTCACTCCGGGGATTTGGATTGCGGTCAGCGTGATGGCTGTCTATTGAGGCGATACGTTAAAATGAAGATGTGTCTGTACGTACATGCACCTAAATTTTGCATGTGTAAAACGTTCACATATATGCTTAAGCATGCATAAACAATTTTTCTGGATCACACAGCTGCTGGCGATGAAGAAAGCATATCATATATATATATATATATACATGGTACACCACTACATGTTTAATTGTATAGATATTTAGTTTTATGTATAATTTATAATTATGCACCAAATTATACGATGCATTGACCAGCAACAACATTCCCACGCAGGTCAATCGAAGAGTGGTCTCACTGCGAAACGTGTGAGGCGATCTTCCGAAGGTGGTTTGGCATGAATAAAACAAGACTTACTTGCGATGGGGTGTTTAGCTGAACCTGACCCGAATGATAAATGCGAGCACCAAAAAACAATGATTGAAAGAGGTTAGTTGAAATCTTGAACAAGCTTATATATGATGAGATTATGGTTTGATTGATTACACTTTGGATGTATCCCTTGTGGGTCATAAACAATGGCTTGTCATTTGAGGTTCTTTGCAATTGGTGGTGAGCTCCTCCTCATCATGCGCTAAAGGTGCAGCCCCTTTCTTGGTTGCTGTACTTGGAGCGAAATTGGTTTCATTGAATGCAACTAGTTTCTTTCCTGACATCTTTGAGATCATTTGCAATAGTGGGAAGCTGGTTTATCAATCATTTGGAATGGCCAACTGTTTTTTGTTTTTTAACTAGCTCTGAAGTGGATCAGCTAGAATCGAAACACGGTTTATTCGAATTCATGGCCACAGGTTTTCCAAAACATTTTTTAGTCGTGACTCATGTTAACTTCTACTTGTTGAGTGCTGCAGCAATTTTGTTTGCACCATGTACTGCAGGGAGACATCTAGATTTCAAAAAAAAAATAATACTGTATACATGATCGAATGATGCAGCATTGAATTGCAAACAGTAATGTCCTTTAAAAATCAACCAATCCCTGTTCCATCATCTCCGAGCAATGACACGCCGATCGGTGAAGCTAAGCTGTCTGCAAGTTGCTGCCTTGTTGACGTTGGGGTTTCCACCACTTGTGTCTCCTGTTTGCATCTATGTAGATATACACCATATTATCATCCTATGGAGAGTCTATCCCTTGAGGCTCCAAGTGACAATGACCAAATATAATACATGTAATCAAATATATTAGACTTCGACCTTCTCAGCAACATGTATAATATATAGCAGCTTCGAATCATGGTACACCGCTGTCATCTGAGGGTGCACTTGGTGGACTATGTGGGTCAGACTATGCCAGCAACTTCCGAACGGGAGCAGTGGTGTGGGTGGATGGGTTATGCTCTGATTTTTTTCGCATCATCATACGTATTTACTTTCCAACATGTAACAGTTGAGAAAACCAAAACCCGAAGGACTTGATGGCAGTGGAATATTTCAGTGGTGTTGCATCAATAGTGGGTGGCTTTCGTGGCCTGGGTTTTCCAGCGTAGCTCGAAGTCACTTCATCTATAACATTTTCTTTGTAGAGTTTTTTGTCTCTTAATTGGGAGCATTGGTTGTAGGTACATATATATATATATATATATTTCAAATGTATTCTGCAATTGGTTAAAGGCTGTCTTGGTCGAACAAAGCTAAGGCAAGGCTATGATGTATGTCGAGAACCGGTGCTAGAAGACATGTCTGGCACGTTGGGGTTTCTTAAGGCAATAGCCTTAGCATTACGAATCCAACCACTGGGACTTGCCACATTGGCAATCCCCTGTAACTCGTTCGGGTACATGGCATCATCTCAACATTGCCGCAGTATTGCCAACCCCATGGGGAATCCATGCTTTGGTTTTGTGCATGCAGGAAACTTGGTGTCATGCCGTGCTGCCATATTGATTGGAATATTGATCATTCGGCATGTGTACTATTGGGTCGAAAATCCAGAACGTAGCACACTTGCACTTCACCCATTCTTCATGTTTCTTCAATCATGTCCTCAGTATTTTGGGCAACAACGCTCATTCTGGTAGTTTGGCTTTTTTGGCAGATTGTTTATTTTTGTTTTGCAGTCTTATGACGTACATATATCCCTATGGATCCAAGTACCTCCTAAGAAGATACTTTACCCCCCATATTATACCCTAAGTGCATTCCTAGAAGCTACTTGGATCCATAGGGTAAATAGATATCCTTTTCCTATATAACCTTTTGTGGGCTAAAGTTTTGATTCCAGCCACCGGTGTCCTTCTGATGTCGCCCTCTCCTCACCTCCACAGGTGGATGGGTGCATTTGGTGGTTGGAGTCCGAAGCCACAACTGTCACTGTCAAATGTGGGTTGGTCTCATGAACTTTATACACCCATGGATTCCGAATTGAAGAAAGCAATCAAACATCGTGCGTTGGTTCAAAAAAAAGAAATCGTGCGTAAGACACAATCAAAGACATCATCGAAACAACATGTGAAGCTTGGATTTTTGCTATTTGAACTTGTTGAATCAATTCTAAATTTCAGCACATTGAAAACTTGATCGTTGTTGATTGTTGTTTAATTGTTGGAGTGCTTGTGTTTCTTCGTCGTTGTTGTTGTTGTTGCTGTTGTTGTTGTTGTTGTTGTTGCTGTTGTTGTTGTTGTTGTTGTTGCTGTTGCTGTTGCTGTTGTTGTTGTTGTTGTTGTTGTTGTTCCAGAACTGAGGAGTGGAGGAAAGGATCTTAAAGCCTCTCAATCATATCCAGTACCATTTGGACGACGAGTTGCTCAACTTCATACTGAATGGATCAATGTATCTCAACTGAACTAGGTATGTGTGACTTGGCAAATTTCTGTATATAGATTTATTTTTTTCAACAACAAAATGTAATTAAAAATATAGTGGGAGGATCATCTACTGGGAATTACCCCATGATTTGTGTACTTTTGATGGGCCATGCCTGATCTCAGGCCCTTTCGGACGATGTCGACAATAAGCTTCCAAATCTGCAACGCCTGGTCAAAGATGGCATTGAGGCCATTACTGGGTGAGGATTTCTTGACCATGTGATGCATGATGACCAGGGAATATAACCATTTCATGATTGACGTGGTCAACCATGTCTTGTTATATCTATATATGAAAAAAGCACATAGAAAAATATATCTATACAAGATGATGTACAGTTGTCTCACAGCTACAAGGTTAAACTTGTCCTTCCCCCTATGCAGCTATCTTTAAATCAACATTTATAATTAATTGTCAACATTGAAGAAATGAGGTCCATCTCTTGAATACCACAATTGGCTAGGCAGCAGTGTTGCCACCACATGATCTTTGGGAGCGTGCTTGCCTCGAGACTTTGCTTGGCTTCATTCGTGGCGCAATTGCTGATGGTTCCTTTACCCCTGATCCTTTAGTACCGGTCCAGATTCAACCTTGTCCCAAGGTTGTGGCACATGCTAGGGAGCGATTCTTGAACAGTAAATTGAAGTAGAACTCTGATTCATATATACTTAAGAATGATCATGATTTTTTTTGGTGTGAAAGGAGCTAACAAATACAAAAAAGATGTGTTTTACTTGAATATACTTTCTGCAGCGCTGGTGACTCTGCGTTGACCTGTTGACCTATTACACCCCATTAAGCTCCTGAGACAATCAAAATTTATATATAATTATGGATTGAAAAGTTGTGTTAGATGTTTAGTTCATAAACCATATAATAGCAAGGACACCCCATAAAGCTGACTGCTACGTTTGGAGCGATGGGATGATGGGTCTTGCACAAATTAATGATAACATGAGAACATGTTGAACGAGCCGTTTAGTGGCAGTGTATCCCAAATTCTATGCATTTATCCTGTGTGCACATGCTGGTGTGAGCCAAAAAAACCCTTTAAATTTGATCACGAGTTTGTAATATGTGATCCTTCGAATTCAACAGTTTTTGTACAACCAAAAGTGGGATGTGCAGTTCAAAATATATATCTATATGTTATTTCTTCTTCCATGAAAAATATAACAATGCCAGCTTCCAAGTACGATTGCACAGGAGTGTGCATGAGGTATATATGTATATATATATATATTTAAATTCCATTTAAACCACATATTCAAATCACCTCCGGTTGAAAACATACCCTTTTCCCAATTGCCTTGATGGCTTGCACGTCAGCACCTGACTGGGTTGGTGGTGGATCTGGAAGGCATTGGAAAAATAATCTCCCAAGAAGTCTAAATACAGGCTGAAGCTAAAGTGCTTTATCAAAGTATATGTTGGTAAAAAAACATAGCAACTAGCGATTGTTTAATCGCGTGATGGGGTCTAGCAGGAAACATTACCATTGATGCCTCCCCAAAGGGCTTTGGGTTTTAGATTAGTCCTAAATTATTTTGAGAATTAATGATAGCAGTTTTGTTGGGTCAAGCAAACCGTGATTGTTGCATCTTTGTGGGCTATGAAACCATCTGCTGGGATTGCAGGACTGTTCGCCGGGATGGGTAATTGGTGGGTACAACAGGGGAGATTCGACTATCCCAGCTACATTACAGAGTTTTTTTTAATGATCACTGGTTTGAACAGGCTATCGAATCAAGCTAGGGTTCAAAGCGGAATTTATAATATAGCGAGTCAAATACTTGTCATTCACCTTGATGCTTTGGATTGCTAATGTTGTTCTCCATCTCAAAGCTGAAGGTAAGCAATGGTGATCCAATTCTCATCCGATCTGTTTTTGCGGTCAGTCCCCAACAGGGTCGAAGTCTTGTTGCAATTTCTTCATGATCGAAGCGATCTCATGTGACTGATGCATTACATGGTTGCTGTAATGATCCAACACCAACGCTCTTGAAGCGGGGCTTGAACTGATCTATCATCCACTGTCGTGGTCATCAAGATGTGTGATCTGATCAAACAGTTCATTTGACATCCCATTCACTGGCACTGATTCAGTCTTCAATGTCAACATCTTGTGGTTTGGTGACTGTAGCGACGCACCCAAAAAGGATTCAGTAATGCACATGTAAATAAAGGGGATTAAACTCATCCAAAGTAATTAGCTAGAGGACTTTCAAAGTAAGAGACAGTTGACGTCTAGTTTTGTTGAAACCCCATGAGATCAAAAGGAATAGTTGGCTTTGTTGATCCACCAATTTGGGTTTTAAATCATAACATGTCCAAACCCTATGGATCCAAGTAGCTTCTAGGAATGCATTTAGTGTATAATTTTGGGGGTAAAGTATCTTCTTAGGAGGTACTTGGATCCATATAGGGAAATATATTGAGCTTCGATGGGGTTACATCACCTTCCCGCCCTCTTTCATCAAAAATAATATTTTTGAACTTTAATATATAAGTACTTTAAAACCACCCAAAAACACGGATCTATGGAGGAACTCCCAAAGATTGGTATTTTCTAAAACCGCCCAGAATGCGGATCTATTGGCGGACTCCGAGGGTATGTCCCAAAACTCACCTCATAAAAACACGGATCTATGGGGTACAGCTCTATAGGACTAGTTCTTCCCGAACACACCTACACCACGGATCTATGGGGGAGGCTTTGAGGACTTCTAAAACACGGATCTATGGAAGATAACTCCAAAAACACGGATCTATCAAAGGTTCAAATATTAAGTTCTCCTCTACATTTTTTTGAATATATATACAGAAAACACGGGTCTATGCAGTGGTCAACAAAAAATGTGAAATAGTTGGACCTATATCGTATTATTTGCAAGTTTTCTGACACAAACACGGATCTATGCAACAATACCTGAAAAAAACCTTGGTTTACAAAAATCAGCTTAGCGTTAAAATCGCGTTAAAATGCGTTAAATCCCGTTCAGGGGCACTTCTGGGCGTTAAAATGCGTTATTTTTATTTTTTTTATTTTTGCATATTTTTGCCCTGAACCGACTTCTATTCGGGCAAACACGGTCCCAAACTGGTCGCAACCCATGGTGGAGGAATACCAAAGCCTAGCAAGAGGACTTTATCGCAGAGATCTCCGGTGAAGGCTACTGGTCTGCAATGGTGCATAAAATTTGGCCCAACCAAACAAATTTACAAAGCAATAAATCGAGAGCTATTTCACAATTGATCATATTTGTTTCCCAATTTTATTTCAACACTATGTTGGATTTGCGAAACAACATGTTTAGTGAGACATATATTATAATCATATCACTATGTATAAATATTAAATATCACACCACTCCCGTTTGAAACTGAGACATCCCACCAACTTCTGATTTGACACTGTAGGCTCCTGGTGATGGCGATGTGTTCGACATGAATGCCGAGTTGGAAAAAATCCATGACCAGATTAATGAGGAGGCAGTAGAACCGATGGGCTTTCAAAGTGGATCCAGCACCTTGGAACTATCTATGGATCCAAGTACCTCCTAAGAAGATACTTTACCCCCCCAAATGATACCCTAAGTGCGTTCCTGGAAGCTACTTGGATCCATGATCATGATGTACTAACCAACGAATATGCCACCTGGAATTCAAAACGCTAGTTGGGTTCTTGGGGGTGGTTCACTGTTTGCAGCAAAATAGTTAGTTGGACCTCCTTTGAACCAAGTCGTCGAACACACCGTATATATATATATATCACTGTTGTGGTCATGAGGTAACGAAGTTCCATTGGCTGCAACTCCAAACCGTGTCTCTGATGTATCTTCGAAGACCCCATACTACAGCGCCAAAAAGTCACCACCAGTTCCTTCTCCGATCAAATCCCCAGAGACGAAGAAGGTGAAGGTGGAAACAATGCCAGTTCCATCAGAAACTGGGTTTAAGAACTTAGTGTTTTGCCTATATACATCTATATTATAGTGCGCTATGGATCCAAGTACCTCCTAAGAGTTACTTAATTACCCCCAAAAATATACCCTAAGTGCATTCCTAGAAGCTACTTGGATCCATAGGTATATATATTTGTATATATATGTTCAGTTCCTACCTCGTATGATTGGATTAAAGAGACATTACATGTTTTTTTTTCACTGATGTTTTGCGAATAAATGTGTTCAATATCCTGAAAAGTAAGGCTCGTGGTGCGAGCAAGGGAAGCTTTCGGACTGCTGATTCTATGACAACCGTTCCTGCAACTAGTCAAGAGCTATTGGAATCAACACCATCCCCTGAAGCAAAACGTATGGCTGCAATGGCTATGATCAGTAAGTTGGAAGCTAGCCTTGCTGCATTGAAATTAGATGTATCATCGCTTAACAGCCCTCCAGCCCCATCGGCTTCGCCAGCGGCACACCCAAAAGCTTTGGGGACTCCACCCCCGAAGGTAGTGAGTGGTTTGGCAACCCTGAAGCCACCAACACCTTCAACTAGAAAGGCATTGTCAACAACAAAGCCTTCTCAACATGGGGACATTCGACCTGAAGGTTCAACCGCAAATTGCCAGGAACCATTGATTGTGGATGCATCATCTCGTGAGTCACCCAGGTCGTTTGATGTAATGAATGGGGGCAATGGTACTCCAAACCCAAGTGTGATGGCCCTCCAACATATTGCAAAACTTCCTGATGGTGAAACCAAGTCTGCATTGATGGCTTTGTGTGAAGCTCACATGGTCAGTAATGAGGTGTGGTGTGTTTTTAAAGTTATCAATATCATGTTGGGAATTTTAAATTCTTACCTTCACTCTTCCATGGTTTGTTTGTGTTTCGCCCATGTAGAAGGCAAACCTGATTGAACTATATATATATATATTGTATTGTGTCATAAAAGCTTCTGGTGATATATAGATATATATATATATAAATGTAAAACCACCATGAAATTATTGTTTAAATGTGAAAATAAATTTCATTCCAACCCCTGATCCCTGCCAGGGCAAGGACAATGCACCCATTGATGTCGATCCTCCCCAGCCGCCAGAACAACAAGGTTCTTCCCCGACTGCTCCTGCTGCTATGAATGCACCTTCGGCGGTTCCAAGTGCGGTGGCAGAAGACGTGTTGAATCGAAAGGACACAACCCAGTTAGAGGCCTATTTACAGGGATAAACATTTCTGGAAAAGCATTTGGTCAAATGAGTTTTTTTTTGAGGATGACTGATCAAATTCAAAAAAACATATATATGTACAATGCTTAATTTTATAAAGTTTCCCTGTAGGCTGACTGGTATAAGAATGACCCTGATGTTGTGCTGGATCCAACAACTGGTGAGATCCTTTATTTTATTGGGCCTGGAGGGAGGCAAGAGAGTTTGGAAACGCATAAAGTGCGCTTGCAACAGAATCGACGGATGCGTTTCAATCGATCGATCTCAGGACTTCTTAGGGAATTAGGCAATCCAAAAAACACAACCATGGTTTTGTTTTCAAAATATCAATGGTTATATATTGATATATATATATATATATGTATTTGATTCCAACTCAACCATGAATTAACAAAACCCATGACCATGAATGGTCAACTGGAGGAACAGCTCCCCCTGAGATCCTGAAGCTGATTGAAGCGAAGAAAGAGCAAGGTGGATGTTATTAGGCTTGGTATCAAGAACATGTAAGTTTTATGTCATTTTTGTTTTAGAATATATTGCATAAGTTTGATCTTATAATTACATGTGTATTAAATATATCTATGGATCTAAGTATCTCCTAAGAAGATACTTTACCCCCCAAATTATACCCTAAGTGCATTCCTAGAAGCTACTTGGATCCACTATTTGTATATATATATATATATATGTTGCTGGACGCACCCCATGTCATCCTATAAGGTACGAAGGCATTCCTTTCGGAGTTGTTTGAAGATTATTGCAAGTGCTCCGAAGACTGGCTGCAATCATCTTTCTATGTGAACTCAAGTAGGAAACATGAAAGTAGGAATCGCGGCAAGCATATCATGGTTCCTTACAAGGACCTGAAGGTCAAATTTGGACAGGCTAATGCTCTGACCATTTACAACGAGAAAAAGGCACTGCAGAACAACAAGTCACCCACTGATGAGACCACGTACTTCATGAAGCATCCAGATTGCAAATCTGAGGACTGCAAATATACGTATAGGTGCATGTTCAATATGTGTTTTTTGTGAACATCTGAATGTTTATTTTCCCTGGATAGGTATATAGGGATATATGTAATAATAAATTTTACATAGATATATGCGCACTGTTTGTTCCTGGCAGGACTGGGACCTTGTGAGGGTGTGGGACAGCATGGAAAGTGAGGTGGAAGATTCAAACACAACCAAGGTGGGTCTCAAGGCTGATGGCAGTATCCCTGAAGCGGCCACAAAGACTTTGATGTAATTTGATTGGACTAGTGATTTCCAATCTTTAGTTGTTTGTTTGTTTCTGTGTTTTGTGATGGGCGGTACTGGAACATAGAAACTTGTGAAATCATATATATATATATTATATATGTATATATATATATGCATATATATATATATATATTATAATGTCCCTTATGCTTTGTTTTATTACCCACCCACATGGCATTATGAACTCTTTGTATGTCTGAGGCTTAACTTGGCTGATGGTGTGAAAGCTATGGGAACTTTGGGCCAGTCCGTGCCTAAACCAGCTGGTGATGAGAACCCTGAGAATGAAAAAAAACAAAAAGTCAAACCGATGAGTAAGCAGTTGACTTCCAGGATTCAGGGATGTGCCCAACGTTTGACTGACATCATGTCATGGCAAGCGAAGCTGGATTCCTCGCCCTTGAGACTTGATACCGTGTGATTATACTGTTTAATTGTGCATGTGTTTTTTCCATACATATGTGCTATAGCGGTTTGGGGTAAGGGACAACCCACATATATATATATATAATCGTCCATTCCAGTCCACTAAGGACACCTGCTCTGAAGGATGGGTTCAAAAACGAATTGAACCTCCGTAAGATTGCTATTGAGAAGATTCGTGTAGAATTGGAAACAGCATACTCGGTGAGAATTGATGATGCTGACATCAACAAGGCAGAGAACTCTACCCATAAAACAACGTGTTTGACTTCAGTGCGCAATTGCGACACTGCCTTCAATGCACTGGCTGGTTCGATAAAGTCAGTAAAGGCAGTTGTCGAACCTTGATTAAATTAATGATTTATATATTGTACAGCATGTGTGTCATAAAATGTACATTATATGTTGTGCGTAAATATATATATATATAAACCCACCCATCTCAAGCCGATTGCCAACTACCCCCAGAAACTGCCTTGGAACCAATTTGTGAATCTGAGGACCCTCCAAAGCCTCCTGGGGCGAAGGCGAAGGCGAAAGCAAAGGCTGCGGCTACTCCAAGCCCTGAAACTCCTAGTGAAACAACTCCCAATGCTCCCGCTGCTTAAGAGATCACGTGTGGCTGATGGAACCCCCTGATTTGGAATCCAATCTTCAGCAAAAACATGTACATTTACCGAAGGCATCCAAAGGCTTCCCTATATAGTCTCAAGTTATGTTTTTTTTTGATTGGTTGGGTCCAGATCATGCAATGGTTCCGTGCCCAGTGTTGAACAAGGCATCTGAAATGTACTGAAATTATAAAGTTAGCTTGTTGATTGGATCAGTTAACAATAGTGTTTTTATTTTCACCACTGTTTGGGGAAAATTTCCATTCGTTCAAAGGGGTTGAAACCACCATCTAGATTATCTAGATCTGTTGTATCAAATCACTAGCGGTGTCTACCTGTTTGATGCTTGGGCCATAAGTTTTTCCCAACTCCCTTAGAGAGGGGTAGTGTTAAAGCTGTGGTCAACACTCTCCTCTGGGTGTTGGTGGGAAGCGAAAAATTGTTTGGGATTCTTGGAAGACACCAAGAATATAGTACAGGTGATTGGCATGATGAAGCTCAGCCATGGAACATCTGTTGACTCGTGCAATCTTGCAATGGGAAAAGTGAGATGCAGCACTTGTTTACGACTATGCAGTATACATAAATTGATAAATGTATATATATATATATGTGAGTTTCTCCAACAAAAAAGGGACACCAGTGGTGAGTTCAATGTAAATTATGCTTGGCATCCCCCACCCTCCCAGACGCAGGTGCTAAAGACTTATCACATGCCAAGTCTTCGCCTTTATATAGCTATGTTCTTCAAAAGGCTGGTTTTGGCGAAGCTCATCTGCAAAAAAAAACAAAAAACACATTCATCAGTGGTGATAAAGCTTTGTATTTGCCAAAAATATGAGTCAATATTTGAAAAGAAAAAACTTGAATCAAAACACAGTCGAACAGCCATGCTAAGGATTCAAGTTTTTGTGGAACCCAAGAGCTGCTGAAATATGTTGCCAAGGACAGCCTCAAGAGTTGTAGCCAACAATTTGCAAGACAAATCATGCTACATGATTCAAGCATAAAACTTTATGGTCAACTACATGGATGCTAGGAAAGAGTTCATGATAATAAAAAAACATATATTTATAAAGCATTTTTTTTGCTAGATGATTCTTGGGCCTACATGTTCTGCCAGGAGTTTGCCTTTCAGGGGCATCAAATGGTGGGGCCACTGGGGAGATTAGTCGCTGCTGGCTCGAAAGGGGCCCACTCCGGAAACATTGAAAGAGACATGATGAGGACGGTCCAAGATCTTCAGGGGTTTCAGCATGTACATGGTGATGTACCATGGCACCAATGAATGAAAAAAAAACAAAAACACATGCGCAGTATTTTAACCACATATACATGCATGTTTGATCAATATCTTACCTGAACATAATGTCGATCATGCCTCTTCCTGTGTATATATGGCTATACAAGCCTGTAGAATGGCCAGATATATCAGGATCCAACATAAGCATGAAGCACTGGAAGTTTCACCGTAAAACAAGACTTGCTAACTTACTAGCTGATCCTGTAGTTTTGGGCTATCCCATCACAAAGAAGTGTATCAGTCATGTAATATGTAGACAACCATTGTCAGCTTTTTTTGGTGCCGCCTTGATCCAAGGTACCGATCGATTTCGCTGATGTGCCGATGAGAACTGGCAGGGGGGAAAACGATGTCGCTTTGAGGCGGTGGGGGTTGATCAAAAAGACTGATCATGAAAAGGAATCTCGAAATCCAGTTTTATATATATATATATTTCAATATTTGCCAATTTGAACTCCAAAATGTTCTGAGGATAAACTTGGTGAACATCTGGATGTCAATTGAACACATCATTTGGAGTCACAAAAAATCAATATATGTGTCTGGAGTGATGTTTTTTTTTAGATTGGCATTTGAGTTTACTTTATATTTTCATTTGTGCAGGCAACACCCGTTTGTGCTTCCTCATCAGCTCATTCCGTATGTGGTCGAGAAACAACTCTTTAAGATTCCATCCAATAGACAACTCAAACGATATTGGCAACATATGAGGGGTGGTGATGTAGATCTTGGGAACATCTCGCCGGACAATACCCATATTCCTTTGTGGTTGTGGGCTGATGAAGCACAATGTACTGAACAAAGCAGCATTATGGTTGTGGCTATGGGATCTATTCTGGACAGTCGAAAGTATTCTTTGGATTTTTGTTTTCCATTAACTTTCTGCAGAGTCGATCTTTGGATTAAACTAATATGTTTATATGTGGATCCAGGTTCAATCTTACCATCCTATATTAGGGTGAAAGTACATCAACTTGAATGACCCAATGGATCCACATATTTTGTTTTTTTTGGCGTCTTTGGATTCGAAACTTGAAGAGATACGCGTGAAATTTGTAAGGCTAGTGATTCCCAAAGTATACAAAAAACACACATGCATCTTAGGAGGAAATAGCTGGATGGAGAACACGGGCAGGCCTTTTCTATCCAGTTGCTTGGCTCATGATCGCTATTAAATGAATTTGATCTTTATACTAGCCCAAAATAATAAGCCAACATAGCAGTCAAAAAAAATCAACCATCTGCAACTATTATTAATAGACCCTGAATAGGCCCAGCCTGCAACATGCGTGTTTTCACCTGGAAGACCAGATCCAAACACCTGAGCATGTAGTGGGTAGATGTGAAGGTATTTCTTGGAATGGAAAAACCTAATTCATATCACGAATTGAAATGGGTAACCATGAACCATGAGCGACCCAAAAAATAAACAATGTGTGGTCTTTAGTCTTTACACCTTTCTCCTGGTGGGGGGTGGGTGATCGTTCAACTGCTGAGATTGTGGAGAGCTTCCAAACGCTATACCATGGTGTCCAATTGGTGGATGGCACTATGTTCAAAGCTGCAATCGCTGATATCCGAGGGGACTGGAAGGGTTTGGTGGAAGCTTGTACTAATATAATTATATATATGTACATATTTTGAATTTGCATGAAAACGATCCCTTGCATTCATATCCAATCAATATATGATGACCACGCCCTCGACATGTAGAGCTTGTAGCAACGGGCTCCAAGTTCATTGGAGTGTTTGAACTGTTCTCTTGGGTCCATAGTCCATGAAGAGTTTTCCTTCTTGGTGTGGATGAAGGCCAAGATTATGGGCAGCCCAATGTTTTTGCTGTCATGGTGCAAAAACGTTTTGGTATTGATTTGTAATCTGAATTGATGTACAGGTAAAGTCGCCAAATCCGTAGAATTTTGCCAATGCAAATGGCATCAATCAGTCGCAGCCGAATCTGGTTATAGGACCTGTTTACATTGTGTGCCACTGGATGCCACTGGCCTAGCTTAGGAAATGTTCAACATCCAGCATTACTACAAGTGTCGGCGTATCTGTCATCTGTGTCGGGCTGACAAAGATTCATATATGGTTGCACCGTCAATATTGAGTACTCAGTACCGACATGACAAGGCGTCATTATTGCAAGAAGCTTTGAGACCGGGACCTAGCTCCTGTGCTAATTATATAAACCGGACTATCTATTCAGTTAGAAGTTTTGTTCAAATTGAATTGTTGATGTTTATCTTTTTGGTTTTTAAAGTGGAATTCCAATACTTGTGGCCTACATCCCTAGCAGTACTCATGCATCTAAGGTCCTCTTACTGAGCTACCTGGTTTCGTTCCAGGTGTGGTAAAGTTCTGCTCCATGCATATCGTCAATTTGGGGGTGGACCTATGGGTGGCAGGGTCAATCTTCCGAGTCTTATTGGATGAATTCTCTCCCCAACAAATTTGGAGTGGTGCCACTGAAGTTGCAAGGCTTGCCACTGCACATCAGGACTTCAAACTTTGGGCCAGATTGCATAAATTGCAGTGCTATGGCTTAATAAATCATAAATTTGTTTCTGCCGATATCTTCATACTCTGAACAATTCTCATATCTATAGAATTTGATAGTTATAGTTCTTGAAGTTTGTTGTCTCCCTATCCTTTCAAAGTGATTGTTCTTTGATGATTGGTTAATTATGGATTTACCCATGATGTGTAGCTAGTTTCGATATCTGAGGCATGCAATGCCAAGGTTCTCACCAACCAAACTGCGAACGTGGCAGCACCCCTATCCCGAGCTACAATCTAAAGCCTGGAACGTATCTAGAAAAAAAATGTGCCGATATTCCTGTGATTGGGAGTTTATTGCATTGAATGTCCAACCAATCATTTCTTTTTATGTCAAATTTTCATATTACTGGCCCTCTACCTGAAGATATGGTTTTACCTAAGGCACGAGTGGTAGTGGCCTGGTTGGCACATGTGACAACGGAGCTATCCCGACTACATCCAGCAAATAGATCTTTGCAGCTCATGGCCATTGCAGTGTTTCTTTAAACATCATCCCAAATCAGACCATTCTTTTTGTTGTTGGCTTCCTCTTTGTTTGCTTTTTTTTGGGGGAGGACCTATATATACATATACATATATACCTTATGGATCCAAGTACCTCCTAAGAAGATAATATATAGTTTACCCCCAAATTATACCCTAAGTGCATTCCTAGAAGCTACTTGGATCCATAGGGAAACATTGAATCAACATGACCCAGCCCTGCCCTTCAACTAAGGTTTTCCCTGGCCGAGTGGCATAGGGTGAGCGAGGATTGCGATCGGTACCTCTCACAGCCCGAAGCCGACCAGCTGCAGAATCTTTCAGATCAATGCATGAGAGCTTACTGTGCGTTGTCCCAGGAAGCTATTGCATCTGGTGTTCTGAGGTGGCCATCCAGGCCCAAGTTCCATGTGTCTTGGCCACTTTTGGGGCATCATCTTGTTGGATCGAATGACACACCATCTTAAATATAAAAAATCGGTATATATATATTAATCTTTACAAGTTCGTATGGGCTAAATGCAACACATGCAACATCAACGTTGTATATGTTTTTATCGCATATAAAATTCTATATAATCTTTCCTGATCATATCGAGGCTTGGCAGGAAATCAACTTGATGCAATGCAAACTCCGTTTCTAGGCAATCCATGGCATATGTTTTGTTATGTGTGTATGTTTATTTTTTTATTTTGAATTTGTTATATTCACATGAGTCCAATATCAGATTCACTTCAGGCATCAACCATCGCTTTTGGCATGGGTTTCTTCAAGAGGATTTCGTAGGAAGAGTGGCGTCACTATGTGGCAACCTGCACAAAAATTCAATGCACACAGTAGCTCTTAAGCGATTTTACTTAGGGCAGAAATCCCGGTTTGAGGTGACATTTTGGGATAAATTCAACACAGGATGAATTTCCCTGCTAGGAATCCATCTAACTGTGTCTTGATGGAATTTTGAGCAAATGCATAACCTGAAAAGAAACATTCATAATGTATTGGATGATGGATTCTTTTAGCAAGTTTCAGATTTGCGATCGATGTGTACCAAACAAGGGGGCACCAATGAAATTTGAAATGTAATCTTTTCAAAACTCCAACTCATCGGTCCCAATGCTGGTGGCGCACGCTAGCGACGGTGCCACAACATAGTCCGCAATGGGCCAAATGTGGCGAGTGGTGGCGCGGGGGGAAGGGCAGGATTGGTGATGGAATGAGTTGATACTTCAGGATTTTTCATTATAAGTGCATATATATTTATATCGATAAAACAATGGACTCAGTGGGTCCATATGTGGCCATGGATTAGCCATATGGAATCATGTGAATATTGGATGTATATGATACTTTTCCTCATATATGGATAATTTATCTCAGAAGTGAACGGCCAATAGTTCCCCAGGGCATCCCTGATATCTAATAGTTTTTGAGGGCATCCCTGAACTATTGATCCTTCAATGACAAACATTCCAGGAGCCCTAGGGTAATATACCTGGAAACAACTGCAAATTGTCAGTTGTTGTTAATTTCAACTTGAACCCCCCCAAACCAGTTGCCTCCTGTTGCCCCCTAAAAAAATGGATACAGGTAGCTTGGTTTTTGTGGGACCCAGTATTCCAAGCAAATCTCGGATGCCAAAGGGTCCTTAATTTTGCTCCCAAATAAACATAAAACGCAAGCACATGTTTATTCCCCCCTACTTGGGCGGGTTTCCTACACCCTTCCAGAGTTGCTGCCTCATGGCTTATGAAGAAATTCCAGGGTTTTTCTCTACAGGAAGGCTGGAGTAAACTGGTTGCCGGAGTGGCACTGATGATGCCGATGTCAGTCTCGGAGACTTCGTGATGATGCTGAGTCTTCTCAGGGCGGCAATGAAATCCAGCAGAGAGAGGTTGGTTTATGTTGCAACAACAAGATCTTGGAGATAAAACTGTGAAACTGGCGCAAATGGTTAGTAAAGGGGGTTATTAACCTCAAGATTCAATATACCCCATTGATAAGTAGGTTATAACCCATTGATCCTAACCATTGATCCATCCACTTCCAACGGGACATCCTTACAGTAAGGATCCATTTGTATGTCCTAAGAATCAGGGATTTCCCAGAACCACTCCTATGACCTGCGGAGTCCATTCAGTTCTGGATTTTTTTTGGAGTTTTTCAGCCCTCGAAAACAACAACTTCTTCAACACAATTGTTTGTGTCCACCATGGTCTACCAGCTTTCTTTAAGGGGGTCGTTGAGATTTTAGGGGGGATTAAACACTACAAATGTATGGATAATTTGAAGGGATTTCTCTAACTTGATTTTTTTTTGGATCATTTTTTTAACGGATTCTACCATGGGATGCATCACCATCCGGCTTGCCCACCATTTGGCTCCGCATATTTTTGGTTCATTTTTCCAGTAAGCAAAGCCGAGCTGGTCGGTGGCCTGGCTGGTTATGCTTTTTTGTGATCAACTGGGACTTGTCAGCCGAGGTCACCCCAATAGGTAGTGAACAGTAACGGAATCTGCCCCCCAAAATGGCGGAAACATTCAGGGTAAATATGTACAAAAAATTGCCCAGATAAATATCGGACTTATCAGCTGGGACTTATCAGTTGTTGTTGGATTTTTTGCCCCACAGTTTTTCCCAAAATCGAACAGTTGGTTTTGAATATGACTGGAATTTTCTGGACCCATAGGATCCATGAGATGCATGAGAGGATTGTTTATTTACCTACACAAAAACAATTACAAAAAAAACAAATCACATTAGGTACATATATACCCTGGAAGTCAAGCCAACCATTTAAAAAACATAGGCCCCTGAAAGTGTTGATGAAATAAATCACTACAAAAAAACAATGGCCTCCCACTTCTGACCATTTGTTTGTTTCATCGTCGACAAGAACCACAAGGACCCCCAGGGTACCGGATATCCATGGATCGAGTTTTTGGATCGGCTGCCATGCAACCAGGATCCCATTGCCTACAACTACTCGGATCACAAGAATCTCTTCCTCGTATCTTGGACGGCTTCTTAGAGGTCTGTATGTTTTTTTTGTAAACCCGTAGATTCAATGGAGTTTCTTGGTTCCCCCTAACAGGTGGTAGGTAGCATATAACCCCCCAAAAGGCAATATATAAGTGATATATAAGTGGTATATACTGCCAATTGGGGACTTACATATCACCTACCACCTATTAAGGGAACCAGGAACCTTCATTGACGTAGATGTTTATCACAACAGTTGGCAACTATTGCAAAATTGTTTTGGGTGGAGATGAAATCTGCGGTTTGAAAGTAAGTCTTTTTGACCACAGGCCCATGTTACCTTGATTGCTTTATAGATTTGTAAACAAGTTTTGATTCAGATAGAAATCATAGACTGATAATGATTCATATGGAATTTTATTGATCCTGATACTGGGTGCCAGTTTGTTTCGAACCATTTTTGGTGATTTTTAAGATTGAAGTTGAAGATCATTGCAAATGATCAGCAGATTTAATTCCAGTTGAGCCGGTTATTTACTGTATTCAGGGGATTATATGTATAGACATATTTGTATGGTGATTATGATAAGCCATTAATTATCCAGAATGCTTGGGGGGAAATGATCCAATTTGATGAATGTTTTCCAAAGTTGGGTTGGTTCAACCACCAACTAGATCCGTTGGATTCCTGCTGGAAAACTACCACATCTACCATGGGCCGCATGAGTGAAAGTGCCTAGTGAAACTGTTGGGATGTTTGGGGGGTCGTTAAAGTTGGTCAAAGCCTGCTTGAGTCAGATTTTTTTGAGATGTGATTGACACCTCGCTGTTCATCACAGCTTTTTTTTGGAACAATTCGTAAAGCTCCTGTTCTCGTCCTCTCTTGCTCTTTGTTGTGAGAATGACTTCCAAGCAGATGGCGAGGCAAGCATCAGTTTGCCAAGAGCCTATGGCAAAGGCACAGCCTAAGCCGAAGTCTCCTCCTCTTCCTGCTGCTGCTGGCGCTTATCACCCAATCCCCACCTGCTCCAAGGAACCAAGAGGCGTCAGCATCCAGCACTGATGGATTGGAAGACTGACCCTCCACCACAATCCGTGTCAAGGATGCAGAGAAGGCAAGATGATGTTTACATGTCACGAAGCCATTCTTGACACTCCGCGGTGATGAGTACAGCATCGTAGCAGCCATGCTGGGATCACAGGCGTGACGTCGCTGAAAATGTGAGTGCACATCAATGCAGCTGTGATTTTCTGCCATACACTGCTTGATGATGAAAATGCTGATTACTGTGATGTTTTTGCAAATGATGATGATGATGATGATGATGATGATGATGATGATGATGATGATGATGATGATGATGTGGATGATGATGATGATGATGATGATGATGATGATGATGATGATGATGATGATGATGTGGATGATGATGGTGTGGATGATGATGATGATGATGTGGATGATGATGTGGATGATGATGATGTGGATGATGTGGATGATGATGATGATGATGATGATGATGATGATGATGATGATGATGATGATGATGATGATGATGATTTCTACATCCATTCATTTCAATGGCGAGGTGTTGGAGACCTCACACGACCTAGCCCCAAAAAGTAGCCAAGGAAGGGAAATCCCTTTGTTTCAGGAAAATCCAGGTTGGTGAAGTATTATAATTTGGCCAGAGAAATGGTCTTTTAGAAAAGGCTGTTTTTTTTTGGGGGGTGATATATCTATATAATCAACAATTTCAGGGTACCATTCTTCAATGGTCGGCTTGACTTCCAGGGAGATGGTTTAACCTACTTGGAGGATCATCCCAGTTAGTAAGTGGTTAGTAACCCCCATTTAAAAGCCATTTAGCCCATTTGGAAGGGGAATATCCCTACTTAGGGGACTTACTAACCATAGTTATTAACCACTTACTAACTGGGATGATCCTCCAAGTGGTTGATAGTTTCAATATACACATGCAATGGGCCCCGTAACTGTTGGATACTTGAATGCAAATCCCAAAGCAGTTACATAAACGCACGTATCGAACTAGGGTGATTGGTAGGGCTACTCGCAACGGAAGAATGCTGGTGAAGATTCCATATTATAGTTGAGACTATATTGTATGTTTTTGATTTATTGTAAAGTTTGTTTTTTGGTTGTCATGACATGTCATGACTTCATACTTCATTTCGTTGCAACAAAAAACACCTCCTTTTCTGATAGATACCCAGATGCTCCATGTATGGACTATTTACCTACATCAGGCGAAAAGCAGCCACATTCAATGGGAAATGTAGGCATACCCTACATGGAGCATCTGGGATAGTTCAACAAGTTCGCAACAACGAGTTGCCAAAATTCTTGGGGATTTCCCCAAATTTACTTGTTTTTCGAACGCATGTAAATTCCGATACCTGAAGTCAAACAATTTGTTGAAAAAAATTGGTCCCCTGGAATTGTTGATGAAATCTAGGTGGTTTCAAACATTTTTGATTTTCGCCCTTATGTGGGGGAATGATCCAATTTGACTAATATTTTTAAATGGGTTGAAACCACCAACTAGAAATAGTTTATCCAAATATCATGCCGCAAGTCAAGCCGACCTTTAATATACGTAGTTTTATAGTGCCCTGAAGTGGTTGACAATCCGTAAATCCCCACCTAAAACTTAAAGCTCATAGCCGATTTCGATTCCCAGGGTAGCTATTTCCAAACACATCAATAATGTGTGGTAAGGTGGATTTTTGACCAGTGGTGGTGCATGAGGAAAAAAACACCTTGTCATTTAGTGCAGGGATTTATACTACCATATACTACCCATGCCTACCCAATTATAATATTTTATATGGTATATACTTATAGAAGGATCGCTATGAAATGTGAACCAATGATTTTATCATCGCAATACATCAAGAGGATCCATCTACAAAAATCCATTAGAAGGATCCATCTATTAACCAATTTCTTTTCAATCATGACAGTACCCATACCATCCATGGGACTTGTACATTTACCTTTAAAAAAAATGTTGATTTTTATGGTACCTGTTTAAATGTGAGTAGTTATAGCATACATGGATCCCATGAGATAGAATACCAAACAAAACAACAGTATAAAATTATCTTAGTCCCTCAATCCCTTCAAACAATAAAACAAATCATTATCTACAATTAAAACATCACCAATCAATCGGTTTCACAAAAAAAATGACAAACAAAAAACCTCTGTTTCACCTTTAGATGTGCTATATATAGATGATTCCTACACTTCAAACAAAAAAAACAAGACCAACATCCACCCCCACGCCACCGAAACGATGGTCGGGAGTGAGTGCCACCATTTTAGGCAGTGACCTTTTGGAGGGTCTTGAAACGAGATCACGCACTGCTGTCACCAGTCTTCTACCACGAGGTCTGTTTTGGATGTCCAATTGGACGGAAGTGAGGACGGATCAATGGTGAGGACAGATCAATGGATTATTTCACCTACTTATACACTTATACATGGGATTATAGGGGGAATTTCACCACAAGAGACTCTTTTCTAAGGTTTGGGAATCTTTTTCATCATCCAACAATTGGGGGTTTCTATGATTTTAATAGTCGGCTGGACTTCCGGGGGGAATACTTCCCCTGAAAACGAACGAATGATTGGCTGGAAAATCCACCGTTTGAGTTTGAAGATGTGATTTCACTATTGAAAATTGGGGAGTTTTCAATCTCAAGGTGTATCCAGGCTGATTTTGGTGGCACAAAAGGGCAGATGCTTGTTTTGTTTCAAACAAATTTGATCATTATTTGGGTTCTTGCCTGGCTTTTGGAGATACTGTTGATGGAAGAAATCTTGCACCAGTTGATATGGCAAATATCCCATTATTGACGGGGTTTTTTGCATCCCAGGTGGTGCAGGAATTCTTCCAACAGTATCATAAGGATCACAATCAATGAATCAGTAGAATGGAATGCCATAGGGGTTTGGGCGTTGCGCATTTTCCAATCAAAAGTGTACAAAACACCAACCTGTAATCATACGGACGGTGTATTCATGAAAGATTTCGGCGTTGTTTATTAGCAGTAATTTATCCCAAAGCATCCATGGGGCTGGTATATTTACCTACATTTACCATTTAAAAAATCCACCATTTTTGTAGCTACATATACAACCGGTCCCATGGATGTGGTATATGGGTATATGTACCTATTTGTACCTAGACCCTCCAAGCGTTTGGGGTGTGAATTTTTTTTCAGGTCTGGGAAATTTGGTGGGCTGCAGACCCGACTGGAGGATTCAGGTGTGTAGATTTTTGCCAGGAAGATTTTGTGCATTTTCTCAGTTCCTGAAGAATCCTGACCATGGGGTCTCTACATGGGTATGTTCCAGGGGTCTGGGGGGGAATGTTCTTAGAATCATGGTAGAAACCATATGCATCCATCTTTTAAACTTGAAGCAAATACACCCTAAGAATGATGAGATCTCAAGTCACTGGTGGAAACTGGAGATCCCAGAACCCTGCTATGCCATACAGGTTCAGACACTTCCATTGGAGGGTCCAAGGATTCTTAGGGTTGTACATATCCACCTGAAACAAATCATTTTCTATTTACTTCCTTATTACTTTATTCATTTTCTCGTCGAAACTCAACTGAAATTCATTGTTTCCACGCGTCGTTTTTTTCACTAGCTGACTTCACTGGGTATAGGTCTTTACACGACCTCAACGCATCTTGTGCTTAGGCGCGGGCCCGAGGGGGTTGGGATGATACTGTTGATGGAAGAAATCCTGCACCACCTGGGATGTATAAAATTCGTAAATAATCGGATAAACTACGTGTTAACTGGTTAGCCGGATTTCTTCCATCGTGGAAGTCAACAAACATTGAAATAGTAGTTCCCTGGAAGTGCAGGGATCATGAAATTGCCCACTTTGGGGGTATCAAACAGTGCAAATGCACTCTATCTTTGAGAGATTTCCCTTATTATAGTGTGTTGTTTGGGCTGGTAACAGAATGACCCTTGAATTGCTGATTATACACACTTACTAACAAAAACAAACAGTCCAACAATAGTTGAGTTTTTAAGAACTTCCAGGGATATTTCTTATATCCCATGTTACAAGATTGAGAAAGCCATAGCCAAACTAACATAATAGCTTGAACAAAGAACCATGATCAAGATGTACCCTCCCTAAAACCAACATAGCCCTTGAACACGGGCCTCCTCAAAAGGAAACTTCATCTTCCAACCATTGATTTTCAGTGGCTGTGTTAAGGGAGGGTAATCATAGTTGAAATATTCTTCCATGTTAGATTAGCGGAAGGTATGGAACCTTGCAACCGGTGAGTTCTACCCTGGAGTTGTTGATGAATCAAATAAATCCCGACTTCCAAAACATACAAAGGTATCTTTTCCGTCCATTAAGACCATTGAATCAAAATTGTCGACGCTTAAGGACTTTCAGCGAGAAATGCCTATATATCGTATTGGAAGATGGGCCCCTACGAGTTGTAAATGGGGTTATAGGGCACCTACAAGTAGGGTTACCCATTTTCGGTAGGGGCGCATCTTGTGAGGCTGATGAGTTAAAATCCCCAATCTCCATCAAAAGTTAAATGAGACCTTACCAATGGACCCCGTTCATTAAGTTGCGATCGAGCTATTAATAGATACTCCAGGTTTTTTAGGGGTCGTTCAGTGGGTGCTGTTGGAAATTTCTTGGAAGTAATGCACCTCCCTGAAGAAACCTCAGAAGTTTTATAGCCGGCCTTATTAAGGGAAACCAAATGGGTTTTCATAAGGCCTTAATAAGGTTGGCTAATTTCTGGGGTTGGGTTACCTCAGGGCCGGGGGGTAGGTTGAACGACGCTGCTGCTCTCACAGGTGTTTTGGCCACCGGCATCATGGCGGTAAATGCCATCATTTATGGCAATCCCACCGTCCTGGTTTCCGGAGATCAGTAGGGGACTCCCGACGGCGGGTTCGGTGTTCGGTTTTCGGTTCGTTGGTGGAACATGCTGCTGAAAAGTGAGTTGGTGATGAAGGTAGATGACCCCCTAAGGTTGGGTTGAGCAAATTTGTATACCATGTATACAACATAAATAGTACATTACTAGGTGCTGGTTTCGGAAAATGATTTTTGGAATTTTCACCCCGAAACTTGGGGAAGATTCCTATTGTAACTAATATTTATCAAAAGGGGTTGGTTCAACCACCAACTAGATCATTTCTACCTGGTGTGTATGTGCATATGTATACCTGCGGTGGTGAAGCATTGTATATACTACTAGCTGGTGGGAAATGGAGTGATGAACGGAGCACGTATCACCAGCTTTTGATCAGCACATCATGGACTCGACATTACACTGTGTATACCCCCTGGAAGTCCTTGCCACCATTTGAAAAATGTTAAACTTCCAAATTTGGAAGAAGATACACTTTAAACCTCTACTAAAATAATGGTGAAACTCGGAAACCAACCTATAAAAAATGGTGGCAAAGGACTTTCTGGGTATATATCCCACATATAACCCTGGAAGTCCAAAGACAATTCAAAAAATAGGTTTTCACCAAAGAGGATCATGTTTTTTATGTAGGGAAGGTTATATAATCATCCAAAAACTGGTGACTATTATTTTAACACATAGTCTTTGACTTCGAGGGATAAGGGTAAGCAACATACTGAATTCATATATAAAAGAACGGACATGTTTGCAGATGTTTCTGGTGGGCATTGTTGTTATTTTCCATCCCATCACCCCATTGTTGATAGGACCAATCTGAATTATCACATCTTGAGGTGGGCGAAGATATGATGATGACATCAATCTTGTCAAACTGTAGCGACCTCACACGACCTCACCTCAAAATGTAGCTGAGGTTCCGGGAAATCCCCTTATTCCGTTTGGCCAGAATCAATGAAACTCTTGCCGATTCTATCAATTTCTTTCCCATCTCTATATTCAAGGTGTGCAATGAATGTCATGTCCCCTTTTGAAAGTTGATTTTTGATATGCCCATCACTGGCTTTTTGTGGCATCAACCAAAAATTGATTTATTAGAAACCTGTAACGGTGATGTTTTCAGTCGTTATGTGCACATGATAAAAAGTCGCAACAAATGGAAGATGGTCATCCCACCTTCAATCAGGGAATCCTTATCACGGGCATATAAACCCCTACCATTAAGGTGATGCCTATCCGGTATTATCTTGGGCATTATAGGTTAATCATGTTAATCTTTGTTTTCCCATGCCATCCATGGGATTGGTAGTATATTTACCTACATGAAAACCATAAAAATCAACCACAGGTCAGTTAAATATACCTTTTCGTCCCATGGATGGTATGGGATTGGGTATCGAAAAAACCGCTTCTATTCGGATGAAAAAATCCCATCCCCTTCCGAACGACCCAAACCCAAAGAAGTGGCCTACAGCATAGCCAGGTGTCTCTGATTTCGGGGTTGTGTCAACAAATTTTCAGGTTTGCCAGGTGCTGTTTTTAGGTGTTTTTAGGTGGCTCAAATTTCAGACCGGACTGGAGGGTCTGTAGGTATATAAAGTTGGTGAATTTTCGGGGGGACAAGTTGGGCAGCTACCAGTTATAAATGGGGGTTACTGGGCCCCTATAAATGGCCGAAAATAGAAAGGGAATTGAGATTATTATGATTATTTCACTCCATAATAAGTGATAACTCCATTTATAACGATCCGCTCGGGGCCCATTTTCTGACCTTCAGGTTCATCGCCAGCGGAGTGCTTTCTGCCTTAGTTGTGACAAAACTCAGATCTTTGACAGGAGCTTTACCAGTTTGATAAGTTTCCATTCCTCTACCCATAAGATCCATGTATGGTGTATTTGCCTACATTTGGTTGATTTTTATGGTAAATTTAAGTAAATATACCATACATGGATCCTCCGGGTACTGGTTGTTTACTATAGGGATGCTTGTAATATCTTAAAAACAGTTTATCATAATCCCATCATAACTGGGTAGTATAATTCTCATATATACACTGAAAAACCAGATTTTTGTTCATTGCTTAATTAATTTTCATCAACTTGGATTTGTTATTGTTGGTGATTTTTTACTTTCTACCATAGTAAATCACCATCTTTGACCACCATTTGGGTCCGAATATGTTTGGTTCGCTTTTTACAAGCATCTTGGCCAGTCGCAAATCCAAGTAAAGGACGAGCAAATGGACACTTGGTACAGGGTTGAGCACTTGTTCGTTTGTTAGAAATGGTTGGCTATTTTATTGGCCATGGAAAATGACTCTGGGCAATTTTTTTCACGACCTCACCACCCCAAATGGGAATCCCCCCAAAATGGCCTTAAATCAGGTTTTGGGAACGGGCACTCAAACGAAGGGAAACGGCCTCAAATCAGGTTAAGGATTTATCTACCTGGTGGCAACTCAAATATTTTTTAGGTTCACCCCTACTTGGGGAAGATTCCCATTTTGACTAATATTTTCAAAGGGGGTGAAACCACCAACTAGTTATGATAGATTGGCCAGAATGACTGGTCAAAGAAACACCTCCGCCCCATAAGAGTTATAAATATTAAACCACCCCTCAGAAACAGTGGTTTTAAATAATAAATGCCGTAAAAAACGGAAAACTAATAGTCAGTATTAATTCCTTCGAACATAGGGCTGGCTATTTCTGGCAAACTACATTTGAAGAAATCCTGCACCTGGGGTTGGTGCTAAAACCCTGAAAACAATGGGATAGACTACAAAACCTCAAGTGGTGAGTTTGCCGGATTTCTGAACCATCAACAGTATCACTCTAAAATCAAATCTACCAACTCCATACCCCAGGAGCTTCCCAAAATTGATCCTCCCACCCATTACTTGGAGGATCATCCCAGTTAGTAAGCAAATAGTAAGCCCAAAAATATCAGCCATTTTCATGGCCATTTGAAAGGGGTCCCACAATCCCAGGAATTGGGGCCCATTGAATCCAAATATGGAGGATCAGCCCATTTAGTAAATTGATCATGGCTCCTCCATAGATCATATTGATGGGATTATATGGGAACAATCCCTTTCAAAGGGGTCCCACAATCCCGGGTTACCAAATTTACTAAATGGGATGTAATGGAGGATGCATTGATACTTGGAGGATCCCTCAAGCATCACCCTCAGCGATTGGTCCGATTTTTTGTTCGGCACTTAGGGAGCCCATGACGGATTCCCATGGGACGAAAAGGTATATTTACCTTAACGTACATTTACCATAAAAATCAAGCATTCATGTAGGTAAATATACCACGCATGGATGGTATGGGTAGGTTAGGTTTTCCAAGTTTTCTTTGTTCGAATGTGCTTTTCTCCTTGTAAAATGGGCGAAATGATTCTCAATTTGATGTGCGCATATGTTTTTTTCAAGTGGCTAGGCCAAGTTAATCAAAAATGTGTGGCATGACAAGCAATTTGTCTTTAAGCTTGAGTCGGACAGCTTTGCTCAGTCGATCATCAGAGCGTGTCAGAAAGAGGGATGTTTGTGCCAGTGCTCCCTCTTCGACGACGTCACGACGTTTAGCCCCAAGTCCTGTGGAGGGGATATCGAATCCTCCCAGGGTCTCACGGCAGGATTTCCCTGTCAGGGAGTTAGCCGCGCGGGCAAGCAGGCAGGCCTAAACGACTGGCGCACGGGCCTGGTGCAGCACATATTCCGCATCATGAGCGAGATGCCCTTGCTGTCTTTCAATCCGAACTTGAAAATTGGAGAAATGACTCCCGAAATGATTCCCACAATGGAAAATGAAGAAGTTACTGTTGATGGTTCAGAAATCCTGCACCACTTGATGTGGCAAATATCCCATTAGTTACAGGGTTTTATACACGTTGGGTGGATTTTTGGATTGGGTGAAAAACCACCACGTGGCAAAAATTACTATACTACTTGGATGTCCCGTTGGAAATCCGTTGGAAGTTAGGATCAAAGGTTAGGATCAGTGGGTTATAAGTTATAACCCCAAGGAATACCCCCATGCATAAGTAGGGTATAATCCATTGATCCTAACGATTGATCCTAACTTCCTGGGACATCGAAGCAGTTGATGGTTAAGACATCCAGCAAACTTACCCCGTTGGTATGGGTATCAGTGGTTTCCACCAGGTGTGAAGTGATCGTTTTGTAAACCCATAGGATCCATGGTTTTACGTATATTTACCTACATTTACTGTAAAACAAATCACCCAAATTTATGCATGTAAATATTCTATTGCCATCCGTCTGTAATGGGAAAAGGTTGTAATCATCGCCAGATTTCTGTTATTCGCATCATCTTTGACTGGTGTGAAGGGAATGCTAATGATCTACTGTAATGCGAGCTTTTTTGGAAGGAGCGATTGGGATACTCCCCGCAAAACTAACATGTCCCCTGAAAATCAATGGTTGGAACATGTAAGTTCTTATTGAAATAGTTCCTTTTTAGGGGGACATTCGTTAGTTGTCGGGGGTAGCTAAGGAAGGGAAATCCCTTATCTCAGGAAGGGTCACGTGCCATCAACCCCCTCTGGTATCATAGCCCGATTTTTTTCCTATGGATTTCACCGCTTGAAAATAAGTGGTCATATCCACCATCTGGTCAAATTATAGCGACCTCACACGAGTTTTGGGCACCCAAATGGTGGTTTAGTAAGGGAAATCCCCTTATTTTAGGGAAATCTAGGTTGGTGAAATATTTTCCATTTGGCCTAGGGCCTAGGGGCGTTTGGTGCAGACACAACACTGGTCACCTTTGGCCTGCAGAATCCATGTAAGTCAATGATCCTTTCCTATCGACCCCTTGCTTGACATGACTCCTGACCGAAAAAACGACCTGAGCAGTGATCAAAAAGGACGGGCCCTTGGTGAATTTTGCTTAGTATATAGGGATAGATAGGGGATGACATCCTACCCAGTTACATTTTGGGATGCTAAGAAGCCAAGAAATAAGGATCCCGAACCTGAACCGATCAGTATTTCATGGTTCGTGTCATAAGGGGTTTTGATCACTGACCCTCCCAGTAAGAGTCACCTAGGAAATCCCTACTAGCCCTTTGCTATTGTTGGTGGTTTCAACCAATGAGGGTTTTTTATCAGTGGGTTATAACTTATAACTTATAACTTATAACCCCAATATATCCCATCTATCAGTAGGTTATAGCCCAGTATTGCTCACTCTCTTTGCTCATCCAAGGCCTTTCCACTCTTCTGCGCTGTGACCTTCATGTTCCAGACGCGACCAACACCTGTCACTTGGCGGTTTTGGAGTGATTTTCGTTGATTACCGGAGAAACAGCGAAAGCCCCTGAAAAGTTGCCTGGCCCCAATAGGAAGCCGGATCGTCTTGAAAAAAAAACATAACATGTTTCAGGGGCTTTTGCTGTTAAACTTCTGGGGTGTAAAGTCTATTTGAAGAAAACATATTGAATAATTTCATGTAATTATTAAATTAGAAAAATATCCGTTAGTGAATTTTGGGGCTTAACTACCTTCTCCATCTTGGGACCTGCCCAAACTCTATAACAGTGGGAAACTAATCATATTATCCTGGTACTCTAAACAACCAGTTTTTAATGAGTGTTTCAATTGGATGGTTCCAAATCTTTACATGCCAAATGGTTGTTTCACCAAACATCCACGGATCATATGCATTTTAGTAGGGGCCCTTGATCAACGGTCATGATCCAGTAATACAGTGTTTTGGCATGAACCAAGCAATGTATCCCCTGGAATTCCAAAGACCATAAACAAAAACAAGTTTTCACCAAGGACTGTCTTTTTAAGTAGGGAATCTTTTCATCATCAAAAATTGGTTACGCTTGTTTGATTAGTCGGCTTTACTTTTTTGGGTATATATCTATTTCAAACAACTTGGGCTCCAAGCGAAAAAGTCTCTGCTGCCTCTAAGTATCCTGACCGTCAAATGATGCAGTTTGTTGTAAAAATGCATGCCAAACCCTAAGGGAAATATTCCCTAAACTAGGTGGTGGTTTCAAAATGTTATTTATTTTCACCCCTATTTGGGGAAGATGAACCCATTTTGACCAAAATGTTCAAATGGGTTGAAACCACCAACTAGTAAAAGGTTGGGTTGTTAATACACTCTGGGATCAACTAACATAGCTGACTGGATTCCATGGATCTCTTATCGATGATATATTTCCAACATTGAGACTGGGGATATGCCATGCCAAGCGTTTTGTTAGGAAATACCAGAGGGTATCCCCCTAAAAGGGTGTTTCCAAAAATAGAGGTACCCCAAAATGGATGGTTTATAGTGGAAAACCCAATGAAAATGGATGATTTGGGGGTACCACCATTTACGGAAACATCCAAAAGGTTGGTTGTTGTTGAACAAAAAATTGACGACTCGAATTTCGAGGCCAAGAAACGCTTGGTGAAACGTTCTGCCAATGCAGATCAAATGGAGACCATCGCCAAGGCGGGCGAAGAGTTGGGAACAAAAAGGGAATTTTTGTCGGCAGAGAAACCCATAGGATCTAGGTGGTGGTTTCCCTGGAAGTCCTTGGCCACCATTTTTTATAGGTTGGTTTCCGAACCACCATTATTTTAGTCGGGTTGATCATCTTCCAAAGGAACCACCATTTTCAAAACGGTGGTTGACTTTCAGGGGTTTCACATATTTTTATTTGGACCCCTTAAATTGGGAAAATGATCCAATTTGAGGATCATATTTTTTCAAGTGAGTTGAAATCACCAACTAGGGATCCATGTATATTTAGCTACATTTGTTTGATTTTTTATGGTAAATGTAGGCAAATATACCAGCCCCATGGATCATACGGGGTAGAGAAGTCAAACAACAACCCCAAAAACATGTACACTTTTTGTTAAAGTTGTTGGGATGGTGGTGCATGAAACAGATACGTTGGGATGAATTTTTGTTGGTTTTTGTTGGGCATTCTTTTACAACGCGGGTTCTTCGTCAGAAGCAGTCAGTCTATGAGTTCTTTAATTACGGAAATATATTGACTGCAGCAACTATCCCTTCTCACAACTGTTTTTATTGTAAAACACCACTTTTCATCCAAAGAGGAGCCGAAAAAAACAAAAAAAAAGTTCAATCAGTTTGGTACCCTTTTTTCACCCACGTAAAAGGGGGGAAGGTTTCAAAAACAGCCATTTGCCCGGGCCTTTCTTTTCTGGGGGGTCGATGATGGGAGGCGACCAATCCAACGATTTTTTCTCGGATCCTTCCTTGGGTCACTTTAGCAATGAAACATCACAAAAAAGAGCAATGAAAAACAAAGGCCCCTAATTGTTTTAGGGGTATACATAGGGGATGACATCATCCTAGTCAGTTATATAGGGATTATTTCATAAACCATGAAGTAAGGATCCCGTAATTAAACAACCAGGATTCAATGGAAAGTAAGTACCTTTGTGAAATGGGAGACCTCCCGCATCCAAGCCAGCCTCACCGGCGTCGACGTCAACCTCCATTCGTTCTTGGCACTCCGACAAGAACGATTCCTTCGTCAAGCAATTTTGGACCATTGTCCTTCCTTCCCTGCACCACCACTTCAGTTGCCGAAATCCAGAGTGCAGGAAGTCAGGATGGTCGTTCTTTCCCATCATTGGGCAACCAATGATCAAGCCAGGCTGCCGAGCCGGTTCCCAAAACAAAGACGTCGCTAATGGGAAGGAGGTACCAAGAATGTCTCCCACCAATCGCTCCGACCAACGCAGGAAGGTAGGTGTGTCAGGTTGATCTGCCCGTAGCCGATTTGATGTGTCGTGGCGCACCTGGTGGAGGAGATTGGTCGTGAACATCAATAAACCTTGGGTCGATTGGTGATATTTATTGTGAAGGATTACATGCAGTACCCCATCCCTCCACCTTTTCGAAGAAACAAATCAACCAATTCGAAGATTGAATCAATGGATGTCAGTTTGTCGTTGTGTTGCAAGAGATTCCTGGGAAGTTTAAAAAACAACCAGCTTTGAAAGGTTTTTTTTATTAGTTGAATCGCTCCAATTGCAAAATGGTTGTTTCACCAAACATCTTATGACCTAAAAAAAGTCAAGGAAATAATCTACCCGCCCTAAGAATCACTAGAGCTATGGCAGGGGTTTGGATGTCCAAAGCACCAGTGACTTGAGATTCCGGCTGATTCTTAGGGCAACTGCAAACATATTCTAGGCGGTGGTTTCAAGTATTTTTGTTGTTCATCCCTACTTGGGGAAGATTCCCATTTTGACGATCATATTTTTCAAATGGGTTGGTTCAAACACCAACAAGCTTCTGTAAATTTCATACATTTTCTGGATGCCTTTGACGAGATGGGCCAGCTGACACACCATTTTAATAACATTCCAAAAGGTGTTTGATTGAACAGCGACCAGTTGGAGTTTCCTGGTTATTTGCTGTAATATAAGAGGGATACTAACTAACTACCCAGTCCCACACCATCCATGGGACTGGTATATTTGCCTACATTTGGTTGGTTTTTATGGTAAATATACCATGCATGGATGCTATGGGTTATATTTTGGGATTATTTCTAACAAGCCAGGAAATATTTTGGGATCCCTATGCACCGCCAAGACCAATCAGTCAATGTTCATCCAGTTCATGTTGAATCAAGGGTTGTAAAATTCAGGTTGCTCCTTGGATGATGATAAAACCCTACTAATACTATCAAAATATTGTGGATTTGACAATATACACCCTCCTAGCAAGTGGTTAGTTAGGTAAACCAAACCATTTATACCAGACTAGCCATCATGATGTTTTTTGTGTTAGCCAACAACGAGCCCAGCATTCCCCCCAAATCCCAACCCACCAACCCAGCGCTCGATTTCGTTCCTGCTAGGTGCGTCATGAAATCGAGGCGAAGTCTTCTTTGGCACCACCACCAGGTTGGGGTGATTCTTCAACCCGACAAAAACGTCTTGCAAAACGTGGTATATCTGCCCAAAATGTCACCTGATTTGGTGGGATTTCAACGTGAGCTATCAAGTTGCACCCAATTTTGCCATCTGAAAATCGAGATTTTCGACTCAAAAACACACGTCCAACATGGCCACTGGATGCCCAGCAGGTTATTTGAACCTTCCTGCACTACCACCAGCTCCAGGCAATGTGGTTGGAGGCAACGATTTTTTGCAAAACGGTTGGAGTGGGGGCAGGTGGTCATACTAGGGTGTCCATGGAAGTTAGTAACTACTTGATAAGTTGGGCTGTAACCTACTTAGGGGACTTACAACCTACTTATATAGGGGCTATAATCCATTTACTAAGTTCCATGGATATCCCAGTATAGTTGGTTTTAGTCTATTTCGTACACATTTACGAATCCATGGGACGAACGGTATATATTTGTACCTAACATGAAGCGTTGATTTTTTTAATGGTAAATGTATAGGTACCTGTAACCTGGGATTCAACCCTCCAAAAGAAGGCCGAACTTGCTTTGTTTTTTTTTGTTTTTCGGACAGGCAGATCTCCTTTTCGCGAAAGGTACGAGATAAATCGCGAACGATATTTGGAGCGATTGGAGCTCCCTTCCCTAGGTTTCAATCAGCACTTAAATCTTAGGTTTGAGATGTGGAACGTGCCATATGGTTTCAAAGGTTTAAACTGCAAACAAGAGTGGATGTGTTTTCTGGGAGGTAGGTATAGGTATAAATGTACCCTAAGAATCAGCCGGGATCTCAAGTCACTGGTGGAAACTGGAGATCCAAAAGAACCCTGCGAAAAAGAAGAGTCAAACCTGTCAAAGCTGTAGGGTCCCAGCTGATTCTTAGGGTCACGTTTTTTGGGTGGGTGAAGAAACTCCATCCGTTGCCTCATGCAGGTACGACGTTGTTGGCCTTGCCACCACCTATGCTACTTGGACTCTGATTTCAGGTTGTTGACTGTTGAGAGTTTGACTTTAGATGGATTTCGAGGTACGTGGAAAACATGTTGGGAAAAAAGTCACCATGTTTCACCAATCATTTGGGGAATATGTTTTTACATGTTTTCCAAGCACCTTAAACCAACCAATCTACAAGTACCTGGAAGACATAACAACTAGGTGGTGGTTCCAAATATGTTTTATTTTCACCCCTACTTGGGGAAGATTCCCATTTTGACTAATATGTTTCAATATTTTTCAAAGGGGTTGAAACCACCAACCAGATAAGAAACAAGTACCATTTTTTGTTAGGCAACGGGTTTTGGCTGGTTTTTGGGTCTTTCAAGTTGACGGTAAAAGGAAGAAACCGCAACCGGCGGGACCTTTTCCAGGTAGTGGAAACTTGCAAATATTTTGTGTAGTTTTCATCCCTAAATTTGAGGAAATCTTCTCCCAATTTGACTTGTGCATATTATATTTATATATATTATATATGTATATTTTTTCAGGTTGAAACTACCAGCTCGATTTGTTTGAGTGTAAAAATGGAAATTTCAACTCTTTGCTTTTCAGCTGAAGCAGCTGATGGTCTGTTTGGGGGAATAACGCAACAAGTTGGACATTTCCTTGCAAGTCAAGCATTGATATTTGTCATTTTGTTTTGCTGAAGGATGCAACATGCGAAAAAGTTTGCGAAAATTATCTTGGAGTTTTTCCCCAAAACACATCAACAACTACTTTTGAAGTAGGGAATCTTAATCATCCAAAATTGGGGACTGTGGGTTTCTCTATCTTAATTAGTCTTTGGCTTCGATTTCCATCCATCATGTAGAATATAACTTCATATTATATATATTTAATACTTTTGCTATACATATTTATATTTGCAGCCAGTGCAAAGGGGGTTGAGGGTGAAACGTCATGATTTATTTGGACATCATTATTACTGTACCACCCTGGAAGTCGGCCCGCCAGCATTTTAAAAGATGGTGGTCCTTTTTGGAAGATGATAATTTCCCTACTGGATGAATTACGTGTCCCTTCCCTGGAAGTCGGTGGAAGTCGTTGAAACCACCATTTTGATGACAAAAAAATCCCAAAAAAAACGTTCCAAACTTGGAAGATGATGCCAACCCCAACCTATAAATAAACACCGGTGAAACTCGTATAAATCATCCTTCCTAAAAAAACGGTGGCCGGTTGGACTTCCAGGGACCATGTCTGGCTACATTTTTGCCATCCTCACATCCTCCACCGCGTGCCCTTCAACACCGAAACGTGGCCTGTAAGGATGGCACTGCCAGCACCAGGAGGAATGGGTCAGGACCTCAGGAAAAGGTGGGGTTTTCCCATAGGATCCATGGGACTGGCATATTTACCTACATTTAGTTGATTTTTATGGTAAATGTAGGTAAATATACCATACATGAATCCTATGGGCTTATGATGTTTGCTAATGGAATAATAGGGTCCCTTTAAGTGGCCTAGAATAAATGGTTAATTAGGGGTATCGGTATCCTATAAGTGGAGTTATAAGCCTACTTATAACTGGTAGGGGCCCACCTTGTTGTTTTTTTCAAAGTGGTTGTTATAATGACATCCAACATCAAAGTTGCTTATTTGTGCTTAGTGGTTGGAGAATGAGATGCAATAAATATTGTTATTTACAAAGTTCTTCCCTAGGCATCAACCGTCATATTCTCAGATGATGAGCATTTCGGGTGTCCAATCACCTCCGAAAGGCATGGTATTTAGGTTCCATGAAACCATTCTCAGTTTCGGTGAGCCAGGATCCCTAGGGCTTAGTAATGGCATCGCAACAACAAGTTGTTAATTCTTGCTTTAGAAGGAATGACTCAAACCCGTGGTTTATGTATGAACTTGCAGTTTTTTCAAACATGTACAGTATGTCTATTAATTGGGTCTTTTATGGTCTTTTGATTTCCCGTCCTTTAACCATCCAAACATTTTACCAAAATAAACACCTTGTCCAACAAACCCAAATTGATTTTGGTGTCTTTCAGGTCTTTCAGACTTGGTACCCGAAACATCCACTTATTAAAATGGTTGTTTCACTCAGATGTCGTTCATCAAATCTTGACTAATGAACAGTGGGTGGACATCACCAAACATCTATCCATTTCAAACCTAGGTGGTGGTTTCAAACATTTACTTTCACCCCTACCTAGGAAATGATCCAATTTAACATTTTTCAAACGGGTTGAAACCACCAACTAGAAACATATTGTTTTTTGTTCCATGTATTTCGCAGAACAAATAGTGTGAAATAGTAAGTTGATGAATCCCATGTTGACGATGCGACCAGTTGATAGTGTTGTGACCAGTTAGGGCCCCTGGTTCTTTGCTGTAAGGGATTATGAGACCCTATTAATTATAGGGATCATTTCATAAGCCATGAAATAAGGATCCCGTCATGAACCAATCGTATTGATGTCATAAGGGTTGCTGGAACCTTGCTCATGTTCTTTCAAAGTTATGAGCAACTTGGAAACATGTTTTTCCCAAGTGATGGAACTCACTTCCAAACAACTGACTCAGCCAAAGAGGCTAACCTGGAAAACATGGCAAATATTTTCATGGCTTCTTGAAATAGTTGGGTAGTGTTTTCCCTTTTATAGTTGGGTAGTATAATCCATATAATCCCGGATCCCTTTTTCATGGCTAACATATCCATTGTAATGGCGAGTGGATTTTTTGGAATAGGATGTCATCCCTTCCATAAGATAGCCAACGGTTGGGTCAAATGAATCAAGGGACAACTGGGTGCACCCCCTAACGTACGTGTAGCCATGGTATTGTGTTCTCTAGGGATTCTTGGGGATGAACGAAACCCATAAATACCAAGGTTTTTCGAAGGCATTGGGAAATAGGGATTTCCCATAGGGGTGACCATACATACCCACGTAACAACCATAGGGCCATGTTTATAGGGATTTCCCATTACGGGGTATGTTGCTATTGGGGTACATCCTATCTCCTGACTGAACGTTGCTCCAATTTTTTTTTCACCTGCAAATTTGTTGAGGTCAGTTTGCCTTGCCTGGACAACCCGGAGCTGCACGTTTGCCTATGTTTGCGGGGCTTAGCTTTGGTGAAGAACGGTGAAAGTTAGAATAAAACATGACTAATACCATACCATGGGACTGGGTGCATTTACCTACATGACTGGTTGATTTTTATGGTAAATGTGGGAATACCATGGTATGCCATATATGGATCCTATGGGTGATAATGCATATTCACGAATCAAAATTATGGTCAGTTGATAGTCAGGGTGTTTTCCTGCACCCTGGGTACATTGTGGATTTCCGAGGGTTCCTCGAGCTGAGTAGGAATGACCCCCTGATTGGCAATACCATTCATATACCCAGGAAGTCAAAGAGTACAAAACATGATAGTCCCCAATTTTGGATGACTAAGATTCCCATTTTTAGAACATAGTCGACTTGGTGAAAAAAAACTATTTGTCTATAACTTAAATGACATGAGTTTTGCAAGGTTTTTTGTATAGGGCTCGCCCCAGGCCATCAATGCAATGGTTTGCCTTGGAAAAGACCATGATTTTGAAATAGGTGTTTCCAAAAATATGGGTGTTCCCCCAAATCATCCATTTTAATAGGTTTTTCCATTATAAACCATCCATTTTGGGATACCCCTGGTAGAATAATTGGGATTTATTTCATCAACAGTTCCAGGGTAGAATGATATATGGCATCGACTTGACTTGCAGGGTATATCTTCATATATACCTGGAACCCAAATGACCCCTGTTTTGATTGGAAAAGGCCTTCTTTTTGAGGGTTGAATCCCCAAAATAGAGGACAAACAGGTTCATATATATATATATATAAATATCCCCCTTGGAAGTCCAAGTTGACCATTAGTTCAATGGATCTTTTGGAAAAGACCACTATTTTCGTAGGGTTTTTAAAAAATCAACACGTCCAGGTAGTAGACTATTTGGCTTTACTGGTCGTAACCTTGACTTACATGGTATATAGATATGGTTGATTTCTATTTTTGGCAAATTGCAACATCAATCTAATCTAAGTTTCCATCCCCATGGATGGATCGTGGATGTTTCCAAAAATAGGGGTGTTTCCCCCAAAGATGGATGTTTTTTTTTAAATGGAAAACCCCTACGAACAAATCGGATGATTTGGGGGGAAAAACCCACTATTATCGGAAACATCCAAATGGATGTGTATCAAAAATGGAAATGGTTGTGGCCTTGTAGCTATCCAACCACTCCAAACTTACGATGAATAAAACCAACTTTAAGTCACATGGGCCAGATTTTTCCACATTTTTTCCCACCAAGAATCCAAGAATCCAAGAATCCATTCGAACCTTCCACAGCCCACCATCATCTTCCCCCCCCACGTTCCAACCAAGGGCTCTGCCGGGTTTACCTGGCATGCCGGGTGGCGGACCCGCGATGCCTGGGATGCCAACCTTACCGGGCTTGCCACCTTTGCCAACGCTCAAGGTGGGGATTCCCTATAGGATCAGCTGGGAATCTCCAATGGTTTTCGGGTGAGTTTTTGTCACCTGTTTTGTATAGCAGGGGTGTGGTTAGGGTGTTGGTCCTCAAAAATGACGATAAAAGATATAAATGGCCTCAAAGAGGGGGAAATCGGAATTCCTAGGGGTTTTGGTGATTTTTTACTGTCAACCATGGCATTTTGGTTAGGATCAGTGGGTTTTTTTCCCTTAATCTATCCAACCAAACATCCATCCATTGAAAAAACTGATTGATTTTCGGATCTGTCTAAGGTCATTGTTTTGCTCAACAAAGGGGGGAATTTTGACTGACTAGGTAGTGGTTTCAAACATTCTTTATTTCACCCCTACTTAGGGAAATGATCCAATTTGACAAACCTAATTTGAAGCAGTCAAGATGGCTTGAGTAAGATGATACAGAAAGCAAAATCCAACATTTACCCATGATCTTTAAAAAAGCCCCTTCGTAAACATAAAAACACATTTTCGTCTCACGTTGGTTCATCCACCCATTCAAACCCGCCCCTTCAAACCAACCCGGCGATAAAAAACACAACGAGTATTAGCTCGTCATTTCGTTGAAAGGCTGCCAACCCAGCTCTTGGTACATTACCACCTCCACCCAAGTATCCACAACCACCGCATCTTGGCGAGGGATGAAGGGTGCTAAGATGTCCCGTTGGAAGGTAGTAAAAGGTTAGCAAGTGGGTTATATTATAACTTATAACCTCAAGGAATACCGGATTTCTTCCATCAACAATATTTCAAAGGCATGATACATTTTTATGTTAAAATGGTCACCTAAGCAATGTATCTAAGGTTTGTATTTCAAGTATTTCATAATTGAAGCTGGTAAAGATGCAGTGTAAAAGTCTTCTGAAAGGTTTGAAACATGAAAGTTGTGGTTTCATTGTGTTCATTAGTTTGATGATCACCATCATCATCACCATCATCATCATCATCATCATCATCATCATCAATTATGAGTTGCAGTTATTCATTTCATCAAGTGTCATGATTCAACACTCATCCAAATCGCGATTTTTTTTCCAAGGGATTTACGGAGCGATTTAAAGACCCCCAATTTTTCCAAGGTTCAAAAGTCGTGTTTTCCCTTTGGGGTAAAGTTAAAACGATTCGATGTTGTTTTTAAAGGCGTGACCCCTGGGAGTCTTTTTGTTGGGCACTTAATTTAATGGTCTTAAACGGAAAAAAGACCCCATTATTTTGAAGTAGGGTAGTTTACTTTATCTAAGTTCAGGGGACGGACTCATTTTGAAGGGTCGGCTTTGACTTCCAGTGGTGGCTAGACTTCCAGCTGCCATTGTGAAGATGGGGGGTTTCTAAGGAAAGCCATCACCCTGTAAGTCAAGCTGACCATTAAGATAATATTCCCTGGAATTGTTGATGAAGTAAGACCCTACTCAATGGGACTGGTCTATTTGCCTGCATTTATCATGAAGTTAAGCCAAATGTAGGTAGACATACCATACATGGAGTGTATGGGATTATTCATGAATAACTTACTTCTTATTTTTTCCCCTGTTAGGAACAATTTTTATTTGGTTCAGTTTCAAGCTGTGAATTAACAGATCATTCCTTCATTTGTTTGCATATGAAGTGTGATTCAACGAACATGTAATTTTGCATGATGCATGTTTAATAGATGGTGCAAGGTTAAGAATTATCAATCTAGGTGGTGGTTTCAGGTGTTTTTTTTTTATTTTTGCCCCTACCTGGGGAGATGATCCAGTTTGACCAATATTTTTCAAATGGGTTGAAACCACCAACTAGCAATACACTATGTATTGCATGGTGTCAAATATTAATTGGTACTAGATTCAAGTCTATCAATTTTATTTATCAGCTTATCAATCATAAATTCAACTTCCATTCATTACTTTACCATGTATCAATCATTTGCATCACGTCTCAAACCGTCCAACGAGTGTTATACCAATGATCCATGATTCTTTGCAAATTATAGCCACCAAACTGCCAAGGGTCTCCCCAACATGTGGTGATTGCAAGGGAATATCCCTAAAAAAGCAGGTTCTAGATTCAAGTCTGAATCGGAATTCTTGGGTCCCAAGTCGCCCAGAATTATACCAAAACAGTTTTTGTGGGGGTCCAAATCCATCAATTACACACATGGTTTGTGCAAAAGACCATTGTTGAATAGTAGTGATTGATTTTATCAACAAATTCAATAATGGGCTATTTTTCAAAATGGTCGGCTTGAGTTCCAGAAGGTTGTGAGTACCGTCATTGTAGGCTTCTTGAGGGAGGAGTTTGAACTCGGAGTTTCTCCCGCTGAACTTACGCCCAAGGCGTGCAAGAAGCAATAGCACAGGGCCGGTTGGGAAGACTCAGGGTTGGTACAACGATGGACGTGGAAGGTGGTTGGTTTGATGTTGAATGGTTGGTGTTGGTGGATGGTATGTGTGTGGTTGGATGTTGATTGGATATATTATTATTCATATGATGTTTCACTCCCACCAAGGGAAATCATCCAATTTAGGGTTGAAACCACCGACTAGAAGCGGGTTGTGTTTTTTTGTTGTTGTTTTTTTCAACCCACTATTCCATATGTAAATCGTCATCGAACTGATCACCATTTGGGTGTTTGAGTATGTTTAAACTCCACTTTTGCCACGGATCTGGGATGGTTGATGCTGGTGATGATGAAACTGATTTCTTAGTTTCGAATACGTACACCAAAACCCTGGAAGTCCTTTGCCACTATTTTTTATAGGTTGGTTTCCGAACCACCATTGTTTTAGTAGGGGTGTATCATCTTCCAAAAGGAAGTTTACCAATTTTTAAATGGTGGCAACGACTTCCAGGGTATAGGCATAAACGGTCATATTCTCAAATTGATGATAGGGGTGTCCCATCACCTCGCAAACGCATGGTCTTTCGCATTCTCAGATGTGATTGGATCCCTAGGGTAATATACAGACCCTACAAATCCAAGACCATTAGAATCATGCCTTGAATTGTTGATGAACAAACTCCTTCTGAAAATAATTGGTCTTTTCCCAAGACTATTGCATAAATATCCAAAATCATCCAAATACCTCCTGAGAAGGTGCTTTAGGTATGTTTTTGGGATCCAACTGAGGTTCAACAAATATCCAAATTCCTTCTGAGGAGGTGTTTGGATGTCTGGCGATTCAATAATGGTCGAGTCCTTGGACTCCGTCTGCAGAGCTTCCCGAGGCCGCTTTGACGGGTCCACCACCTCCACCAGGGGGTCGAACCATGTCGGGGCAGCAAGCAACGGGGTGAGTTTTTGGTTGGTTACCGGGGGTCCCATTGAGATCAAGGTAGCCCATAGCATCCATGGGACGAACGGTATATTTACCTACAAAAAATGGTTGATTTGTATGGTAAATGTCATGTTAACATCATATTAATAAACCCCCCTGCAAATAAAGTTGCGCAACCCCCAGTTTGGTACATATGGCATACATGGATACAATGCAGCATGGTATATTCAGCTACATTTTATTGTAAAAATCAACTACGTATGCATGTTGGTCAGATGGTGTTTCTTTGGTGTGTCGTATTCAATATTAAGCTACATTTTACTGTAACAACTGTTTTTTTTGGTTACCCTAGGGTCCAATTCGACTATTGTTTAAATGATATTGAACCGGACAACAAAAACAATAGTAGGGATTTATTTTTTCAACACTTCCAGGGGACTATTCTCTATTCTTGAACTGGTCTTTGCTTGACTTGCAGAGGGTAGTTGGTTGCTACAGGATCAATGTATGGTATATTATGTATATTCAGCTGCAGCTACGTTTCACTCTAAACATCAACTGTTAAACGTTGGCCACGTGGTGGTTTCAAAGTTTTTTTGGTTGCAGTAGATCGTTGATTGCTGTGGCCGAAACGTAAATAACAACAATTACTAGTTCATCAACCCAAAAAAAAGGGGGGGAAAACACCTTATTGATTGTATTGAAACCCTATAAGTCAGTCAAGCCGACCATCAAACTAGCCTCCAATCTTGTTTGATTAAGATCCCCCTACATATTTTTGTGGAACGGTCGACTTGGACATCCAGCGGCAAAACCAGGAGTTGTAACAACAAAAATCCCACAGGGCGCAAAATGGGGTAAAGTAACATGTACCTGCGAAATTTACCCATTGAAATTTGAGGCATTCATGGATCCGGTTTTTTAAAAAGTTCTACAAAAAGTCCCAAATTTTTTGCGCATCTTTCGATTTAAAAAGCTATATTTTTCTTCACTTACCATGGGAACCCACAAGCCTTCATTTTTTGGGGCTTGTAAAACCGGATATATCTAGATATACATTTAGGGCATTGGGGGGGGGTCGGCTGAAAACCCCTTCATTTTTTCATGGGTTTGGTTTTCCAAAGGTCGAATCCTTCCATTGGCGGTGCCTTACGTGCAGCAGGCGAAGGTGCCGTTTGATTCAACGTAATTTGTTGGGCGGCATCCGCCATGTAAAAAAGCACCCCAACACTAGGTCCAGGTGGTGGAAATCCAATTGGACGATTTCTATAAGCATTTTTTTTTCAAACTTGCCAACTCTAGGTGGTGGCAACTCAAAGATTTTTGGGGAATTTTCATCCCGAAACTTTGGGGAAGATGATTTCCATTTTGACTATTTTTTTTTTCAGATGGGTTGGTTGAAACCACCAACCAGAAAATTTAAACCCGGTGGGTTCGTTTGTTGGTGCTCATGTTAAATAGCGCCTAGTTTTCATTTAGCTCCTATATAGTTTTCATAGGATTTTGGGGGGTACACACCCGAAGGTCGATACCCAAATTTGAAGTTTCAGGGCACCAGTGCGTCAAAAAATCACTGATCCAAACCACAAAGTAGGCCCGATCAAAATAGCTATAATAAGTAGGGCTTAGGGGCCGTTCATAACTCCTCTTACCCGTTACCCAGTTCTTTTATTTGCCATTTAAAAAAACAGTATTTCATGATGGGTTTTTATGGTTCTAAGTATCCGGTTGTTTTTTTTTAAACGGCTCATTTGATACCCTCCAGGGAATTATCATCTCCCCCTTGATTTTCGGCATATTTGAGTAGATTTTCCGAACTTCCCCAGGAAAGGGATATGTTACGGATTCCTGGTAGATGATCCTGGATCCGGGAAAACCAGTTGCGCCGTTAATTTCCATCAACTTGAAACCCCTCAAAACCAGCCAGCCAAAACCAGTCGCCTAACAAAATATGGTACGAATTCCTATGGTTTTCCAGGTCGATCCGGTTAGAACATCACCCCTTTTTCGGGGGCCGTCAAATCTTACCGCCTCCAGGTGTTGGTCCTGGTGGTCCACCTGCCATCGGTGCATTGCCCGACCGGCAGCTGGCACCACCAATGCCAGGAGTGATTCAAGAAGGGATGCACCAGGCGAGAGATCGGGGGAATCATGGCGCTACTTGGATGTCCCGGGACGGAAGATAGGATTCCAATGGTTGGGATCAATGGGTTAGTTATAACCTACTTATAAATGGGATATATTAGGATCATGGTGGCAAACGATTCAAGGTAGCATTGTAGGTAACTTTGGGTCGATCTGAATATCAGCGATAATATGCAAATATATTATATCAATGTATTATCAATGGGGTTACATCAATGTGCTTTTTCGGGAAACATTTGAAGGTTTACAACTTTGATTGGCGCCAAGTGAGTGATAGAAATGTTGGCCCAGTTAAGTCCGATCAACTTTTTCTTTAGATGTTATGTTGGTTTGTGAGTTTCACCATTATTGTTTTTAAAGGAACGGTTTATCATCATCCAAAAGAGAGTTTACATAAGTTTACCATTTTGTTTAGAATGGTGGTTGACATTTTGGGGAATCAAACTTGATTAAACATGTTGATTATGTTGAGAGATGAAAATCCACAGAAAAGCTGCGAATCCTTTTCTAGGTGGTGAAACTTCAAATATTTTTTACTTTTCCCGAAACTTGGGGAAATGATCCAAATTGACTTATATTTTTTCAAATGGGTTGGTTCAACCACCAACTAGTTTTTGTTTTTTTTGCACAACTTTGGGTATTCCCTTAGACGTTTTCAAAGCAGTCCCAGGCCTGGTTTTGGGATGATCGGGCGTCCTTTTGTTGGCCATTCATTCAAAGGTCTTCAACGGAAAAGACCTTTTATGTAGGAAGGGTTTATTTCAAAATAACAATTCCAGGGTAGACTGAATCATGTTTAATTAATCGTCTTCTTCTGTTTCTTTTTATGTTAATTTTTACCGGATCCTACCATGGTAAATCATCATTAATTTCACCATCATTTGGGGAACATTTTTAGGACTTGTTTTCCATACACCGAAGACGAGCATTTTGAACCTGAAAATCCCCCCCGAATGGAAAAGGAGAAAAAAAAACATCAACATCATCAACCCACACCACCAATGTTTTGGCTTCAAAAATGTTAGTTTTCGAGGGGTGTAACTAGGTGGTGCTTTCAAAGATTTTTTATTTTCACCCCGAAACTTGGGGAAGATGAACCCAATTTGACGAGCATATTTTTCAGATGGGTTGGTTCAACCACCAACTAGGTAACTATTCGTTTTCATGTAGGATCTCATGGTTAGCCTAGAAAAAGTTCGGACCCCCAGCCTTCGGATGCGTCCAGGCGGCACCCTGCGTGGATGATGGCTTTACAGATGAGGCGGAGGAGGTGCAGCGGTTTCTTCAACCACGTCAAAGGGGGCCGTTATCTTTCGAAGATTCCCTCCATAGGGTATTTCATATAGGAGGGGAGCAAAAAATTTTCCTGCGGTTTTGATCAGCTTTTTCAGCATATCTTAGTGGAATGATGATGGTGGTTCCATGTCAGTTATATAGTTATGTCATACACATTTGTTCATAGGCAGCGAGTGATTTGGAGCGAATTTCCCTTAGGTGTTTCAAAAAACATCTTAGTGTTGGTGGTGGTTGCAAATCATATGTTTGTTATGTTTCGCCTCTACTTGGCGAATCGATCCAATTTGACAAGCATATTTGTTCAAATGGGTTGGTTCAACCACCAACTAGTTAGTGTTTGGGGGTGATATTAGTGGTGATGATTTCATTCCTATCTGAGGGAGAGAAGAACTTCCCATAAGTTGATATTGAGAGTTGAGGCACGTTGCACCCATCAACGATGCGGGGTGAGAAGTGACAAAAAAGGACAAGTGAGCAGTGTTCAGTTCACCCTGGTTGGTTGTTTGATATAGGGGATGACATACTACCCAATTATATTAGGTGATTATTTCATAAGCCCAAATAAGGATCCCTATGTCAACCAAGCAGGATTCAATGGAATGTCATTTTTGGTTTTGTTTCCGCTGCTCAAAGTAGGGTTTTATAAACCCAACTTACATTTATTTATATGGTCATTTATAGGGGCCCGCCCCATGTCCCTCCATTTATAACCGGGTTTTTTGTGCCCCAAGGCGGCAGGATCACGACGGGTGGCGACATTGGAGGCACAGTGAGGAAACCTGATAGCCTGGGAGTGGTAGTTGGTGATGGAAGAAATCCCAAGGCCAACCACCTGGGATGAAACTAAAACCTTGTAAATAATGGGATAAGCTACCTTTTCCTCAACTGGTGAGTTTACCGGAGTTCAGCCATCAACAGTAGGAGTCTTGGGAGTGGTGGTGAAGTCAGCAGTGAGCCACTTGATCAGTTGATATCAGTTGTGACTGGGTGGTGGTTTCATTTTTTTTTTCAATTTTAACCCTCACCTGGGGACATGATCCAAATTGACTAATATTTTTCAAATGGGTTGGTTCAACCGCCAACTATAGGTGATCATTTAGATTAATTTCAATGTGAATATCTAGGTTGCGCTATTCAAGGGAGCGTTTTTGCAAGCCGGGGGGTATCTGACAAATTCGCTCATTCTGAACGATTTGGAACAATTTCCCCAAGTTTTGACTAGCACATCTCACCCCTTTGCAGTAATAGCCAGTACGTGGAGGAAAACATATCACAAAATGATGACCCCTTGTGGTCAGTACGGGGAAGTTGGGACAAGATAACTAATAAGTGATGAATCTGTAGCAGATCATCTATCTTGGACAGATAATGCCACAAGCAAGCAAAAAAGTTGTGGGAGCTTTCAGCAAGCTCGCCCCTGTTGTCAATGGTGGGAAGTCGGAAGGTCACGATCCGGCTTCCTATTGGGAATGGAACTTTTCAGGTGCTATGTTAAACCTTTTTTTGGGGGGAGGGGTTATGATGGAGAAATATATACATTAATTTAGATTGACATATGGCCTGGAAGTCAAGCCGACCATTTGAAAAAAATAGCCTACCTTGAATTTGTTGAAAATAAATAAACCGCTACAAAAAAAACACTGGCATTGGTTTAATGGTTGACAAAAAGGACCCCCAGGGTATACAGACAGATGAAGGGACGATTATAGAAACCCAGTCAAGCCGACCATTTAAGTATTACTTCCCGGAATTGTTGATGAAATAAATCCCTACTTCCAAATAATCTGGTCTTTTCGGTTCAAGGCCATTAAATGACCGTATTTTACCATCAAAAGCAACCACATATGTAGGTAAATATATCAGTCCCATGGATGGTATGGGTACAGATTAAGGGATTATTCAGGGATGTATGGTATATTTACTTACATTCACTATAGACTGTAGATATAAACCTCAACCAAATGTAGGGAAATATGCAATCGTGCCATGGATGGTATTTTTGTCATAGAAAAAATCAAATTTTGTCAAGCCTTGGGCTCTACCAAGGCATGGCATGGCACCCGGCACTCCACCACCATTGCCACTTGGATATTGGATATCGCCCAAGCGAAAATTCTGCCGAAACGGCCGGTGGTGGGATTTCACACTTCAAAAGATTGGATTACACCCCCAAAGATTAACGAATCGAACCTCAAAATGATGGTTTGGAAGAGTACTTTCCTTTTCAAACAGGTGATTTTCAGGTTCCATGTGAATCTTCCAGGGTGTATGTTTTTTTCTATAGGGAAAATGGGATGGTACCCTCCATAATCAACCCTATATACACCTGGGTATTTCTTGGGTTTTTTTGAAGGGGTCATGAAATTAGCCATGTAGTTTTGAGGGATGAAACAATGCACGTGTATGGTTATGAGGTATTTCCCCTAATATTTTGGGGTCATAAAATGACACACCCAGGAAACGTTGCTGTATGAGTTGTTCCTGCAGGAAAACCCACATGCGTGGCTTTAGGGGGAATCTGTAAGGAAAGGGGATACTTACCTGCGGTTTATGATTGAACTTTTCCAAGTGGTTCCATCCCCAGCCGAATTTTGTTCCACAAGATGTTCACTCATAACCCCTAAAAATGACCTTATAAATGGGTAAACGGGGTTATAGTATATCCCCAGTTATAACTGGTAGAGGCCCAGCTTGTAAAAGTACAGTAGTTTTCCAATGTTCAAAGGTTCAAAGCCTTGATTTTGTAGAGTCGAACACGTCGATGTGATGTCTACCTAGGCCACCATTAAGTGGTCCACCGCCACCTCCCAAGGGTGGGAGGACACCGACAGGCAGCAACAGCTTGGTCGGTTGGTCGGTTGTTGCTATTGCTGTGGATGATGATGATGATGATGATGATGATGATGATGATGAAGATGATGATGATGATGAAGATGATGAAGATGATGATGATGATGATGATGATGATGATGATGATGATGAAGATGATGATGATGATGAAGATGATGAAGATGATGATGATGATGATGATGATGATGATGATGATGATGTTGTTGATGATGAAGATGATGATGATGATGAAGATGATGAAGATGATGATGATGATGATGATGATGATGATGATGATGATGAAGATGATGATGATGATGAAGATGATGAAGATGATGATGATGATGATGATGATGATGATGATGATGATGTTGTTGTTGTTGTTGTTGAAAACAAAGGGCGGATGAAATGTATGAAGCTCTATGGACGACTACCAGCTGCACATGCCGGTGACTTCATGGCATTCGCTGGAGCGATCAAGAGATGCGTCCTGGGGCTCGCTGGACAAGTATTGCCTTCCAGCTGCACCTACTGTGCCAGATGGTGCAGATGGATCTGCTCCAACTGGGCCTGCTGCAGAACCAGCTGCGCCCCAACTGGTGAGATCATGGAGGTTCTGTACGTGGGAAAAAACGGCGAAGACAGCTACTGGCAAAGAAGCCGAATCGCTTTTCTTGCCGGTGCTCGAAGGCGAGGAGGCAGCCTTCCCAGCGGCAGGTTTGGGAAGGTCTACCTTTCGTTGCTGTCGTGAAGCCCTGCTTGAAAACCGCCACCTTGACACTTCCGATGAGGATCCGCTTTCAAACTTGCCGCTTGCAGTTTTATGGATTTTTGCAAGGATTTTTTGTACATTTTTGTCCACTATGCACTATGCTGGCGTGGGGAACATGGGACGTGATTAGATGAAAAACTTCCGAGATTTCCGAGTTACGAAGTTTTTGAAATCAAAGAGAATAGAGTTGCCCTGGTACCACATAAAAAAGAAAAGTTTTTTTTGGTAACACATCAGACATGCTACGATTGTTTCAAGAGTTTTCTCCACCAGGATAATTTCCAGAAGCCTGAATGGCTGTGAACTCATCAGTTATGAGTCTTTTCGATTTGCCAAAACACAAAGCCTTCGCACTAAAAGTTGGTTTTATTCATCGTAAGTTTGGAGTGGTTAGATAGCTACAAGGCCGCAACCATTTCCATTTTTGATACACATCCATTTGAAAAACAAGAATACTGTTCCCGCCTCGTGATAAAGAAATGGGATGCAAACGGCACCCCTCCCAGGATGCTGGTTTGTCAACACCAGGAACATTCTGTCATAAGCCTACAAGAGGGGTATCCGTGTATCGCCCAAAATGCAAAGATGAATAAAAAAGATCATGCATCGAAAAAAAATGAACAAAGAACACATCATATGTTTCTGAAGAAACAACAAAGAAAAAAACATAAAAAACACTCAGAAATTTCAACTCCTCATGGTAAACTGTATACGCACCACCTTTGGCATGTGAAACAGAATCATTCCCAGCATTCAGGTCATTCGATTTAGGTTTATCCTTCAAAACCAAAGGTGATATGGTTGGGTGGGTTTCCTTCCCCCCCGAGGTTGGACAAGTTTGGTTGAAACACCTAGTGAATTTGTAGAATTTCATAGGTTTTTGTTTCTTTTGTGGTGATATGAAAAAGTTATAATCGGAATCTATCCAATGGATTTTTTCAGACTCTAAGGAATCAGGACGTATGATTTTTGTTCAATGTATATAGTTAGTTTTTTGAGGTTGCCAAAAAAAACAATTTTGGATAAACCCAATTTCATTAAAATCATTGCTAACCGTTAGCTCTATCCCAAAACGTTCTCGTTTCAAGGGAATGTTGCCTGTTGACTATAAACGATGTTCATCCATTGACTCTGGCTGAATCATTTCATATCCCATTACAGATCTATGGAATTGGTATATTTACCTTTATATGGATGTTTCCGAAAATAGTGGTACCCCCAAATCATCCATTTTAAGGAGTTTTCTATTATAAACCATCCATTTTGGGGTACCTCTATTTTCGGAAACACCCATATACCTTTATTTCGTTCATTTTTTCAAGGTAAATGTGTAGGTAAATGTACGTACTAGTCCCATGGATCCTCAATGGGTATTTCGATCAATTTTCCATCTTAATGTACCCATCATTTCCCCCCCAAAACGAACTGTAAAAAAACACCTGAACATGGATGGTTGGTTCAGATGAAATTTCCAATTTGAAACGGTAAAGATAAACAACCCCATAGGATCGATGTATGGTATGGTATTATTTTACCTTCAACAAAATGTAGGTAAAAATCCGGTTTTCCTTTTGGAGATCCCATAGGATGTATGGTATGGTATATTTACGTACATTAGGAGCAAACATGGCCACATTCAAAGAGGAAATGTAGGTAAATATCCCATAAAAATAATCCTGTGGAGATGGGTTTCATGTATAGTTATTCGGAGCGATCGATCGGGGGTTATGTTACAAATTTCCCCTCCGTTTGGACGATCGCGAGTTGAACGGAAAAGATGGAACCGGATCCAGGATTTGAGGCGATCAACATCTTCTTGTTGGAAGGTGATTAAAAAAAATGCAACCAAAACCTCCACTTCAACTATTATATATCAAAGTGGTGGTCATTAGATATTTTTGGGAATTTTCATCCCTAAATTTCGGGAAATGATCCAATTTGATAAGCATATTTTTTCAGATGGGTTGGTTCAACCACCAGCTAGATATTTGCCAACCCGTTTATTCATCACTTTGGTGAGGGAACTCACTTTACTTATTACCGGCTTCCTTTTGAGGATGGAACTGCTAATTTGAGGGTACCCTCCCCAAGATTAACATGGTTCACCTAAAAATGATGGTTTCCAAGTTAGGAATCTCCTATTCCTATTGCTGCCATTTTCAGGTTCCTAAAAAAGTTAGGATCAGTGGGTTATACCCCAATATACGGGATTTATAAGTAGGTTATAACCTATTGATCCTAACCATTGATCCTAACTTCCAACGGGACATCTAAGTGTTGAATTCATGGTACCTCTCCAAGCATCTTTTTCGACCAGGTGGTATGACGCCTACTGGTGGCATGACACCACAAAATCGTACACCTGTAGGGTCGGGGGCACTGAGTCACTGATGGATGGGCCGATGGGGGAAGGTGAGACCCTTACCAGTTGAAAGTCGTAGTTATGGAGACCCTATACCCTAGGGTTCCAATCACCTCCTTAGAATGGTTTCATGGAACCTAAAGACTATGCTGAGGAGGTGATTGAATATCCTAATCATTTGAAAGTCGTATTTATGGGGCCCCTATATATGTAGGGTATGAAATCAGCCCGTTTTACACCCATTTATTCCACCGGCCATTTTTTTGGGGGGTATATAACCTTACAGGACCTTAAGTAGTGTGCTAGTAATATAATCCCAAAACAACAAATCGAATCCAAGTTCTGGATTCTCCAAGTTGTGTACTCTATTTATAGGGGTTCTAATCCTACTTTCCCTAAGGATCCATACCCCTCCCTGGAGTAGGTTTGATGGTCTAAATCCCATCCCCACAATAGGATTATAGTAATTATAGGGTTAATCCCTTTCTTGGGACATACCTGGATGCTTAGGGTTTACAGGTATAGTAGGAGCCCACCCCGTAAGAGTAGTTCGTGTTAAGGATTTTTGTGAATTGACAATTTGGGCCAAAGATTCGGGAAGGCTTCAATGAAATGCTACGTAAAGGTAAACTAGAAGGTTGGAAAAATCCACCGAATTTTTGATGGTATTTACTGGGATGAACAGGTGATTTTCCAGCCCGTTATGTTTTACCGGAGGATACAAATATTGAGACTGCATGGTACATCTACCTAAACCTACTGTGGATGGTTCAGAAATCCTGTACCGATTGATATGGTAAATATCTCATGATTTACAGGGTTGTATACATCCCAGGTCATTGTTTGGGATTTCTTCCATCAACAGTTTTTACGAGAAAAGAGTGATTTTCTATGGCATTAGTTTACCAGAGGGTATCTCCAATAGGATCGTTACCTTTGAACATACTACGCCATTTTCCACTCTTGATTCTGTTCCCCTAGCTGTACATGCGATATTTCACCCCAGTACACCCTACTTAATCTCAGTTCGATACGTGGTAGTGTAACGTTTGGGAGTTGCATCTTCGTATATATCCAACAGGTGTTTTTGGGGGGCCCATTCTTGTGGTATATACATCACAGTGGCTATTCAACTGAAGCATCCACCATGAATATCAGATGTCATGCTGTAAGTATTAAGTCTTTACCTCCACACCTAGTTTGTTGACATTGTTTTTTTTTACAAAAATAACAAGCTTTCAATACTACATCTCATGATTTCGAGGTCTGAATTAATTGTGTTGATGGTTTAGAAATCCGGCGATTTCACCTGGCATGGTGCTAAAACTTCTGATAGATCATGGGATTTCTGATTTCCGCCTACCTTTTCCCCAAAACTGGTGAGTAAACACCGAGCTCAAACAACCCCCCCACAGCCACAGCACAGCACCGAGGTCGGCACACAATACACCACGCACGCCACCACCACCATCAGCCAGCACACCAGGATCACAGTATTTACCACCGGTCCCCGGAGCCCAGCAGGTTGCGTTGTCCCAGGATAGATTTTCCACAAAACGTTTGGGTTGTGCTCGAAAAAGATCTCCAAAGACCTGGAAAAAGTCAAGGAAATTATCTACTTGGATGTCCTACTAGGAAGTTAGGATTCATGGTTAGTAAAGGATAACGGGTTATTTCATCTATTTATGAAGGGGATACATTAGGTTTGTAACCCACTTACTAACTTCCTGGCACATCCAAGTAGGGGATTATGCTACCCAGTTGTGTGGGGATTCTTGCATAAACCATGAAATAAGGATTCCTATTAACAAAGCAGGATTCCATGGAGTGATCATTTTTCAGTTCTCACCATGTGTCACTAACTTCCCATGGCTTTGATGAGTGGAAGTCTGCCAAGGCTAACCAATTATATGGGGATTACTCCGGGATTACAATAAAACCATGAACAAATTCTTCTTAACCAATCAGGATTCAATGGAATGTCATAAGGGTTTTGAACACTGTTTTGGTGATTTACCAACAGTTTGGGAAGCATGGACAGGTGAGAAATTGGGGTGTGGATAGTACATGTGCCTAATTGTCTATATAATATAAGTTTTACCTGTTGTGGTGAGTTATGTTTACTAAGTTACTCTTTGTGCCTAAAGTGCCTGCTTGTGTATTTGTTTGGTCTTGGGCACAATTTTTTCTAAGGTAATTAGTCCCTTTAAAATCCACGATTTCGCACCTTTTGAGTTCAACTTGTTGAGGACAAAAGGGACTTAAGTGAGTGTTGACTAGTGAATGCTATATGTGTCATTTAAGACCTACCGAAACGTCCTTGGGGATGATGATTCTTGATTTAGACCTACGCAGACAGTTCTGTTTGGGAGTGGGTCCAACCACCCAGAAACGGTTGGTTTAGGACTTTTTGGTACATCACTTCCATGAATTTCCTCCCCTTGGCCTTTTTGACCTGAAATTGCCAATGAAATGACGGTAAAAAAACCTGGATGTTTCAAACTGACTCATTTAAGTTGAGGCTGCGGAAGCTACGACACAAAAAAAGTCATGGGAGGATGAATCTGGCCCGGTGTGATGATTTTCAGCTGGTGCAATTTATAGGTCAACTATTGGTGCGCATTTTTGCCACCTGGAAAATCATTCACTTGGGTTCCTATTAAGCGTCCGCCTGCAAAATCTCATCCGGTATAGCACCTAGAGAGCAACTGCGTATTTATTTCGAAACGCGAAACTCTTTGGCGCATGCCGATTGCTTTGCTCAAAATGCTCGCATTTTGCATTACCAGCAGCCCCACCTACCCTTGAAAGGGGGTTGGAGATGATTCGAAGGTATGCCCTTCACGAACGTTTATACGCAACAAAAATATCTGAGGGACACGGGGGGAATATGTCTATAGCTCCAAAGGCAAATGTGCGATCGGGTCGAGCAACTCCTTTTATTCGGGATAAACTCATCTCACCTTTAATAGGGAATCCTTAAATAATAGGTATATCAACCCCTACTGTTGGGTTGATGAGTGCATTCCCTATGGAAATCATGGGGGTTTAGACCCCCAGGCAAATTATGAGGAGCAGTTCCCGCCGGTTGGTCACCGTACATGGTGGTTTAGTCAGGGAATCCCTCCCCAAAAAAACCCTTTACTTCAGGTTTAGGAATTAGAGTAATTTGCCCAGAAAAAACCCTTTCTACAAAAAATGGTGAAACGCATAAATCAACATATAAAATATGGCCAATTTGAAAATGAAGATAACCTGCTTGGGGAAATGATCCAATTTGACGAACATATTTTTCGGGTGGGTTGAAACTATCAACTCGTGTTTTTTTGTACAGTGTTTTTTTTCGTTCGTTAGGAAATCATGGGTTTAAAATGGTAATTTAAGTGGATTATAACCCCAATATACCCCATTTATAAGTAGGTGAAATAAGCCATTGATCCGATCACTTCCAACGGAACATCCAAGTAGTCCCTGGGAGGAATTGTTGAAGAAATAAATCCCAAACCCTCAAAATCCATTTTTTTTTGCGTTGAGTCGACCATTGATTTTTTATGAATGGCCAAGTATTGGAGTTTCAATGGATTATGAATAAATGGTTATGTCACCCCTATCAATGGCTGAAAATACATGGTTTTCCTGGGGTTACAACATCTTACAACATTTATCAATGAATGATCATTTTTCAGTTCTCACCACGTGTCGCGAACCTCCCATGGCTTTGATGAGGCTATACCCAAAGATATGCCCATGATGCCAGCAGCACCACAGGGTGTGACTCGTGGTGTGGTTCGGGTGGCCCAAGGGGAAGGAACATGTTTAAGCTGCACCTGTGGTGGTTGGTCCTCCTGGTTTCATTTTTTCTTAGGGTCTTGAATTCCAATGCAGAACCAATTCTAGGTGGTGGTTTCAAATATTTCTTATTTTCATCCCTACTAGTACCTGGGGAAATGAATCCAATTTGACTAATATTTTTCAAATGGGTTGAAACCACCAACTAGATTTTTTTAGCCATGTTTTTAGGAGGCTAGAGGGTACTAATACGGTTGATGTTTTAAGAAATCCGGCGATTTCACCCACCTGACAATGTATCAAACCCTGTAAATGGTGGGATTGGGATCAACTACCATATCAACTGGTGCAGGATTTTTTCCATCAACCGTATCACCCGAAAAAAACGCATAGGATCCGTTTACTCGCCCGTGAAACTAACAACTCATCACCGAAAACAGGATATTTCAAATGAACAAAATATCTTCCAAACATCAATTTTCCAGGGCTATGTCAGATTTCTTGGATTTGTTTTGGATCAACTACATCTTGTTGATGGAAAAATTCCGGCGAAAAACCTTCCTAAGACCGGATTTCTGAACCATCCACAGTAGGATCCATGTACTTGGATTTGTTTTTGTGGTGATTTTTTACGGATTCATCATCAATTTTCACCATTTGGGAGAACACTTTTTGCAGGCTAAGAGTGGCAGATCCAAGTGTATGGTTAGGAGATTTACCATGGCCAGTGCCATATTTATCTACCTAAACTCTGCAACAGTGGGAATCGAATCGCTATTTTACTGCGATGTAATTTTTGTTCATGGAATCCACTGTGAACCAGTGGGAATGGGCAGGACACAATATATACCGAAAGTCGACAATCTTAATTTATCCTAATTTTGAAATTTAACTGAAACACCTGGTTCCGTCCCAACAGTCGACCATTAAATAAGATAGGGTTGAATCAACAAGTCGACCATTTTTTTCCAACCCTACCAATTTTGACCCCTCCTATTGAAACACCAGACCCTCCGTTCATGACACCCCGAAAAGGGCCTCAAAACAGGTGGCAACTTGATACCCCGGGGACCCGACATCCCTTACGGATTCTTAGGGAAGGTTTGGGAATCTGTTCATCATCCCCAAATTCATGGTTTCGGGTTTCTCTCCAAAATGTGCGTCGGAAGACCTTCATGAAAAGAATTCCAGGGAACAAAAACCCTGCATGGAGAATTTTTTCAAGTGAATCCCAGGTAACTCTACGCTTCCAAACACCGTTCACCTCAGGAGGTATTTGGAAGATTAGGGGAACATTTTTCTCCCCTAAAGCTTACATGACACTTCAAAATCTACCATTTTTCTAAATGAATCCTCAGCTAACCCTGGGATCCGAAGTTAGAGAAAAATTGCCCAAATGAAAGTTTTAAGCCCTAGAAATTATGGGGTTAGAACGGGTTACAACCCCTCAAAAAACGAAGGAAATCCATAGGTTGCCCCCCATGGTGAAGGCCAGGTCAGCACCCACCCATTCCAGCGGAACAACCGTTTCAGGTGCATCGAGGTGATGCCCCAGGATTTATTCCTGCACCTTTCAAGGGGTTTCTTGGCCGGACGAAAAAAAAACCGGCAGGGTGATGATCGCCTTGGCAGCGAAACAAGTGGTGATGGTGAATTTTTTCCCTAAGGATTCCGGGCCAGGTATGTCCTAAGGGGTTGGCAGTTGGCACACTGAAAAAAATGGTTGGTGTTTTTTTTTTGAAAAATATCACCCGAAAACATCGAAAACTAAGATTTACATACCAAAAAATGATGGTTTGGAAAAATGCATCTCCTTTCAAACATGGTTATTTTGGGTAAGTATGTTGGATTTCAGAAGTGTATAGGGTGTGTTCTTTCATTGTTGGCAAATCATGGGCTTAAATTGGTAGTTTACTATGAAATCTATGAATATGGCTATAGAACCTCTGTAACTAACACCATATATAATCATGGTAGTTTGCTTAGCAAATCATGTGCAAAATTTGTATTTTTCTTTAGGAGCAAACAGGACGAACAAACTTGAGTTGATGGTGGGGGTTCTTGGTGTCCTGCAAAAAATCCAGGGATGGAAATTCTATAGACATGACAATTTAGTGACAGTGAGGTTTCTTCAGGGAGGTTTAGTATTGTTTCTTGGGTTTCTTTAGCAAATAGGTAGCACCTATGGGTTACTTATGCGTTTCTTGGCACACTGAAATGCTAGTCCCTTAGGACCATACATACCAAATTTGAGTTGATAGTGGCGATTTGTTGATGGTTCACCCGCCACAAGTTTAGTGGGATGCGTACTTGGATTTCTTTTTTAAAGTTGAATTGAAAGTTATTTTCTTAAAACCATGGTAAATCACCATCATTCAACACCATTTAGGAGAGTCGTTGGAAATCCGGGTGTATGGTTAGGAGATTTACTTTAAAGATCAACCATTCATGGCCATACCCCATAGGATCTATGTATGGCTTATTTACCTACATCTGCCAAATGTAGATGTTTCCTAAAATAGGGGTACCCCAAAATGGATGGTTTATAATGGAAAACCCTATTAAAATGGATGATTTGGAGGTACCACTATTTTCGGAAACATCCATGTAGGCAAATAAACCATACATGGATACATGGATCCTATATGAGGACTTTTTCCAAGCATCCGAAAGAACGTCGAAAAAAAACTCCCAGCCGTGAAACTTTTAGCCAACCCTTGGTGGATTCGGCCTAAGGCCACCACCAAAAGGACCCGGTGGATTACCACCCATGTCGAATGACCCCAGTTGTTATGGGTTGGGACAGGGGAGGTTATACCCTTTTGAAGTTCCCCCAAAATCGACCTAATGTACAAAAAAAGGTAGGGTTGAACCACCAAGTCGACTATTGCAAAAAAAAACGGGAAATCTTTTCATCATCCAAAGTTGGGGTTATTTTTAATAGTGGACTTGGCTTCCAGGGTAAATATACACTGATTCCTATATGGATCCCTTTGGATACCAAAACCTATCTACCTTTTCTTCTCTTTAAAGAGATTCTGAAGGATTCCAACATGTGAATTGATGATTTTAGATCTCAAGGTTTTGCAACATGTGGTTTTTTTAGACCATGTTGGATAGTTAATTGATATATTTTGCCTGTTAGGTGGTTTCAAACCTTGTGTGCATTTTTTTGGGGGAAGAAGATAAGATGCCTAAGCGGGCAATGAAAAATGCGCACCTGGTTGTTTAGGACATATAGGGGATGATACTATATATACTATTCAATTATGTGGTGATTGTTTCATAAACCATGAAGTCATCAATTTCCCGTCATTAAACAACCAGTATTTCATGGAAAGTATCAACATATCAAAAGTTTTTTCTCGTGGCTCAACTATTTACAACTTCTTTCTTATAGGGATTATCAAACAATCACCTCGGGCAAGAGAATTCCCACCGAATTTTCACCAAGCGAATTTGGTTGAAATAGGATGGTTTAAAGTTTAAAGACACATCGAATGTCTCACGTTGATGTACAGGCTGAAATTGAACGAATAGATACTAATAATGTTTTGAAAAAGCTACTCCTCCGGAAAAGACACATATGGTACATTTTGGGTATCCATTCGTGCAATTTCAGGGGGTTTCCCTGTGTGTTTTTGTTGTTGATATATCAAACGGAGTTTGCTAGATGTCCTTTTTTTTGGGTAGTTCAAAATCAGCCTAAAAGGGGCTGAAAAAACTGATGGTTTCATCCGCCAGTTTTTTTTGTAAGTGATGTTTTATACAGGGGACACAAGCATCGGAAACCCTGAATGTTTAGCAAACAATATTTTAAAAACACACAATCGTAAAACCATCTTTTAGCGTTTTCTTGGAACAATGGATTGCTTAAAAAAAACAACTGCATCATTACAGTTGAATGCCTTTGAGAGAAGGGTCGTTCCCTCAACCGGTTGGATGGATCAACGTTGATCCAGATGAAAATCTTGTAATCTTTAAAAACACAGGGCCCCACCTGAAGTTTAACATGACATTTTTCCCCTGAAGTTTGTTACCGAAACCCAAAAGGCGGAAAGGATCGTCTCCCTTTCCCATCATCTTTCAGGGGCGAGCTGTTGAACTTCGGGGGTAAACTTACACGTTTATGTATGTTTATGAATTCAAGTAAGAATCGTACTCCTACAAGGTGGGCGTAACGTACTGTTTATTTCGGGTTCACCCCCTATGGATTGAGTTATTTAAATGGGTTTTCCTGGGCGGACATAACGGGCCCTACGTTCCAAGTGGACGATAATGACTACACGGACATAACTGCGATCCACGATCCACGGACTGTAGGTTTGTGTTTGATTTCTTTTCATGCTTCAGCTCCCAAAATACAAGAGAACAAAACAAAAAACACCATTCCAATCAGCAGTTTCCTATACATTAAAAATAACAAATTCATGGTTTCTGGGCCTTGGGTATGCTTAAAAGATTTGTTCAGCCTTTCGTTAGAACTCAGCCTTTCGCCTCGATTTTCAGCCCAAGGCCTGGAAAAGTGAGGGCAACTCAGTGGGTATCAATTTCCGGGGACCCGGGTGCGGCTGGTTTATTACAAAGAAAAAAGTCGTCCAAAGGAACTCGCCTTTGGTCCGACCTGTCTTAAAATGTCATTTTTCTTGCGTTTTTTTTGTCAGGAAAAAGGTGATTTTGTCCAATTTGTCTCACCTTCAAGAATTGTCAAAGTGACCTTGATGTCGCGATGTCTGGGCAATTTATAACCACCTGTAGGGAATCCCACCCCAAGATGGCCTACATTTGCAGCCATTCTGGTCACATTGCGGTGCATTTCTGGAGCTCCCTTTCATCTCCATGAGGAGGATCAAGCCTTGACGACAGTCCGGCTGGGTTGGTGGGGCTTTGGAAGCTTTGGTGGTTTCCATGCAAGCCTCCAAGGAGGCCACCGTGTGTGGAACTTTGGGAGCCAAGGGTGGGTTGCACGGGACCCACCCTGTCTTTACCTGGCTTCGGGAAGAAGAGATCCAAGTACTTCACGACTTGGATCTAGCCATCGCCCAAGACCGCCCTTCCGCTGGAGAGTACAGTTGCTTGGGCAACAACTGCTGCCGTCGTGCGGAGGTGGTTCTTGAGAGGATCAGGGCAAGGCGAGCACCACGGTCACTTCGCCTCCACGTGTTTGGACGGTGGCCCTTTTACGTCGCTGCAACATGTTCGCACCGAAATTGCCAGTGCACTCTATGGCAATGGCACCATGTCTCCATGTGTTGCCCTCCTGCTAACTCGTGGTGAAATCTTGGACCCTGAGTACTGGCTTATTTGGCGAGTCAAAAGGCCTTAAATCAGGTTACGGATTTATAATAAATTGCCCAGACAATGTATCACTAGAAGTGAATGTGTGTCCCCTCTGGAATTCTTTTCTCCAATGTCCTGATCCTGTATGGAGGGGTGGTTTATTTGGAGGGGTGTGGGGGGAAACTGGGAACTGCAGGATTTGAAGTGTGAAGTTTTACAAAACTTCATGGAAACATAGAAAACTATAGGGGAAGATGATCAGGATCACCGCCTTGGACACCTCCCCACCAAAATAGTCTCATATGTTACATATGTTTGCAACAATGACATACCCAAACACTCAATGTATGGCATATTTACCCCGAAATTTACTGTAAAAAACAACCAAATGTAAGTAAATATACCATACATTGAGTGGTTGGGATAGTTTTGTTTATTTGAAAATAGGTTTGGACATCAAAACATGTCAATGTGAAATCCTGGTTGGGACCACAAAGTCAAAACCTAGTGACATTATTGAGTTGATTGAATATTCAACATATATATCACGCAGTGATTTTGGCTCACGTCCCTTATACTGGAAATAAGGCCTTATTGAGAGATGTTGGTACTCTCCCTGAAACTAACAGTTCACCCCTGAAGATAGGCCGGAACCCAAAAAGAAATTCATCTTCTAACCATCCATTTTCAGGGGCCATGTTAGTTTTAGGGAGGGTATATCCTCAGTTACCCATTTATAAGGCATTTTTTTTCAAAATATCACTAGTTGGTGGCTTCAACCCCTTTTTTTTGTGCCCTAAGATTAGGCCCTCAATTAGGCCTTACTTCGGGCATGGCTGTTTTTGCCTCCGGAAACTTTTCTTGAAAAATTCCACACCACCGAGGCCGGTGCGAAAGGAGTAGTGAAGCTCAGAGATTTGTTGAAGATTCGGAGGAGGATTCAGATGATCCGTGGGTTTTGATCAACCCCCCTACTAGGATGTCCATGGAACTTAGTAAATAGATTATAACTTTTTTTCCACTATATATAAGTAGGTTGTTGTAAGTCCCCTAAGTAGTAACAACCCAACTTAGAGGATCGTTATTAAGTTCCAGCAGGACATCCCAGTAGACAACCAGGGGCACGAACTTTTCATTGCTCGGGGGAAGGTTTTCATCCAATTCGTATTTTGTTTTCCTATAACTGGTGACTGGGCCCCACCTTTTGGGGTACATCAATATCCAAACTTTCCAAGGTGAGCAGTGACCAAAAAACCCCGCGGTTGGTTAGGTTATAGAGAGGTTTTTACTACCCAACTATACTACCCACCTTGTACATACTGTTAATATTGTTAATGGTTCAGAAATCCGGTTTTCACCAGTTGAGGTTGGTGGTTGAAATCCCATGATTTACAAGGGTTTTTAGCACCATCCCAGGTGGGTGAAATCGCCGGATTTCAGTCATCAACACAATGTCAGGTTGAGCAGTGTTTAAAACCCTGGTTATTTGCTGCAAATTCCTGTGTTTGGGAAATCATATCTCTCCGCTGAGGTGCCAGCTCCTCCACCACCGCCACCACCACCACCCAGGGAGGATGATCCCACTTTCGTACCGAAACCTGGGGCGACGAAAAACGGATCGATTTCTGGGGGGTGGGGGTTTGGTATGGATGCTGCGTTTGGGTTTCTTTTTTGTGGGTGTACAAAACATTTCAAAAGTTTGGGTCATATATACTTACTACTAAAACAATAAGATAGAAGATATTCAAGATGATAGAAGATATTCAACCATGGGCAATATCTTCTATTAGTGATTGTGTCTTGGAGTATATACAAAATAAACTACGGTTGATGGCTGAAATCCCAAACAACCACCTGGGATGGTGTATGAAACCCTATAAATAAATGGGATATTTATCATATTCAACTGGTTAGCCGGATTTCTGAACCATCAACAGAATGTTACTGTACTATCTCGGAAGGGTTGTTGACCTTCCCAGGATGCAATCCTCAGCACGACCGGATGAAAAACTGTACATTTTTCGAAGCGACCTTAGGGATCCCAACCTAAACCTTCATGAATCATGCCACTATTACTGGGAAGGGTGACCAACCCAAAGTGTAGATCTCTAGGTGGTGGTGTTTGGAAGATGTTTAACGGGAATGTTTTTTTTAAACCCCGAAGTTCCCATTTTTTTGGGGGAAACTTCAGCAACTTCAGCAGTTTTGAATCTGGAATTTTCAATTCAAATGTGGTACTGCCAGGTGATTCAAAGTGCCCTTTTCATCCCCTAGTTGGAGGTCACTTAACCCCTTGAAAGGGTCACTTAACCATCCCCAAAAGGTCACTTTGAATCACCAGGTGGTAGATGTTTTACTTTGGTGACATCTACGACCTTGTGGCCAGGTACGCCGTGTTCGCTTGGCCTACATCGATCGTGCCGCCAAATCACATGCGTAGCGTGGCAGCGGAGTTTCGGTTTTCAGAAAGCCTTACCTCAGGTGCTAACAGAAAGCCATACTGATCAACAGATGTGTTTCAGGTTCTTGTGTAAGGTGGGTAATTGGGGGTTATAACCCCACTTTTACACGGGGCATGACCTACTGATCCTAACCTTTTACCAGCACTTCCGTCCCGGGACACACCATCAAGGTTGGCCCCCAAAGTGCCGAGCGTTAGAAGTAGGGAGTTATGTAAAAAAAACCCTATAAATGGCCAAAAATCAATGGATTTTCCTGGGGTTGAAACTTATAACCCTACTTAAAGTGGTTTTAACTACTTGTAACTAGTAGGGGCTCACCATGACTGGCTGGTGCTTAGTGATAAGCAAATGAGAACAGGATAGCCATTTTCTGGCACTAACTGGGGTTATAGATACAGATACCCCCTCACCCTACCATCCATGGGACCATTGTATATTTACCTACATGAATGATTGGTTTGTATGGTAAATTAGTCGGTAAATATACCAGTCACATGGAATGCTGTGGGCCCCTGAAGACTAACACGGCGATCGCTGGAAAACCACTATCCTTTAATTCTGGGAGATACCCTCCAGGGAATTGACATATCCCACCTTGGGATGGAAAAGGAAAATCATCTTCAAAATGCCATTTTTGGGGGATATGTTAGTTCCCTGGAAGGTACATCTTCATTTCATGGTTGGTTTTTCAATCCCCTGGACATCCAGGCGAACACCAAAACTGCGGTTCGGTATGACTGGACCCCCAAAAACAAGCCGAACAAAAGCACCACCAAACTCACCTCAGTTTCGGTATTCGCCTGGATGTCTAGGGTACATATTCCATATACATGGAGGATGCGATCCCAGGACTTGTAGTTAGGATCACCCCAATTGAAAAAATGCCATGTTCATAGGCATTTGGAAGGGGTCCCAGGTTGCCCGATCCTTAGGAGACGAAAACGATCACCATGGGCCAATTAACCACTGAAACGTCCAAAAATGGGATGATCCTCCAAGTTCCCCTCCTGGGGAACTAAGATATCCCTTCCAACCATGGTGTTTTCCAGGGTGTCATCCCATAGATCTCACAGGTGAACTTTTTGTCAAGAAGTCTTCCCTTTGGAGCTTCCAAGTCGCTGTTATTCCAACCCTGGGAGTGTCTTTTTGTGAACCAGTTTACTATTTTGTTTTAGGTGGGTTTTTTAATGGATTTTACCATATGCCATAGGTAGATTATCATTGAAATCACAAACCACCAATTTGGGGAATATTTGTTTTATTTGTTCCAAGCATCTTAAGCAAGCAAATCTAAGTTTATGGGATGGAATTGAGGTAACACACACATCTTGAAGGGTGCTTGCCATGGAGCGAGTCAACAGTAGATGTGTGTTTTTTTCCTCGAAAATATCCCCTATCTCCTGTGTCCGCCGGGTATTTCAAAGGACTTCATACTGTATACCCGAATGAGCAGACAACTAAAGCTCACCTATAATGTAACACCCAGTCCGATCAGGTCAATCTTTAGTAAAACAACCTTTATCATGGTTATACCCTGTAAGTCGAAGACCACATTAAGATGAGAATCCCTTGTTTTTTTAATAGACAGATCACTACTTAAACAATGGTCTTTTGCAAAAGACTATTTATTTAATGGTCGACGTGGACACTCAGGGTCTTCAAAAACAGAGAGGATATGTTGATTTGAAGAAGATTTTATCTATGTACCATACCTGAGCAATGTTTTCTCATAAGATTTGATACCTGAAACATATATTCCAAAATGATTCAAACATATTTTGTAGGAAAACAATTCTAAGTTTCAGACACTTTTTATGAACAACGGCGGAGAAAATAAGACGACAAGATTCAAGCTGTGCCCTGTCACCAAGGCAAGCGCTGCAAGAGGAGGGACAGGTGCCAATTTAGTTTTATTGCAACTTTTTTGGTGCCCTTTTAGTAATGGGTCCAAGTAGATGGCAAACCGTCCCTACAAAAATTGGTTTTTATAAGGGCCCTTTAAGTACTAATCTACCTTTTGGTATCGGCTATCGCCATCTATTTTGACCTCAAGGTAGATGTGTTTGAGTTGGTGTTTCTTTTTTTTTGCGGATTCTATGATGGTAAAATCACCCTTGAAACATTCATTTAACGTATCATTTGAAGAGAATATATGTTTGGAACTCTTTTCCAGGCATGTTCCAAAGCAAATCCAAAGAAGATGGGTGGCCTTTTCCATGTCTGGATATCTTTTGTTTTTCTCCGGCCTCTTGGACACTTTTGTCGAATGTGGGAATGGGAGCCACAAACCATTAAGGGGACAGCGATTAACTATGTTTATTTTAACCAAGTTCCTATCTTAAGTTCCCTACAAGGTGCTACTTATAAGTTATAAGTTCTAAGTAAGTTATAAGTTGTAAGTTATAAGCAAGTTATAACTCCTCTATAGATGGCCTTCTACATAAATGGGTGTTTGTTCGGCTTATTTCACCCTACTTGTAGTGGTTCTAAGTAACTACACTTATAACTGTTAGCAGCCCACCTCGTAGCTACCATGAACCACCGGAAGGTATATTTACGCTATCAAACTGTTTGAAATTTCAACCCACCTGGGATTTCTGAAGCGAAAATTTGACGATCCTTCATATCCAACTGAATCGAAAGAGACGTGCTCAGGGCAGGGATTGCCTGTGTGCAAAGTATATTTCAGCGAGAGGAGTGTATTCGACTCCTTTTCAGGATTCAATTGCAGACTGGTAGAAACAATGTCGGACAGGCACATGGTTTCACTAAGCCAGGCACATGTGGCTCAAGTGTTTCCGACATCAAGTGTAGTGATGCCCATAACGAGGTATTGCGAGTTGTGAGTCAGCATAATCACCAAGTGAATATGCCCCAACTTTCCCATAGTGAGTATCACCAACATGGGATGTATAAAACCCTCTATAATAATGGGGGAAAAAACTACCTATCAACTGGTGCGGGATTTGTTCCATCAGTAACATAGGAATTTTGTGAGTTTGGAAGATGTGAATAAAACATCCGGAGAAGAAAATCAAAGAATGGCTGGGATATGGTGAACACCATGTAGGTATGTGGTGAAACGCCTATCCAGAGGGGAATAGTACATTGGGATATGGCAAGAATAGAAGCGGCAAATTATCTTGCCCACACATTTTCTTGATAAGATGACTGACCAGAGACTAAATCTTATGAATTTTGCGGATGTTTTTGTTCCTTAAGTACCCGATTTCCCCCTCAAACCTCAAAGTCTTTCCTCGTCATTTTGAGGACCAAAACACCACATCCCCTGCAAAAAACATGTTAAAACTCACCCGCAACCATTTGTCCCGGTCCAATCCCAAAACTAATGGGATTCTTAAGGATTAAGGGGGGTAGTAATCTTCCCTATAATCCTCCCTAACGTTCCCCGGTGGTTCCCCAATTTTTTCCAGGAATCCTTAGGGTTTGGTTTTGATCCTTCGGGTTGCGAAAAAACGTCGGTGGAGGATCCTGGTTGGGTGGCACCAGAATGGGTTTACCAAGTGACGTTGATGTCACCCTACATCGTCTGGAAACTCAGCAAAGTTACGGATCGGATGTGCAGGACTTGATTTCGTAAGGCCTCAGGGTAAGGGATTCCCTATATGTCGAGCCGACCATTCAAGTAAAATAGTCTAGCCCGGAAGTGTTGATGATATAAATGTCTTCTTCAAAATAATGGGGTCTTTTCGGTTCAAGACCATCGGATTATTAAGGGATCATGGCGCCTAATAGTCCTTGAATCAGGTCGGCGATTTCTTGGGGGGATCCCCGTGACATTCTCGTTTAAAAATCGGGTTTAGGTCAGTTGTAGGATACATTGCCATCCACTGGTTGAGATGTTGTTTCTCTATCAAGTTGGAAAGGTCTTCCTTAGGGTACAGCCAGATGTCCTAGAAATGAAGGTGATCACTCGGAGTATTTCATCCGCTACTATTTTTTTTACATTTTATACCAATGTTAGGTCGACAAAAACCATACAGAAGTCCAAATCACCACTTAACATTGGTTTTGTATGGTATAGATCTCCTTGGTTTAAACCACTTAGTTGGAAAAAAACATACATTGGCCAAATTCCACTTATTTCCATCTTCACAAAACCATTTCATCCCCCCCTAACTTCCAAAATAATGACATGCTTTCCCTGCTTGGATCCATCCGAACGATTCCGAAGGCGTCCAGCGCATCCATTGCATGTCAAGTCGTCTTCAATTTGGCCTACAGTACCAAGTTCCAAAGGGTCGAGGAGCAAACCCGAAACCCATACACAAAGGTTTTTAAAAATGCCGAAGGAACTGAAATTAACCTTGGATAAGAAATTAGGTAAATATTCCAGTCCCGTGGACCAGGATTGTTTTAAATTGTATTAAGTGTGGTGATTTTTTTTACGGATTTTACCATGGTGAATCACCATGAAAAACCACCATTTTGGAGAAGACTTTGGGAACTTTTTCCCAACATCGGACAAGGAAATCCAAGATAAAACGAAGCTAACACGCTGAAGAAGAAAACGCAAATCAAAGAAAAACAATAAAGATGGATGGATGGATTGCTATCCACTGGTTGAAATGTTTTTTGCTCTATCCAGGGTTTAAGTATTAATCAACTCATGTTGTTGAGGTTGTTGTTGTTTGTTGGTTGGTTGTTGGTTGTTTGTATTTGTCTTTGTGTTTGTGTTTGTCGTCGTCGTTGTTGTTGTTGTTGTTGTTGTTGTTGTTGTTATTGTTCTTGTTCTTGTTATTGTTCTTGTTGTTCTGGTTGTTCTTGTTGTTCTTGTTCTTGTTGTTATTGTTGTTGTTGTTGTTGTTGTTGTTACTGTTGTTGTTACTGTTAGGTACTGTAGGCCTAAAAGGTTGTCGATTTACATTTCAATAGATTAATCCAATTAATTTCTCTTCAAACTCTGCTCAGAAATATCTCTTGTCCCTGGAAGCTCTTAAACGTGGGCCATTAATTGAATGGTTTTGAACAGAAAAGACTTCATTATTTTGAAGTAGGGATTTATTTCATCAACAATTCCAAGGGACTATTATTTTAATGGTCTTCGACTATCAAACATTTTTTCCCGAAAACCCAACATGGAATATGATTTTTCCATGGTAGAGCATCATTCTTTGAATGGTCTTTGCTTGATTTCCAGGGTTTAGTTCTTTCATGTTTTTGTTGCCATGGGCCCCCAAACCCTACATTTTTAGAGGTTTTTATCGTAAATAGCATGGTCTTTAGGTGGCCAAAACCTTTATTTTTCATGGTTTTGGGGGCAAAAATGGTGTTTATCAGGAGCAGCACTGGTCTTATGCATGCATCCTGGGTATTTGCATTGCATTGCTGGTGCTGGAGGCTCTGAAAAACACCTGAGCCCGGTGGGAGGGAATCGAATCCACGGTTGGTGCAAGAAATCCGGTAAACTCACCAGTTGAGGTTGGTAGTTTAGCTCATTATTTTTTAGGGTTTTATACATCCCAGGTGGTGCTGGATTTCTTCCATCAACTGTATCACAATCACCACGTTTTTTTTAAGATGGTTGTTTACACCACCTTGTGGGGTGTTTGGGTTGTACTGGCTTTTAGCACAGGGTTTTAGAACCGTCCCAGGTGGTTAGCTGGCGAACAGGATGTATTTGGCAAAATACCAGACCATGTGCAACATGCTTGGGGCTTATGTTTGCTTTATGTGACATGGTTGGTGGTTTTGAAGACAATTGGTTTTTTTTGCAGCCTATTTTCGGGCAGAGATGACCCATATTGTACCCGTACTCTTCAACTGGATTGAACACCTCACGTCAATAGATAAGCTTTATAGACCAAGTCGTTGGTAATGGGGATCAAAAGAACAAGCCAAAAGCAGTTTAGAGAAACTTATCCCTTTTTCCAGTTTGGTGGGATATGGACCTCTTCCCTGGAGGGTACCCGAAAACTAATATGGAACCTGAAAATGTCCGCTTGGAAAAGGAGAAGCATTTGCAAACCACCAATTTTTGGGTTCGATGTTACTTTTCCGAGGGGTATGTTTAGAAAAAAATAGTAGAATGTGTAGAATATCCATTCTGTGGGTCTGATGTTTTTGCAAGAGATCATTCCATACTACGGTGAGAACTGCTCATGTCATTCATTGTTTTCTTACCAAACTAAACAACTTGTGGAGTGAGATAAACAATTGCATGCTGGTGACCTTTGGGATGATGAGTGACCTTCCAACTTCGGACTTAAATATGATTAAATTGAGTCACTTTGCTTGAGTCACCTGTTTTTTTGTCTATATGAGAAACTTGAACTGATTTTCGTTGGGACTTTTTTGGGGAAAATTCTGGAAGGATTTTGGGTCCCACAAGCCCTATTTTTAGGGGACTAAATTGGGATGATCCTCCAAGTAAAATGGTGGGTTTAGTACGGGAATCGGCCCAAAATCCACTTAATTCAGTCCCTAAAACGAACAACTCACCCCTGAAAATAGGCCGGAACCCAAAAGGAAATAAGTATTCCAACCATCCATTTTCAGGTGCTAAACTGTTAGTTTTAAGGAGGTTACATACAAATATGGATGAACAAATAACAACCAAATATCCATCAAATATCCATCCATTTGCCCTGCAAATAACAACCATATTATATGACATATGTTTGACATATATGTTAGTTTCCTGGAAGGTTTTTGCTACTTTGCCCAGAATTACCCTTTTAGCCTTCTAGCCAAAAGGATTCAGATACAAAAACGGACAAAAGTCTAATTTGCCCCAAACAATTGTCCTATCCCATAGGACCCATGGGACGAAAAGGTATATTTACCTACATGAATGGTTGATTTTAATGGTAGATGTAGGTAAATATACCAGTCCCATGGATGCTATGAGCATCAATATTACATATATTACCATAAGAATCAATCAAATGCAGGTAAATATACCAGCCCCATGGATGGTATGGCAATGCATGGCAAAGATGGTAGGGTAAACTTGTTGTTTTATTTTCGCCCCCTTGTTTCCCCAACCAATTGACTTACCCTTCCCCTTGGGGGCTGTTCAGGTGGTGCGGAGTGCCGTGACCACCGTGGTGGAGTTGAGGAAGAAGCTTGGCGCCGAATTATTCACCAAGGGAGTTGAAGGTGTCAAGGTGGTGGGTGAAACAGCCCTTTCTTTGTAGAGGTTATAAGTTATAACCCAGATGTTTTACCTTGGATTTGTTGAAGGAGAGAACTTGATAGTGTATATATGTATATATTATCCTCATAAATCATGGGATATCTATCATATCAACTGGTAGCACATAGTTACATATATAATACATTTAGTTGATTTTCATGGTTAACTGTACAATTTTGGATTTGTTTTGTTGCTGATATGTTACTTGAAATTGTACCATGGTAAATTCCCATCAATTCCCAGCATTTGGGAAGTCACCAGGAGTTGAAGATGTGAACTTGGAGGATGGGAGGTTGGCGGTTTGGTGGTAAACCAAGCCATTTATAACTGGACTAACCCTACGAAAACTAACCCACGGTTATTAACCACTTACTAAAGGGGATGATCCTCCAAGAAGGAGATGGGTACAGTTATAGCAACAGATGGCATAAGAGGCAACAACTCACACAGATCCTACGCCGAGTGCCCAGCAAGGCAAATATAGCAGACCCTTTCACGGTGAAGGTGAATTATCGTGCGGTTGGAGACTTCTTGGGGCCAATGAAATTCAACAACTGAAGGAGAAGCTCAAGGACCCACTGGGAAGAATGGTCTGAGATTTCACAATTTCAACATCGCTGGGTTGGAAAGTGCTCCAGGCGCCCACAGAAGATCTGATACCAACAGTACACAAGATCGTGGGCAACCCAACCTTTGCACATCGACAAGGCTTTAGCCACCATTCAGCCATACAAGACTTTCATGAGACATTGTGAAAGATACAGTCAGAGACCTTCACATCTGCCACCTTGTGTGTGTGACGTGTTGTGTGGACTTGACATCTTGTCGCAACGACGGGTAAGAGCCGACGACGGGTAGATTGTTCTTACCCAAAATTTTGACATTGTATGTGACTATCCATCAAGGGATACGGTGACACATTTGGAATCGAGATCGGATCACTTTGCAAATGTCACCACGAGATCGATTGCACTCGGCAGTGCAGAACGACCCACCTGCTACAGTGGAATAAGAAGGGAAAATGAGAGTTGCGCCTGCGTTATGCACTTGAGAAAAGCTTTGCTCCATACTTGTGATTGAATGGGTGATTGTTCTACTAGAACAGGGGTCATGATAACTACCAACTTAAACAATTCACTATTTTAAGTTTCAAAGGAAATTTCTCAAAATTACCTTTGCAACATTTCCATCGAGTTGGAACCCCCAACAACCCATCCTCAAAACACTCCTCTATACGTCAAGCGACCACTAAAATGATAATCTACCCTGGAAACTGTTGATTAGAAATCCCTTCAAAAATAATGGTCGTTTCCAAAATATCATTGAATTGTGGCCAACTTGGACTCTGTAGGAAGGAATGTTTTCCCCCCCCAAAAAACAACCAACCAAAAGTCACCTCAGAAATCCTGTCGAAAAGGACTTCCAGGAAACGAAGCCTTTGAATGACCTCGTTGAATGAACAAAAAACATTCCTTGGAAGTTTAAAATACTCCGTAGTGAAGGTAGGAAAGTAGATGGCTAGATCGACGAAACAAATCATAACTTACATGGAACCCCAAACAACATCAATCAACCGTTTTTTAATGGGTCTTTGGTGAAACAACCATTTCCCATGTAAAGACTTGGAATCATCCAACTGAAACAAGCATTAGAAATGGTTGTTCAGGGTTCCAAGTACATGGAAAAATGGATGAAAAAATAACAACCTAATATCCATCCATTTACCCTGCAAGCGAAGCCAAGACTCAAGACCATTAAAATGAAAAAATCTACCTTGGAATCGTTCATGAAATACATTGAGTGAGATTTTCAGGGACCCCCAATAATGGGACCCATTGGGCGCCATACTATTCCTATACCACTCCCATAGAATCCCTAAAGACATGTTGTAGAAGATGATGTTGCAAGTCAAACCGGCCATTAAAATGAAATAGTTTACGTTCAAAATCATGGGGTCCCTTCCGTCGAAGCCCATTCTATTCATGGCCAACTTGGATTCCAAGGGTTGACATTTCCCAAGAGACTCAATGGAGCTGGTTCTATTTTTAGCTACATTTGGCTAGTTTTAGGGGGGCAAATGTAGTATGTAGCCATACCCCACCTGAAGTTTAACAGCAAAAACCCCTGAAAATATACCATCATATACCATCCCCGAAGGAAGCCGGATCCTGGGCCTCCATCCAACCATCATTTTTTGGGGTTTTTTTGCTGTGAAACTTCCGGGGTGTTTTCCAGCATACATGGAGCGTTTTGGGTATAAAACTGGCAACGTTTTTTTTTTGTGTACCAAGGTTTGAGATTCGCCGACGCTTGGTGGGTGGCGACTTCTTGAAGAGCAAGATTCGCAAGGCCTTGGGGATGTTTTTTTGAACGAGAAAAAATGACATGAGATCGTATAAAGGCAAATTATAGCGACCTGTTCCCGCCGAGTAGTCACCCCCAACAGGTGGTGATTGCAAGGGAAGTTGCCCCCCAAAATGGCATGTTAACATTCAGGTTAAGGATTTATCGTTATAAATTGCCCAGAAATTCGTTAATGGTGATGAACGAAGACAATATCGGGTTGCAGGTACGGTATGCTAGGATGTCCATGGAACTTAGTAAATAGATTATAACCCCTATATAATATAAGTAGGTTCGATACGTCCCCTAAGTAGGTGAAATCACCCAACTTACTAAGGATCGTTACTAAGTTCCATGGACATCCCAGTGGGGTTGAAGTTTATTATGGTTTTTCCATAACATCCATAGACCCGGATCTTCCTTTTGTGTTATATATCAAATGTGTGCCTTTGCCTTTTCGTTCGAAAAAACCTACCAAACATGAGAGACATATTACATATATGGAAGATCCAGAGATTTACGTATTGCCATTATACCATACAAATCAAGAAAGTCATATTATACGGAAAAAGAGAACATGAGATAAATATATATATTTACTTTAAATTTAAAGGGTAGGGTCCGGTTTACCTTGTGAAGCATAGGTGAATCAATGGTTTGAGGTAATATCTAAATCAATAATAACCATATGGAATCTAAACCTCAGGTCTTGATGGTGTTTCTCGTCATGGAACATCATAATCATGGTAAGTTTCAGGGAGGGCAATGGTCGACTTGGACATCCCTAAAACAACTCAGAGCTAATCAAACCTGCTCAACATTGTGACTGGTATACAGCTTCCAAACTTGGAAGATGAATGGTGAAACTCGGAAACTAACCTTTAAAAAATGGTGGTTGGTTGGACTTCCAGGGTATGTCTATACTGTCTACCTATTAATATTACCATAAAAATCAACCAAATGCAGGTAAATATACAAGTCCCATGGATGGTATGGGAATGTATGGCAAATTTGTATGGCAAATAATCCAGTCCTATGGATTTGGATTTTGTACCATAGCAAACCACCATGTTTCACCAGCATTTGGGTCCGAACATATTTTGCTTCACAAATTTTCCTGGTGCATTGACGAAAACTGTGGTAAAATACCGAGAGTTGAAGCAATTACTGCACTTGGCACACAACAACAGCTAGCCCCGTCCACCACAACACCCTAGACATCTAGACATCCAAGGCCACCTCAGAAATTCGCCTGGATGTCTTGGCACACCTTAGGGAGTCCGCTTACTTGGATATCCCGGGACGGAAGAGGATGGATCAATGGATTATTTCACCTACTTACTTTCATGGGGTATATATTGGTGTTATAACCCGATTGATCCGATCACTTCCACACCCCGCGACATCCAAGTAATACACCACAACTAGCTGGTGGTTTCAAATATTTTTTCATTTTCACCCCTACTTGGGGAAGATGAACCCAATTTGACTCATATTTTTTCAGATGGGTTGGTTCAACCACCAATTAGACAACAACTTGATAAACACCTCCCTGCCGGAACCTGACCGCGCCGCCAGAACGATGTGGGGCTCCAAGGGCGAAAGCCACCGGCGAAGAAGCCCGCGGTGCCATTGGCACCACCCAAGTTTTTCGACGGCCCAAAGCGGGGGAGGGAGGGAGATGTTCCTGGGAAACCTTAGGGGAAACCTTAGGAAACCCTTTAAAAGACCTTAGGAAATGTTAGGAAACCCTAGGAAAAAACCTTAGGAAATCGTTAGGGAACCTTCAAAAAACCTTAGGAAATCGTTGGGGAACCTTTAAAAGACCTTACAAAATGTTGGGAAACCTCGGGAAAATACCCAACACAAATGGAAAAAACCGGAGGGAAACTTTAGGACACCTGAGCTTTTTTGGGGGGAAACCTGAGGGGTTTTGTTGGGGAAAAAGTTCAGGAAACTGATTTTATGGAGGATGGCAGAACTGTGAACATTACAGTCATAGAGAGTTAAAGTAGACATGACACGCTTGATTCCTTTTGGCGTGACATCTACCATGAGATTGTCAGGTGCGGTTAATGGAATTGTACAGAAGGCTACTTGGATGTCCCAGGAAGATAGTAAAAGGTTAGTAATTAGATGGGTTATAACCAAACTATGCCCCATTTATAAGTAAGTTACAACTTATACCATTGATCCTAACCATTGATCCCAACTTCCTGGGACATCCAAGGTTTTGTTGTAAGCGTTTTACCTGTAATAGTTGTTGCAAACGTCGTGTTTTTTTTGGGTGACCAGTGACTTTTAACCGCCGTGTTGTTCGGCCACAACAAATCAATATGTCATTTTCTCCCCCCAAAAAGGAGGGGCTTCACCAACCTGGAAGTCGATGGGGTGTCGACTAAATTTATTTATTCAATGTGTGTTTTTCCCTCCAAAGGCGATTTATTGGTTTTTCCATGAGGGGTTTTACTAACAATCAACACCTCCGGGACCTCCATGCAGATATAGTAGACTGACCAAATTTGGCGGCTTCAAGCAAAAAAAATCGTCGGCTGAAGCTTCACTTCCAGGTCGCGACGTTTTTTCCAACAATGGGTGTTTCCAAAAAATGAGGTACAAGTGCCCCAAAATGGATGGGTTTTTTAATGGAAAACCCAAAATGGATGGGTTTTAATGGATGGATGATTTGGAGGTAAAACCCACTATTTTCGGAAGCACCCACATTTTTTCCCACCAAGGTCCTGACCGGTGAATTTTACCGGTTGTGTCCCTCACTGAGGAATCCTCCAAAAACAGCACCGCCGCCGCCACCGTTGCTCAGCGAAAGAAAGGAAGATGGTTGGTGGGTTTCCAACCGTGGCAAATTCCAACCGCCGAGGGTTTGCAAAACAAGGAACAAGTTAGCAAAACGGGAAGCTTCCAGGGTACATATATTCCCCATAAGTCATGGGATATCCACCATATCAACTGTTTGCCCATATCATATATACTTATACATTTCGTTGATTTTTTTGGTAACTGTCATATTCTTGGATTTGTTGAAGTTGATTTTTTGCGGATTCTACCATGGTAAAGGGTTGAAAGATTGAAGGAGGTGGGTGAAACTCCGTTTGGAGGGCTTATAACCTTAGCTACCCGTTTATAGGGTCATGTATAGAAGTACTCATGTTTATAACTAGTAGTAGTAGGGGCCCACCTTGTACAATTGGTGAATGTATGGAATATTTTCCATGGGTGATCCGAGGGTTGGCTTTGTGGTCTCATTCAGCGTTTTTTTTTTTTTTAAATTTACCGGACAAAACAAATTTTGTGGAAGAAATGCACCATTTTTTTGCACACCAAACCAAAACAAAAAGTCATCCCTTATAACTAGATAGGTGGTGGTTTCAAAGATCTTTGGAATTTGTAACGCCTAAGAATTGGGAAAAATCATCCAATTATGCTGAATATGGATGGCTCAATTACCAACTAACGTAGGATTTCCCTACAACAAAACGTAGATGGAGATCGAGGAGTTCTCTCCAACATGACTTTAACAAAAATATACAAACATAGAGGTTGGTACAAAATCATCATATCATCCATGGGGGATGGTCTATTTTATCATCAAACATAACTCTTTACCTATATATATACATCCCGGATGAAACCTGTGAAAGGCCTCTATTTTTATGAAACTGAACCAAAAAACCTCCAAGATTTCAGGATTCCTTGCAATCCCAACAAATATCATCAAACATTTCGTTGGTACCTAAAATGGAGGTTTCATCCTCACCAGTAAGCTGTGTGCATACGGCTGATGTAAGGGAAGTTTCCCCACCCCCAAAATAGCTGAAATAAGGTTCAGAATCCCTCCATTTTTGGTACCTGAATCTTTTGGTGAAATGTACCGGCTTAACAATCAGAAAAGAATTTGAAGGAGAGTTCCCACTCGATGATTTAACAGGTACCTTTTGGTGAATCAACAGGTTTCTATTACATAGTTTCATCGTTTTTCTCTCTCAGGGAATATATGTTTTTTAACCCCAAAAATCCAATAGTTTTCGTCAATTTCTATACCCCACCTCCCAGAAACTCACGCCCTGAAACGCACTGTTGATGGACGAAATCCCAAACAACCACCTGGGATGCTTAAAAAGTTAAAACCCTATAACTATAATGGGATAAACTACCAACCTCAACTGGTTAGCAGGATTTCAGCCATCAACAGTAGTGTCATTCACCACCAAGCCCTATAAATATAATCATGGATAATCATCATCCTTGGTGGTGCCGGATTTTGTCATCTCAGGTCGGCGAAGCCTCCGGTGGCCCGACCCGCGTTTCTTCCGAAGGAAGGGCCGCCCGGTCTGCCTGGTGCCAAAGGAGCCCTCGGGTGGTTGGAGTGGTTGGAGTGGAGTGAAAGTTCACGTGTTTTTTTGGGTTGGTTTGTTGTTGGTTGGTTGGTTGGTTGTTTGGTTAGTTGTTTGGTTGGTTGGTTGTTTGGTTGTTTGGTGGTTGTTGTTGTTGTTGTTGTTGTTGTTGTTGTTGTTGTTGTTGTTGTTGTTGTTGTTAGACTCTTGAAACTGGATAGATTAAAGGGGCACACTGTTTTTGTTATCTCTTGAAACATTGGGTGATGGGTGATACATGGGGGGGCAAAACATAAAAGGGACATGATATTAACTGGCTGCTCAAGGATGAACAAATGAGCAAACGAGCAAATGATACGTGTTAGTTTTCGCAACAAAATGACGAGCAAATGAGACACTGGGTGAAAATTGTTTGATGATTCGGCTTGATGAAGTAACATTTGTGGTTTATTGTTCGTTTTCAAGATCCAAACTGGCGTTGAAGTTCATTAAATTTGGGTTTATATGTTTAGAATATATACCTTTATTCAGCATACAAATCAATATAATCAACCATTCATGGATCGGTAAATATACAGTCGTCCCATGGATCCTATGGGGTTGGAATCATTTCGGCCGCAAGGAGCTGCAGGCGTGCCATCGTTCCGATCAGCCTGGAAGCTTAGGAGGAAGTCTCAAATGGAAGGGTGCTTACAAAAGTGATAGGATGTGAAAGATCATCAACCATGCAGTAAGATCCTAGAAATGTGTTGCTTTCAAATATATGTGTGTTTTTCTTTTTCGACGTCCTACCTGGGGAGATGAGAAAACCCATATTGACTTGCACCTATTTTTCCATTGGGTTGGAGAAACAAAAAAACACCAACTTCCTAGAAATGCCCTTGGTTTCCACCTGGAACTTGGAAAAGTTTTCCGGCGTTTCTGCAGCCAAACCATGCCTAGACTTGTCTTATAAAACATGGATATCATGAAATCACCATTTTCATCCATTTAACAATTGCTTGTTTAGGGTTCCAGGATTTAGCTTTTTTTTTGGTTACCACCAAAGCTAGTCATAGTAATGGAAATAGCAATAGAAATGGTACCTAATGGTGGTTTCCGGTTCCAGGTATAGTAAGTGATTCGACCATGAGGACGTTGACCTCCAGCAGTTCAAGAGTTCCAGACATGTTCAAGAGTTTGCATATCACTAGGGTTTTTTCAGAGGTCTCTGAATTACCCATATTGGGGAGATCAAACAATTCAAATCTAAGGTAATTTGCCATTAATAGTGCATTGTTTCGGTTGGTGTCATATATATGAGCCCTGATTTTTGTTGAGACCTCAATGCACGTTTCATGGAAGGGGCAGCTATGTACAACATGATTTATAAGTAACATATAGCTGCTAGGTCGGACATTGAATCCAAATTTTATGATGGTGCTGTGGATAATGATGGCGATGGCTGCACTATAGATTTGTCATATATTCACTAAGCACATCATTATGTGTCACTTACTTGCAGACAAGCTGTGAGTGTTTCTAGGATCATGGATCAGTATAAGGTTTCTTAAGCGCTCTAATGAATTGGGTACACGTTACACCCTAGAAATTTCTCCTACACACGACGAGGGTTTTGAAACGGCATGGAAGTTTAATGTGGATAGCAAAAATAAATGAGAGTCTGAAAATGGGAAATTGGACAATTTATCACCTTTCATGTCTTTGTTGATGGCCTATTCTGCGGGTATCTAGAGTGCATAAATTGGCCGTACTTGGAGGATGATCCGATTTCGTAAGTGGCTAATTGGCCAATGGTTCATACGTCCCCAATTATCATCCAATTCCTGGGGTGATTTTTGTTCTTCCAAATGGCCTACTTAAATGGCTTATAAATGGGGGTTGATCCTAACCACTAAGTGGGAGCGAATTCCTCCAAGTACAACTTGTACACAAATTGATTTATCAGTGAAGTCCTAAAGGCCGAGTAGTCACCCCTTAGGCATTGTAATTTGCCCAAATCTTTACATGGGGAAATAGTTCCTTCACAAAACATCCATTTAGAACAATGGGTGTTACACTCTCCGAAGTGTAACGGATTGAAAAATGAAAAGGGACTAGCCATGCACTTCTTTGAACAAAACAAAGGTTCGTCAGGAATGCAAAGAATTTGTTGTGAAATTTGCACGACTCTACACACCATACCCATCTGAAGTTTAATCATAGCCCATGAAAAGTTGCCTTCCCAAAGAGGAGAGTAGTCTTCAAACCATCATTTTTCAGGGGGCTTCATATCTTATTTTTTTCACCCCTATTTGGAGAAATGATCCAATTTGACAAGCATATTTTTCAGTTGGGTTGAAACCACTAAGCAGTAAAATTACGAAGTTAGAGGAGCCCAACTTAAAGGATTGTCACTGCATTGATGATAGGTGGTAGGGATTATTATTTCACCTCGGTAGAAGGCAATGCATAGCTAGTCTTTTGATTCCGGTTTGCGAAAACCTAGATGATCTAGGTGGTGGTTTCGAATATTTTTTAGTTTTACCCCTACCTGGGAAGATGATCCAATTTGACTAATATTTTTCAAATGGGGTTGAAACCACCAACTAGTAACTGGTCTTTTGATTCCGGTTTGCGAAAACCTGGATGATTGATGTATGTGAGACTGCTTTTGGGACCTGAAAAGATAGAACCGGACGAGGTCAGTGACCCACACACATTGAAAGGGCCAAATGCGAAACTGGACCATGAAAATCTGCCAACGGTTTTTTTTTTCCCACCTGGAAATCTTCGAATGCTCCACCACAGTCAGTCTATTTTTGGACTGTCTTTTGTCTTTCGTTCTAGCTGGCATCGCCAGCTCAATTTTCTATCTCCCAGCACCGCTGTTGGGACCAATGCGCTTCTTTCAAAGATGCATTCAAAACTTGTGGCCCAGACACGCTACGACATTGCACGGGAGAACAGGCTGCATTTGACAGCAGTGGCTCGCGACCGTGACCTTGAAGACTTTCTTCAATCCTTCCAGCTTCTGAGTGATTCAGGACGGCATGGACCAAGCGAAATGGAGAATACCGCGATGGAGAACCGTCCACTGAAAAGCATCCACATGCTACAAAGACCCCAATTAAAATTGCAATGTGTTTGGATCCATGGAGTGGAGACTTCGAAATCATCCAAGCGGGGTTCATCCAGTGCCAGTGCGACAACGAAGCCGGACGAGGATATCCTTGTTATCAAAGAGAACTGATTCATGGGAATCATGTGTTTTGATGCGTTCCTATAGATGGAGCCGACGGAAGAAACTATGGTGGAAAAAATTGCAATTATGCTTGACATCCTACTCCTCCCACGATCGGCTCGGTTGAGCTTTTACCCAAACAACATCTTCACCCCTCCTATTGAAAACTTGAAACCCTCCTATGCAATGACGTCTCAAAACAAGTGGCAACTTGATACCCCAAACCCGACATCCCCAAGGATTCTTAGGGTAGTAAGGCTTCACAATCAACAATGCTTTAGGGGAACTAATTTGTTTTTTTCCATGGCCTTTGAATGGGAATCTAAGGGTAGCTTTAACCCTCCCCAATGCTACGTTTACCCCCAATGACATTCCAAAAATTCTTAGGGCACCAAAAGAAAAGGGCTGAAGCCTTTTCAACTAGTGATATTTTTTCAATTTGCCTTATCAATGGGTAACTGAGGATATACCCTCCCTGAAACTAACGTAGCACCTGAAAATGGATGGTTGAAATTTGGAATACTAATTTCCTTTTGGGATCGCCTATTTTCAGGTGCGAACTGTTAGTTTTAGGGAGTTATAACCCTACTTATGGGAGTTATAACTTATAACCCAATTTAGGGTACAAAAAAACAAATACCCTAAGACTCCTGACCCCTCCTATGGAAACACCAGACCCTCCTAATGACACCCCTGGGGCCTTAAAACAAGTGGTTTTGACTCCCCATGACATCCCATGGAGCCTTAGGGTAAAACACAAATCTTCACTGAGGTCGGCGGTCAAAATTTGCCAATGACAGGGCCACCGCCACCACCACCCTTGCCGCCAGGGGTCAAGGTACCGGAGGGGGGAGAGAGTAACAAAAAATCACATGGCGGCAGTGGAAAAAAGGGGAGACTGGTTGTTTACTTAGAGGTTCAGGATACTTAGTAACTGGTTTTATGTAGGTTTATAACCCTAGTTAGGGGACATACAACCCACTTGTAGAGGTTATAACCCTGGTTACTATCCACTTACTAAGTATCCTGAACCTCTAAGTAGGGTATGTAGGGGTATTATATGGTGGTTTCCTAAAATGTTAGGTTTCCCCAACAAACCCATGGTTTCTTCCTACTAAAAGTGATCAGCACTTGGGGTGGAGATTGGGGGGTACCACCATTTAAGGGAAAATGGTGGCACCTTTGGGATGTTGGGCCCCTAGCTGGTTTTTAACTCCCCTTCCGGGAGCCCTTTAAAAGGAGATGATATACCCAATAAATACCGACTAGATAAGGTGACTATTTGGTTGATGATTCAGGATACCATCCCAAGCACGGGTACCACCCACCATTTTCTCTATGATAACTAGCAGTTGGCTTCAATTTCTTGTCCCTAGTGCTCCAAATATCTTGTGAGAATGTGTTCAGGCACCCTGTTTAACCCACAACACAAAAGCACTGACCCCTGGAGCATAAGGGTTGTTTCACACAGGAATCATTACGGGGATCAAACAATACAAAATATTCAAATGTATGATAAATTTCAGGGATTTTTGATCCCTCAATAGTGCATGAACTTTGGGGTGGTGATATAACCCATACCATCCATGGATGGTATATATTTACCTACTCATTTACCATAAAAACTCAACTAAATATATAGATTTATGTAGGTAGATATACAATCAATCGTCCCATGGATCCTATGATAGGGTATACTGACCCCGTGTCACATGCCATTTTGAAGGCCTTGGGCCAATCTCCCGCGGTCTCGCGCACGCCCTCCATGGGCCCCAGTGCCGCACCGTCGCTGGGCGTGCCCAGCGGGCCGCCCAGCGCGGTGCCATCGGCACGGGGGACTGGATCAGCAAGGGGGAAATGAGGCGCAAATGGATGGGGGAAGTCCAAGTTGACTACCTGGAACCCTAAGGCCACCCATTTATAAGGTGGGATGTTTCAGTTGGATGATTCCAAATTCTTTATATAGAAAATGGATGGTTTGGGGGAAGGTGGAACTCTGATATACCCCTGCAAGTCCAAGCCGGCCATTCATTTAGGAGGTTTTTTTCCGACAAGATCTCCTTTTTTTTTCTAGTGGGGATGTTTGATCAACAGTTCCAGGGCTCAAGTTGACTACCTGGAACCCTAAACTTCGGATAATTAGGTGTACCCACGGTGTTCTCTAGGGATTCTGGGGGGTTATAACCCATAAATACCCACTTTTAAATGGTTGTTTCAGGTGGATGATTCCAAATTCTTTATATAGAAAATGGTTGGAAATCACCAAACATCCATTTATAAATGGTTGTTTGGGGTTCCAGGTATTTATTGAATGTTTTTTTTTGAAAAGACCTCCTTATTTTTTTAGCGGGGATTTATTTCATCAACAATTGCAAGGGACTATTTGTTTTCAATGGTCGGCTTGACTTACGGGGATACACAAAAAGCACGCAGTTTTAAATGATGGGATCCATGGGAATGATATATTTATTGATCCATGAATAGTTGACCAAAAAGTATACAAAAATCGTCCCATCCACGAAGGGAATGGATGGATAACAAATGGTGGGTGGTCCGTGCCATTTGAGCAATGAAAAAAGGGCCCTCTGGTTGTTTAGGGTACATATAGGGGATTATACTACCCATTTATGTGGGGAATATGCTTAAACCATATATAAAACCATAAGGATCCCTATTCAACAATCAGTATAGCTGTATTTCATGGAAAGTATCAACAGGTTTTCTTCGTGGTTCATTTGTCAATGCGTGGATGTGAACTTTGATGTGGCCCTTTCTCCCGATGATTTTTTTGGGTAAGGGAAGGAAATGATTTCTCTTTCAGAGAAGGAACATTGATGGTTTCATGATTTTTGTGATTCAGTTTCAGTTTTCGTTTTAATTTTGTACATCCAGCAATCACCTATATACAACAGCAATAATGGACATAAAATCATTTTCAAGGAAACCATTCTAAAATAAATCTACCATCACCTTCAGAAAAAAAACTGGACCCTGCAAATCAAAGACCATTAAAATGATATTCCCCTGATTACAGATCCCTTCACTAAAAGCAAGTAAAAAATAATGATCTTTTCCTGAAAACCATTGCATTAATGGCCATTTAATGGCCGACAAAAGGACTCCCTAGGGACAGGATGTTGGGCCGAATTTTACGTTCTCTCTGCCAGGAACGGTCAATGGTGAAGGACGGTCGCTGCTTAGGGGGAAAATGCCGTTCACCGTTCACCACGCCGTTCGAGCGACGCTTTAAAGCGTTCCAACGTTTTAAAAAGAACGGCCCAACGTACACTCCCGTAACCTAACATAGCAATGGAAAATGGACCATTTGAAGATGTATTTCCTATTGAAACTGGGGATGTTCCATTGCTATGTTAGTTTACCAGAGGGTAACGTGCAAATTGGCTGCCAGGGATTTTTTTGGTTGCGACGATTTTGTTGGTTCAGCCGGGTTTTGATGATTAAAGTGAGTAGGTTTTCGGAATGGAGGTTTGTGGATCCTACTTGAGGGACTCGGAAGCCTCTTTCTGGGTGGAGTAGCTACCTGGAGTTTCGTAGCTACCTGGAACCCGAACAAAACCAGTGGAGCCTCCCAGTTTGAAATGGATGGGTTTTTGGTGACTTTCATGCCTTTTTTATGTGTCATGATTTGGTTTGTCATGTAACTAATAGCCGTTGCCATGTAAAACTGGTTGCGTTTTAATTCCAGGTACTTATTAGTATACTTTTTAAGTAAACCTTTAAGTATAGTTCAAGTATCACATGGGAGTTATCCAAAATAATGGTACCCCCAACTGATTTTAAATCATATTCTAAAACAATTGGATGGGGGTAATGATTAGGGGAATCACCACCCCCCCTCAAGAATCCTATTATCCATGTCCATGGAATCCCATGGAAGAAGAGTAAAGAATTGAAGATAACTGTTTTCCATGAAAGTTGGTGATTTTTGGATAAATTATATCCATATCCATAGGATTTATGTATGATATATTTACCTCCTACATTTGAATAATGTTTATGATAAACGTATGTAAATATATCATACATTGATTTTATGAGATATAGTCTTGCACTTTCAGCATTTAGGTGAACAAGATCAGGGTGTTGAGTTGATTCTGTTACTAAACCCGCTGAAAGTCATAATCACTTTTTTTCAAACTTGTTTAGATAGGTTACACTCCAGGATCAACTAACGTAGCAACAATGGAACATGGTATGGACCATGGACCATGAATGAAGAGGTTTTTTTACATAAAACATGTGGATTTTAATTTTCCAGCCAGTCATGTTAAAAAAGGAGGGTAGTTCGGAACTCATCCCCATCTCCAAAAAAACATCCATGGAGTTTTCACATTCTCTAGATTTCAGTGGGCGTTTTCACATCATTTTTCCTTCAGATTCTCATGAATCCAAAGGTTTCCCCTTGGCTTTTCCACGGGTTTTCCCCCAAATCGGGTGGCCCATCAGGGAGGTCATGGTGGTGGTTAATAGTAGCTGCTACAGTTTGGTTGGGGATATGTTTACGGCTTAGATTCGGCTAGATCCTGAGAGGGTGTGGATGAAAATTTTCAGGTCCCTACGAACTCAAAGTCATCGGTCCGGTCTTTTTTTTACGTGATTTTGACCATTCGGAAGTTTGCTGGCCAACTTGGACTCCAAGGGTGAATTTATATCTTATTTATAAATCAATTAAAGGTATACACGTGGAAAAAACATCTCCAGAAATTGATCTATAGCATGGAGGTTGCAAAAAAATGGCCAATTATATATCAATTTGTGGTTCTACGCGCTCCGCAGCGTTTCCGCTTATGGATACTGAAACCCATTCATAAAATTTTCCCCCCCCCCTGCGGTGCGGCCCAGAAAACCCTCAGGTGGGGTTTGTGAAAGAGGGGAAAAGGGGAAGACGCCGCAGGGGTGCATCATGTTGCGATGTGGAAAGTGAAGATGTTTTTTTACTACCCTGCTTGTATGTCCCGTTGGAAGTTTGTATCAATTGGTTATAACCTATCTACTTATAAATGGGGTATATTGGGGGTATAACCGACTTCCTGGGACATCCAAGTGTGAAATTGGGGGAGCGATTAGGGTCAGGGATGATGTATCTTTCCGATCCTAAACGAGGAGCCATTTGGAACCCCAGAATCCTCAAAATCAGAGGGTAGTTTATCTATACGATGTGGTTGTAAATATAGCTAGGTGGTGGCAACTCATATATTTTGATTTTCATCCCAGCCTACCTGGGGAAATGATCCAATTTGACTACATCATATTTTTCAAAGTGGGTTGGTTGAAACCACCAACTATGGTATAGTTTTTTTTCTTCACCCCAGATCCCTGATAACACTGATGTAACTTGACATGCGCATGTTTGAAAAAACTTAATGGGTTGAAACCACCAACAAACCTTATCTGGGTGGTGGTTTCAAAGATTTTGTATGTTCACCCCTATTTGGGGAAGATTGCCATATTGACTAATATTTTTTAGATGGGTTGAAACCACCAACCAGTTATAGATTGTGATTTGGAAGAAATCCCATGAATGGATTTTTGTTGTTTCCGCGGGCCTCTTCACCTTAGTAGCACATAAATATTCACCTATATTTATATATCCCAGATAGTCAATGTAAAATCTATTCACTTACATTTGGGTAGTTTACGGGGGCAAATGTTGGCATATACAGCATTACGTTGAGCGTTTTTTTTGTATATATATAGGGGGATGATCTCTCACCACTGATGTGACAGTGTGTCTCTCTTGCAAACATCCTTGAGTTTAATTAACCCCTGGAGATTTTTTTTTGATGTCCCGCCATCATTTTTACCAGGGTTCGAAACCTCGGAAACTTGACTTAACTGCCAGCAATCAATCTAAAATTTTCCAACGTTTGGTGGGCCCCCTTCAGCCGATCGTTATAGATCAAGTTAGAATCACCCCTTTTAGCCTGGGTGAAATAAAATAACCCCTCCAAAAAAAAGCATGTTGTTTTTTTTCGGCTATTTACATGTGGTGAATTGGTAGCTGTTACAAGGTGGGCCCCTAATATAAGCAGGATTGTAACTGATAAATCTGGTTGGGGCCCACCTTGTTGTAAGCTAACGCACCCACATCTTGAGCTAAGCACATTCCCTCCAAAAATTGATGGGTGGAAGATTGAAGATGACGAGGCCATGGGCGGCCTTTCTAAAAAAACTGTTTAAAATCAAGGGACTTATATAAGTTGATTATTTATTTTTTTGGGGGGGGAGAAGGTGTCAGTGTACATTGCATTTAAGGTACCATCTCATGTTTGTTTTTCTAAACAGCAACCCCAGGCCATGTCCTGTAGGGAATTGTCACCACCTACCAAGAAGTTGTTTCAAACAATCGAAACAATTGAGCAATGAAAGAAACCCTGGTTGGTTAGGTTATATAGGGGATTATACTACCCAATTAGATAGGAATTATAATAAGCCATTGTGAGGATCCCTATAAACCAACCAGTATAATGGAAAGTAATAAGTTTTTTTTTTTCGTGGCTCAATTGCACTTGGATTTGGTGTTGTTGCTATTTTTCTTTAAAGGATTCTACCATGGGATTCTACATTAAAACCGCCATTTGGTTATTTGGTTGAATATATTTTTGGTTCACTGTTCCCTGGAAGTCCTTTGCCACCATTTTTTAGTCCGGTTGGTTTCCGAGTTTCACCATGATGTTAGTAGGGCACAAGGGATTTACCATCTTTAAATGGTGGCAACGACTTCCAGGAATCACCTTTGAGTCAAAGAATCTGTTGAATTTATGCGGTAAAGGAATTATAACACAAGTCGTCTTTGACTTTCAGGGTTTTGTCCAAACATTTTACCACAAACAAATCCAAGAACTGTCATTTTTTCGTCGGGGGTTTTCAGGTCGTATGGAATCTTTTTGTCGAAGGGTGAGGGTAGGTTTTCCTCCTCATGCATATGTTTTTCATTGGATGACAGCGCATATATTTATACACATATGCATTCACATGAAATTGAAATATTTTTTGTTTGCAAATATATAATAGACTTAGCCAAGATTTCATTATATATCTCTACATATTCTAAATTTACTTCCTAAAGCAAACGGTGACATGTTTATTCCACTACACAACTAACAAACCAAATGACTCGCCAGGGCCCGCTCGTGGGACTCCGGTGGCAGACCGGTCTCCTGTTGTTTCGATTCTACACAAGGTAGGCCCCTTTTGCCGATCGTGATTGGGTTAAACGGGGCCCCTATAAAATATACGGCCGAAAATCAAATAAATTGGGGAACTCAGGTCGCCAATAGCTGGAGTTATAAATGGGGTGAAACGGGGCCCCTATAAATGGCCGAGAATACATGTGTAAGTGCATGGGTTCTTTCACCTTACTTATAGGGGCCCCATCTCTACACTTCTCAGAATTGTTTTTTGGGGCTCACCTTGGAGGTTGGCTTCACGCAAAACATAAACCCAGGATGCGTATTGCTCGTCAACATTTTACTAGGTGGTGGTTTCAAATATGTTTTATTTTCACCCCCATACCTGGGGCAATGATCCATTTGACGAGCATATTTTTCAATTGGGTTGAAACCACCAACCGGTTTAGGATTTGTTTCACAACTGTTTGCACTTGTTGGAATCTTGAGTTAACCGTTGATTTGCCACGAATGGCATCCTCGGTGGGGGGGTGGGCTTGATCCGAGGAACTCCTTGTTTCTAGTTTGAGCAGAACAACATATTTGAAAGCTTTCTGAAAAGACTATAGCTGGCTGGAAAATCCACCAGTTTCATTTTGTACTTACCAGACGTAAAGATGGTGATGTGCCATGGTTATCTTAGTTTACAGAAGTGTTTCATTGATACAGATCATAGCTTCAATAGATTTCGATTATGAGATGGTTGATACTGATACGGATACGGGCAACATCTCTCAGGTTTTGTGGCTTCTACCGCTTGACTGACTTGGATTTAGTTTGGTCAGGATACTTGTGTTGCTCCTTCCTACCATGGCACTTTTAGCACCATTTGGGATTGGAGTTGGAATATGTTATTCCGATGACTTTTCCCATGTATCTGAACCTCCAGAAAGATGTCATTTCACAATGATGAAGTTTCCTGGAAACTAGTGAGTTTAGAATTCACCTGAAACATGGATGGTTGGAAGATGATGACTGTCATTTTAGGTATACAGGATTCAAAATGCCTAGAGAAATCACTGGAAAACTCGCTGGAAATGTCGTCCCATCATGTCATGGAAACCTACCCACCCACACCCTGCGACCCCCTAATCCAGAAATATGACCTTATAAAGTTTAAAGGGATTATTGACCACTATGACATCCCCTTAATATCCTTATTAAGGTCTTGATAAGTCCTGATTTCCTGTTTTTTTTGGGGAGAAAAAACAGGCCCCGTAGATGGATTTCCATCTTTTCCATCATTTTGTACCTGGCTCCCCACTTGACCAGTGACTGAAGGTACACCCACTTTTCGTGGTGGTTTTGGTTGGCATCCTGACCGCGGCATGTGGCGAACAACGTGCCTTGGTGCTGCAAAAATCATGATTGTTGTTAGGGGTGGTAGATTGAAAGTTGTGTGAATCTTACCCATAGCATCCATATGTAGTACAAGATATTTATATATACGTTACATTTACCATACAAATCCTAGGCAAATATTTCATACATGAATCCTATGGGTTTAAAAATGACATCACCCCAATTAAAAAGGGATCCTTGGGATTTAGGATATAAGCCATGGGAGTCCAGATCGGCCATAAATTCAATGGTCTTGAGCCGGAAAAAAAACGCAACATGAGTTTAGTAGGAATTCATTGCATCAACGATTCCAAGGGACTATCATTTTAATGACCTTTGGACTCCCAGGGTACATATGTGTTCATTCTCTATAGATTTAGGGAAGAGTTCTCATTTTGACACGTTTTCTTCCAATTGAGAAGTGACCAGTTGACCAAAAAGTTAGTTTCTGTATATAGGGAAACGACATCCTACCCTGTGATTATAGGGATTATTTCATCAGCCATCAGAAAGACCCCCCCATCATCATGAACCTTTCATAATGGAACGTCGTAAGACTTCAGGGGGCAACCTGATCCCACATGCTGAATGTAGGGAATACTTACCTACATGTATCATAGATTAAAGCCAAAATGTAGGTAGATATTCCATACGTTTTGTGCAGCTGGAAATGTGTTGAGGTAGGAATCAAATATTCTCCCTGAAACAAACCTAGCTTCCCATAAAATTGGTGGCTTGGGAGATGAAATAAACACCGAACAAAACAATATTACTGTTTTTTATTGTTTGATTTACACTCCCTGAAACTAACATAGCACCTGAAAATGGTGGTTTCCAATAGGAATCTCCTTTTCCAGGGGTCTATTTTCAGGTTCATGTTAGTTTCAGGGAAGGTATGTACTACCATATTTTTTAAGTAAGGGTTTATCATCATCCATTTCTGGTCATCCATTTGGTTCACCTGAAAACCCAGAGATTCACAGAGAATTTCCCCAAAAAACAAACCTATTCCCCCCTGGAAGTCCGACTGACCATCGACGATTTTTGTTGTTGAATGGGCTTGAACCTACAAGACCTAACGGTTTTAGTAACCCACAGTATCCGTTAGTATGGGTATATTTACTTACATTTGGTTGGTTTGGGTCAATGTACCATACATGCATCCAGCCTCCCTAAACATCCACCCAAACACCTTCTGTGGGTCGATATTTGGACCCATGAAACCTACCTACCTAAAACAAACACCTTTTGAGGAGGTATATATTTGGATGTCGTATGGGTATGGGTAAAGGTTTTAACCTTCATCCACAATTCCAAGGTAACCGACTTTTTTCTAAATGATTGGCGTTTTGCTTCCAGGTTGATTTATATAGATACATTTGGTTGATTTGGGTCAATGTACCATATACATCCTATGAGTAAAGTTTTTCTTTTATATCAGCAATTCCAAGGTGAATCGGCATAACTTCCAGGGTCAGTTTTAGTGTTTCAATGTCAGACACCTCCACCCATGAGGTTGTTGCTTTGCGGTGTGGCATCGACCGTGCTCTCCTTGCAGGTTCGGTGTTGGAGGATTAAAATGGCCACAAGATAAGCAAAACTCACTGGATAATTAGGTGTACCCACAGCATGCATATACCCATGGTATTTGGGCAATTTATAAGGTGTTCTTTAGGGATTCTTGGGGGTTATAACCCATAAAGACCCACTTTTCAATGGTTGTTTCAATTGGATGATTCCAAATCTTTACATTTGGGAAATGGTTGGAAATCACCAAACATCCCTTAAAAAATGGTTGTTCGGGGGGTTCCAGGTATTAAGAAATTTTTCCACCCAAAAAGAAGATGGTTGGAAGAAGATTTTTACCAATTTTTCCACCATTTTTACCAATTTTTTCCACTAAAACGTAAGATTTTTCCACCCAAAAAGATTTGCTGCACTTTTTGTTGTTTCGACGGACCCTTGATCCACCCACCAGAGGTAAACCAGCTTCACAAGAAACCAAGATGGGGAAAAATTGAAGATACCCTCCAGGAAATTAACATATCCCACCTGCGGAAAAGGAACATCATCTTCAAATATGCCATTTTTGAAGGATATGTTAGTTCCCTGGAGGGTACTTTTCTCCTGAATTGCCTAAATGGGAAACATTTTGTTTTTTTGCAACTGAATTTGGATTTGTTCAAGATGATATTTTACTTGAGTATTGTGGTAAATCACCATCAAAATATTTTGGGAACTTTTTCCAAGCATCGAAGGGTCGCAAATTCAATCAAACCATATTGAAACAATTCCTGCCAACGATCAACCTTCCACCACAGCTTGGATAGTTTTATTTGATCATGAGAAGCAGCTAAACATAGGACAGGACTTTTTTCTGAGGAACTGGAAGCCATATCAAACCAACACAGTGGTTCGAAACATGTGTCATTTGATCTGTTTGAAGTGTTCTGCAATAGCACCAGCCAGTTGACAGCACCTCAACTAAGGCGAGGGGTCGGCGGATATATATAGATGTGAACAGCGTCAATTTCCAAGGCCCCTGGAGATCATCGGGGGCGTGAAAGAAGAGCGTCTCGATGCTTTAGAGACCTATGGGCTGCAGGCTCTGAGATTGCTTGTCAGTGCCAAAAGCTTGGCGGCCAAGCACGTCGTTTTGGGTATGACCAGGGAGACCTAAAAACAGTTGAAGGTCGAAAGAAGTTGTTCACTGATGTTTGTTGGCAGTGTCCTCGTCATTTGTGGTTTGCACCATCGTGTCATCCCTGGTGCGCATGGTCCCAACTGAACGGCAGCAAGTCAGAAGCTGCATGGGCTGACATGGTCGATCGTAGAGAAACCCATTTGTACCAGATAGCACTGGGAATTGTTTTGCACCGTTGGCAGGACAGGACCTTTAAATACCTATCTAGGAGGTGGTTTCCAACATTTGTTTTTTTCACCCCTGTTTGGGGAAGATTCCGATTTTGACTAATATTTTTCAGATGGGATGGGTTGAAACCACCAACTAGTATATATTATATATATACCCTGCAAGTAATGTCAATCATTTTTGAATGGTTGTTTTCCCGTAAAGACGACATTGTTTTGGTAAAGGTTTATTTCATCAACATTTCCAGGGGAGTATGTTTTCAATGGTTTGAGACTTCCAGGGTACAGATACAGTACAAGGTTAAGAGCGCCTGAATAGAAGATCGTATGAAAATCACTATTTTAGGTTATCACGCAGTGATCCAATGTGGTTCAAAGTTTCCCTAACCCATACCATCCATGGGACTGGTTTATTTACCTACATTTACCATACAAAATGTAGGTAAATATACCATACATGGATCCGATAGGTAAGATACTTCACACCGCAGAACATGTTTTTAGGGTGATGGATTTGTAACTTTCTACCAAGGGATGAACATCATCAGTGAAGCAGCAAGGTTTGCCATTTATGGTCGGACCACACCTGGAAAACATAGGAATTTGGTACCCGTTTTTTTCTAAAGGACCCAACTGTTGGTGGCTTTGCTGGATTTTAGGGGTTGCAATTTCATGGACCTTTCGAAAAAAACGTCGCACGTTGCGGAATTCTTTTCCAGGCACAGTCCTTTTGTTGAAAGGTGTAATTTCCTGGGGGAATCGTTTTGTCGAGCAGTTTATAACAACTGTTATTTTATGGAAAAGACCACCCTGGAAATGAATACTGATTTATTTGATCAACAATTTCAGGGTAGGCAATTTGTTTCAAATGGTCGAGTTGGCTTGACTTCCAGGGTATGAGATTATTGGATGGACCAATACCGGACCATACCACCATCTTTTTCCCTGTATTTTGGAGCATCCAATTCATGGATACCTAATTTAATGGTATTACGTACTCGTACTGGATCCATATTGGGATGTCCATGGAACTTAGTAACGATCCTTAGTAAGTTGGGTTGTAACCTACTTAGGAGACTTATTCAACCTATTTATATAGGGCTTATAATCTATTTACTCAGTTCCATGGACATCCTAGTACCAGGGGTGGCATTTTTTGGTTCAACCAATCCACCCATTCCTTTCCTCAACCGCCAGGTGGACGAGGAGCGTGCCCAGCGTAGGCGGCAAACGCCGGTGTGTTTGGTAGCATCCCTGGAAGTCCAACCTTGGCAACCCTTTATGTTAATAGCTTGCGAATCCTACGAAAAATCACCCCATTTTTTTATTTCAGGAAGGAATTGGGCAACATAATCGAAAATTCGGAAGTGTACCATGTTTTTTTCCAATGCTCCGCTCGTTGAGACTTCCAGGATGTCGAAAAATCATAGTCTTGGGACTCATTCGCATGGGAAACCATGTGAGTCGATTAAAGGGTGGCACCCAATCACCGAAACGAAGTAAGCAAAGTATTTTTTTGGTTCCTGGCTGACCATTCTTGGATCCTGGGCTCGCCAGGATCCCTAGGGGAAGTGTTTTTTCACCAAACCCGTAGGTAGGGCCTAGGGGGAATTTTTTGCTGCCCCAAAAACCCCACCTGGACCACCGGATTCCGGATCCAGGAAATGGTTGCATTTATGAAAAACCTACATTTGGCGTGCCTAAATTCGTATGATTTCCATGGATCCGTAGGCCAGGATATGCTACAAGAATTGATTCTGGTCAAATTCGGATTTTTTCGTTTGGTAGCGAAACGGTTGGTTTTCTCCCAAAATTCTCAGCCTCATTGGTTTCACAAGTTATTTTTTGACAGAAACATCAATCATCACAATCACCACTTCAATTTGTAGGTGTTACCTTTAACTGGAAAGGGGAGACAACCCCCAGAATTATACAAGCCCTCGGTTCTTAGGATGTTCTTAGGATTCTCGTATATCCCATTCCCGCCTAGTCTTCCAAATACCTTGTGAGGATAGGTGCTTGGACTCCCAAACACCTGAGGTTCTAAAGACCTCACAAGGGTTATGGTGCCCCTATAAATGGCTGAAAATCAATGGGTCTTCTGGGGTTATAACTTACAACCCTACTTTTATAGGGGCCCCACAACTACACTGAAATAACTGGGTTTTTGTGGCCCACAACTTGTAGGGTCCTTTCTGAAGCCCAACCAGGCTGTCACCAGGCTCCAATGTTCGGGTTCGGGAAAGCTCAGTCAGTGGAATGGGTGTTTGTGTTTCATGTGGGTGTGTTGGGGGTGGTCATTTTAATTTCATGACTAGTCAACCAACTCCCCCCAGAGATAAGGGTTTAATAAAGTCTTGTTAATTGAAACCAATCCTTAACAAGCTCTTATTGAGGCCTAGGTTGACCAGCCATAATAAATTGCCCATATGGGGGGAATCAAAAAATGCAAATCATATGGGATGATATTTTGCCGAACACTAGCATATCACCTAAAACCTCATTCTTATGATTGTCCAGCAACATATCACCTTGTGGTCTTTGTTTTGTTGGTGATTTTGTAGTTTGCACCAGCGTAAATCACAATTTTTCACCACCATTTGGGAGATGTTTTTTTTGGATGTTTTTCAAAGCATCCGAAACAATCCAAGTAGAAGGGAACTGCATGGATGTCCCAGGAAGTTAAGATCAATGGTTAGGGTATACTGGGGGTATAACCCATTTACTAACCTTTTACTAACTTCCTGGAACATCGTAGTACCCACATGATCCACGTATGTTTCTTTTGAATATATTTCCATTTACTTGAATCTTTGATACTTTTTTGATATGGGTGTTCATGTAGGCACCTGTTTTTCACGAGTCCCATGAGATGCCATTGGTTACTGCAAAAAGACATCAAAGGCATTAGGAGGAATCCGACCCCTAGATTCTCATGATTGCAGTACCCTAACAATCATGACTAGTCAACCAACCCCCCCCTAACATACCCCCCAGTAGAAATAAGGGTTAAAAAACGCCGGCCTTATGAAGGCTAAACCAATGGTTTTCATCAGCCCTTAAATAAGGCCTAATTTAGGGTGGGTGTACGTTAGAGGGCCATTGGAGTTGACTAGCCACGTCCCTTTCGATGATTTTCCTTTTTACTCTTTGGTGGGATTTGGTCTCGTTCTCTTCAGATGGTATCCTACCCTGACGCTCCATCTATGTACCTATTGTGTGGGTCAGGATTTTTTCCTTCGCCGCCATAAGCGTCATTGTCTTCCAAACCAAAGCAATGCACTATAAGAATAGCTATTTGCCAATCAATTACAGAAACATATGCGTATTCTCAATTACCATCGATTACCAATATCAATACCATCAATTATAATATTGCCAATAATATGCTTTAGCAGTTTTTTGTTGTTGTTTGTTGGATTCTCCCCCCAAGATAGCGGGAGTCTCTTAGAATCCAGGGTCCCCAAGATAGCGGGAGTCTCTTAGAATCCAGGGTCCAGAACTAGCAACTCAACACTGGTAGCAACCCCAAAACAACACTCTCAAAGTTGTGAGTCAACGGCCAAGGCCATTGATCTATCCGATGAGCTCCAAGGTCAGATTTTCTGAATGATTTGGCTTGACAGCTCATGGTGTTCACCCATGGTTGAAAGCTTTGGAAGTTTGGGGTGGTACCCAAGTGGAACCATTTTGTTTTGCACAAATTGCTAGGGGAAATGGGGTGGTTAAAACCTTCCTTGGGTTTGGAGCAATTTAAGCATGGCACAAACCATGGGGTGTTTGGCATGGAGCCGAAGTGTCCCTCGTGGTCGCAATAGATCTATGGTCTCCTTGCTTATTTTTTGCGCCAAAATTTCCTGGACACTTTGGCGTTCCAAAAATATAATTTGCAGCTAACTTCGCAAGAATTGAATAAAAGCCTCCAATCCAATTCACTTTTTTTGGGGTCCAAGAAGTGTTGGTATGCAATAATGTCGTTGGTATGCAATAATCTCTTTCGTATTGGTACCTGGAACCCTAAACAACCATTTATAGATGGATGTTTCAGTTGGATGATTCCAAATCTTTATATAGAAAATGGTTGTTTCACCAAACATCCATTTATAAATGGTTGTTTGGGGTTCCAGGGAGTAGTACTAAGTTTGGTATTGATATTGGTAATCAATGGTATTAAAATATATCTATCTATAATTGGGAAATTCTTCAGCCAGGATTTGTATACAATGCATTTGGGAATTAATATCCAGGGAATTCGCGCCGGATATAACTTATAGTTGTCATGTTTTCATTATAGGTCTATATTTTCATTGCTGCTATAGTCTTCCCGAGATCTGGTGACCTGGACTTGGTACTTTCATACTCGCGAACGAGGCGCAGCTTCAGAGAACAAGGAGCAAGGCATCCTAGTTCTGGGCACCATCGATACTACCACTTGTTTACCACACATCGACTTGATGTAGGTTCTACTCCTGACCACAAGGTCCCAAAGCACTCCGCACCAAAGTGGTACTCCCCTCATTATGAGTTGGTGGGGCTGTGGTGGCGTGCCGACGTAGCAGCAATATCGTCACATTGCGGTGCATTTGTGGAGCTCCCTTTCTTTTTTGATGAGGAGGATCAAGCCTTGGCGTAGTCCACGTGGGTTGGTGGGGCTTTCGCCACGGCCCAGCCTTCCACGCCAGCTTGACACAAGGAGAACACCCTCACGCATGGCACTTCGGCAGTGAGGGGTGGGTTGCACGGCCCCGTGCACGTCCTGGCGCTTGTATGATAAAGCTAGTACGCGTCCTGCACGTCCTGGCGCTGATTCCAGTGATGCCCTAGGACTACGAAAAATGCGCACGAATATCATGGATACGGCTGTCACACGGTGGCAGAGGGTTCACACAGCCTCTTTGATGAAATAGATAGCTATCAGGATGCAAGTTTCCATGCCCCTAATTCCGCATTTTGTGGGGCCCTTAAGATGACGTTTTCATGGCTTATTAGTGGGGGGGGGATTCAAGTACTGCACCGGGAAGGAAAAAAAGCAATGCAAAAACTCTTCATCATCCAACCCTTCTGACCCTCATTGGGTGGATTTTTGAAGGTAAAGTAGGTATATCCCGCTCCCAGTGGGAAATGAATGGGTTTAGGTTGGCGTCCCCAAGCTACTTGGAGGATCATCGGACCCCAAGCTACTTGATGCTGCAAGGGAACCCAATGTATGTAAATAAACCAGACATGGATCGTATGGGGATGGATCGCACAACAAACATGTAGAATATGTCATGTATTGTTTTTCTTCTTCGGTGTGTATGATTTAATTACCAGTTGGTTCTTTCAAAGTTTATGTGCAAGAAAAGATTCTCGTACTTGGGAATATGATCTATTTGACTCATATTCTTCACATGGTTTTTTTCAGCATGTTGAAACCACCCACTAGGCAATTGAAATCACCAGATAAGCAATAATCATCAATAATCACTGTGCGATGCGGGTTCCTACCAGTTATAAGTGTAGTTACTGTTGATGGAAGATCCTGCGCCACCCGGGGATGTATAAAACCCTGTAAATAATGGGGTAAACTAGCAACAGTAGCCCTAGTTACCCCCAGCATCTTCAGCAATCCAGAAAGCTCGGTCCAGGTTCAATTGCAGCTGCATTGCAAACCATTGCAGAGGCATGTAGAGAGTTTGCATGTGAAATGATTTAAATGATATGTTTTTCAATATATTTAATATAATGATTATTCATGTATAGGGTACCACTTTTTTAAGCAAGTGTGGCTGGTTTTGGACTAAAATTGATGGAAATAAACAGCTCTTGTTTTCCAGGTGCACGCTTTTTTGGGGGGGAGCAAGCAGAACTCTAAGATGATTGCTAAACTTGAGATGTTTTAAAACATGACTGATAGCTTTCCGATGTGTTTGGATACTTTTCCTGAGGCTAACAACACAAACTCTGAAAATCAATGGTTTGTTCAGATAGATTTTCCTTGGGGACCCGGCCTCTTTTCACTGGTTTTTGCTGTTAAACTTCCAGGGAGTATTTATTTTTATATTTACACCGTATTTATTTATATATACACCATATCTTTACCCTGGAAGTCCGAAGACTATGTATTGAATGCTTTTCCGCAAAGACGTAGTGTTTCAGTAAGTGTTCATTCTCATCAACAATTCTAGTGTAGACTCTTTTTGTTAAAGGTCGGCTTCGCCTCTGGGGCTTATAATATGTATACCCTGGGAACTCAAAGACCATTCTATAAATAGTTTTTTCTTTTGTAAAAAACCATTATTTTAGTGGCGATGTTTAATCAACAATTCTAGGAGACAATTTTTTGAATGGTTTTTTGACTTACTGGGTTTTTGTTTTTTGTGCCAAATATTTGTATATATATATATATAGATTAATTTAGCAATTTTGTGTGGGGTGGGGAATTATGATTTTGTTGTTGTTGTTGCTGTTGTTGTTGTTGTTGTTGTTGTTGTTGTCAAGCAGAGTCCACGAATCTAGTAGTTCCTTTGTTTGAAAGGAAGGGTTGAGATCATCTTTTGTCCGCAATTTCATGTCATGTGAAGAAAATCCAACTTCCGCAATGGCATGCGAGGATCTCAAAATGTTCCCATATAATTCAATTCTATTTTTTCGTTATGTTAGCGGGATTCAAGAAGATATCCAGAAAGAGAGTCCTCAAAGGAGATCCTTGCATTTTTTTTACTGAACATAAAAGAATCACATGGAAACAACAAAACTCCCCGAAAACACGGCGCCTTCCTCAAACAGCCACGCCTTTGAGGATCAGAGAACTGACTCTGACCATGCGGTTCGGGCCTCATCCCAAAACGGAGGATTTTTTTGGGGGGGGGGTTCAACGGAGGCGGTTTTGAAAATCCTATCCTAGACATCCAGGTTCGGTATATTTGATTTCCACAAAAAACACACACCAAACTCACTTCAGGAGGTACTTGGATGTGCCGTTGGAAGTGGATGGATCAATGGTTGGGTTAGTAAAGTACTTATACATGGGGGTAAATTGGGGGTACAACCCACTTGCTAAGCTTTTACCAACTTCCTGGGGCATCCAAGTATGACTGGATGTCTAGGGCCACGTTGGTTTTCTCATCCACAAAGTTGAAAACCTTCCTATGTTTCGAGCGACAAAATTGACGTAGCGGTCCAAGTTTAATTGTCCTTGGTCCTTGATGTTTATACCCATAAGATCCATCACACTTGTATATTTATTCGTAGCTACACGAATGGTTGATTTGTATGGTAAATGTACCAGTCCCAGGATCCTATGGGATATGCAAATACCACAGGTGATTTTACCGATGTTCATGTCACCTTTTTTCTTTTGTTTTGCGATGTTCACATCACGGGCCGTTGAAGCTACATTGTTTTTTCTTCGTTTCCGGGGGGGGGGGGGGCATGATTTATAGCAAACCCTGATGAATCAAAGGGCATATAAACCAGAAGGATCCAGAAGTGAAAAATTGATGAAATTCGCTGATCTCACAATGGAACATGGGGTTAGCCACTGCTGCTGTTTTCCTCAATATTGTCTTAGGGCCTAGGGTGCAGGTTTCAATGATTTTTGGTAAGTTCTTTTTAAAGTAGACTACCCTAAGAATCATGGGATCATACAACTGGTGGTTTGGAGATCCCAGACCCTTCTATAGGAGGGTCCAGTGATTCTTAGGATAGGCAAAATTCTATCACAGGTGTGAAAAAGACTCCAGGTGAACAAGCGGCAACATGCAAGATTTCAAGACAACTCATAATGTGTATATAAACCTCATACATGCATGCTGTATTTAGAAATTATATGACATACCCAAAGTCCAAGTCGACCAAACTTTGCCCCATGGTAGGATCGGAAATCCTTGATCCATGGACCATCCTAAAAGACTATTCTTTGTTTGGTCTCGGACTTGCAGGGTATACAGTAATAAATGTTATTTCCATGTCTCATTGAATCTAAATCATGCCCACATCTTAAATCACATCCCTACATCGTCCCAACTGAAAAAAGGAAGCATGGCCAATAGAACTTCGCCTGACCAAAGTTCTTCAGCATTGAGGTGTTTATGCAAGATACCATGAGTATCAGCAAGAGCAATAAGAGCCAGGTCCAGCCCATGTTTGATGGATTTTTTTGCTTGGAGGATGGGGTTCGCAGTTAGTTTCAGTGGTTAGGATCTCCCACATCTTTAAGCCATTTAGTAGGCCATTTTTGGAAGGGGTCGTTGACAACCCCAAGGAATTGGTGACTTACCATCACCATGCTTATTAACCACTTACAAATCCTGGGATGATCCTCTCAGTTGGGGCGGTGATGTTGGCTGAAGTGTGTCAAATGGTTATCAAAACCCTGGTTTTTTGCTGTATAAAAGGGATTTCACCAACCACTGATATCAGTTATAAGTTATAAGGATGATAACAAACCATCATAAGGGATCAATTATTAACCAACCAATATTTCATGGTTCATGTCAGTTTTTCTTTTTTTTCGTGACTGAAATTGGGAATCCAAGAGCCGGAAAAAAAAAACATGGATGTTTGGACCCCCCGGTGCCCTACCTAAAAGGACCCTGTCAGAAGGTATGGATGGAGGATTCGGAAATCCGCAACTCATCAATTGATTTTCATGCGAAAGGTCTTTATGTTTTCCGTCGTGGGGAGACTTTTGTTGGAGTGGCGTTAAGATTCTAATGATTGTCTTCTAGCAATATACATCACCTTTGGGGTCTTGTTTATGGATTGTATCAGTGGAATTTTCAGAGACCCCCAACAATGGGACCCCCTTATGGTAAGCTTCCCATACTCTTCCCATACCACTCCCATAAGAATCCCTAAAGATATGGGAATAGTATTGGAAACTTACCATAAAGGGGTCCCATCATTGGGGGTCCCTGGAATCACCCTTGATTGTACTATAGTAAATCACCATTTTTCACCACCATTTGGGAAGCTATTTCTGGTTCACGAAATTTCCCTTTCGCACCGACTCGGACCTAAAACAAACAAATCCAGGATCTGTGTGGATTTGTTGGATTTTTTTAACATCCGGACTCTACCAGAAAAAGCATGGGATGTTTTGTTTTGTTTTCGACACGTGGTCATTTTTGAATTATGATTAAGTTATAAACTTCTGATATACCATCAATGATCATCACATTATGAATTGAGCAATTCATTTAGAATCGGTCTGTCGTGTGATATCCGCCTTCAGTTTGCCTATTATGTCAGAGTTCCTTTAAATGATCACCTGGACAAAGGTTTGACTTGTACCAAACTGAAAAATGGTGGACATTGAATGCAATTGAGACTTAGTGATCTAAGTGAGATGAAAAAGGTAAGAATCAACTTGGATTTACCCTGAAAGCCAAAGATTATTAAACTAATACCCTCCAGGGAACTAACATATCCCCCCAAAATGGCATTTTGAAGATGATTTTCCTTTTCCCCAGGTGGGATATGTCCTGGAGGGTAGTCCGCAATTTTGGATGATTAGGATTCCCTACTTAAAAGATGTTTTTTGGTGAATTTTCCCTCTTTTTTGTTTTGAAATGGTCGACTTGGACTTAGAGGGTTTATGTTTTTGATGTGATTGTTTGATCCGGATTTCTTACCTTTCCTGGATTGATTGGAGGTGAACATCCTACAATAAACAGGAGGGATTTTCTGTTTTTTTCAGAGTATTCCCCAAAGAACCAAGCAAATGGCGTATGTTTGCTTGGAGCGGTTCTTTTGTTCTTGATATTTCTTACATTGCATGGTTTGGAGTGCAAAGCATGAAGTAAAACCCAATCTCTTACAAGGAAACCTTGGCAAGACACAGTAGAACACCTTATTGACCCTCACCCTCATTGGCCGGCTTAAAATGATGCTTTCATCTTCACCTCATTTTTTGTGATGTGTATATCCCATAGTATCCATGGGACGATTGTTTATTTACCCACCAAGTTACCATAGAAAATCACCATTCGTTTTCGGACAATTTCCCGAAAGTCGTCCCATGGATCCGTGATAAACTTCATTAGCAAGCCCTGGAAATAGCAGGTGGGCAACGGTGTGGTCAACCGACATTCAGCATGGGAGTTGGTCGCAGAGGAGAAATGGGAGTTTCCTAAAATAGTGGTACCCCAAAATGGATGGTTTACAAAGGAAACCCCTTTTAAAATGGATGATTTGGGGGTACCACCATTTAAGGAAACACCTAAATGGATGCACCGTTTCATCGTCGGATCGTCCGTTTTGGGGGCTCCTTAAACGTCGACCATTTTCCAAGAATGGGTGTGAAACCACCAAGTCGACCACTATTTTTTGAGTCCTGAAAAACGTCGAGGTTTTATTGGTTCAATCGTATTGAACGGAAAAGACCCCCATGATTTTGAAGTTTTCCCATTTTATTTCATCAGCAATTCCAGGGGCCTATTATTTCGCGGGGTCCACCATAAGGACCTTGTTACATGGGAAAATCAACCCTAAAGAATGACAGGTAGCAAGTCCCTTGGTGATACAGGGTTTCTCCAATTTTTAGGGTTGTTTCAGGTGATTATGGCAAACCCTGTTTCGTGGTTGGTTTGACTTTTTCAGGGAGATCCTTTTTGCCAAAACCAACCGCATCCGAAACTCGGTGGAAATCCATGGGAGCTCGCCAGGTATATTTGCCAATCCATGAATGCCCGTGGTTTTTGGTCAACAGAGCGATATGAAATCAAGGTTCAGAGCGATTGGCATCACTGGCAGAGACAACAAAGGAGAATGAAATAGAGGGCGATGACAACATGGAAAGGCCTACCAACAGGCAACGTTTGATGTGAAACATCAACAATTGATCCCAACAAAGGATCAATCGAGTGCGGTAGAACAACACTCGTAAAACTATAAGCCTCTAGTGTTCAACAGATGGAACAGTTTGTCTCCAGCTGAAGCAACAACTTGCAACAGCTGAGGGGGCGTGTAAAGATTCAACTGTCCCATGAGTGACCAACATGTCACAACCGTATGGCTCAACATCAGGGCCCTTGAGTCAGCCTTGAGTACACAGTCAAAACAGTGCGCATTTCCAACACTTGGTCCAACACTGAATTTTATACAACCAACCAACCAACCAACCATACCCGGTCCTTTTCGGGAAATAAATCTCCCAAAAATCTCCTCCAACCAAACCACGTTGGGTTTTCCAGTTTTCTTCCACAGGACTTGGTACAGAAACGTTTTGGCAACAGTTCTGCTGCCAAAGGGTTGGAAGCATTGCTAGGTGAAGCACGTGCTGCGGAGGCGAAGTGGACATCCCTACCGTGGATGGATGGTGGTATGATCAAGGGTGATAAGTTATCACCTATTTGTAAATGGGGTATTCCTTGGTGGTAAAATAACGCATTGATCCTATCTTCCTGGGACATCCAAGTGTGAATACATGGGGGGATGTGTTGTTTCTTTGTTGTGTTTGTTATGAATTAAAATTCCCACCCACCCACCCAAAAAAAAGGGGCGGGAAAGGTTTATGGTAGGTTTTTGTTTAAGACAAAGTACTGGAAAATTAGAAGCTCAATATGACTAAAAGTGACCGTTTTATCCCCTGGCTGGAGGTCACTTATCTTCTGAAAAGGGTCGATTACTGTAAGCATCCCAGCCCAAAAAGGTCACAAATAGCAGAATTGCCAGGGTTCCTGTTTTTTGGTTGTTTTTTGTTTGTTCCATCTTCAATTTGTTTTGCGGATTTGCTTTGTTGAGGTGATCAGGGTTGCATGTGTTTTTTTTGCGTTTAACCAGCCATCTAACCGTATGAAAAACCCCCAATGATCGTTGGGATGTAAGGGTCTTGATAAGGCCTAAGGGACAATGGCGGGGTCCATGATGAACCCATAGAATCCACGTCATCCAGGTATATTTACCGACTAATTGAACTGAACCAACAAAAGTCAACGATTCATGTAGGTAAGTATACCTTTCCGTCCCATGAGTTTCCGCAATGGGGAAATGTGGGATGGATCCGGGTGTTACAACAAATATCTCATTTACAAAAAACATATGGGATTTTTCCGCCCCCCAAGGGTGAACAGTTTGACTTTTAGATATTTTTTTGGGTTGTTTGTCTACCTACCGAAATCGGAAAAGGGATGCAATGAATTGGCTTGCCACCCTTACTCTGCAGCAAGTGTATATTAGCCTGGAAGTCCTTAGCCACCAGCTTTTAGTCCGGTTGGGAACTCCGAGTTTCACCATGATTTTAGTAGGGGTTGGCAACATCTTCCAAAAGGAACTACCATTCTTTTTTAAATGATGGTTGACTTCCAGGGCATAGCCAAGTAAGATGAAAAACACATGAATGTTGTAGCCAAATTGCTCTGGTTCCGAAAACCTACGGTTTTGGGAGACTGAAACATGTCTAATCCCACTTTCTTTTCAGTGCTGGTGTTTCAACATCTTGTTTTTTGTGTCAAGAAAACGAAAGCTTTCGACACCTAAAGACCATTTTACAGAAAAAATGCCCCCTAAAATAGTTCATAATAAATTTGAAACATGTGTGTGTTGTGTTTTTTTTGGAAAGACCATTGAATGAATTAATGGTCGACTTGGATTCCCAGGGTATACTGTACGTAGACATAGACCGCTCGCTTTGCCCCTAAGAATCGATCGATCCCAACACCGGATGTTTTTCGACCGCGGAAAAGGTGTCCATGACGGATTGGCAACAACTCGCTTTAGCCATTGCTGCACTGACGTCCGGGAACAGTGTTTCTTTCCTTTTTTTGGGGGTTTTGTTGGCACATCTGGATGTGATGGATTGGATGTTTTTTTTTGATTGGTGCATATAATTATGATATGCTCTTTTGGGAGCTTAGCAGCTTCCGTTTTTTGGGTGTGCATGATTATGTTCCAGGAAGCGAGAAAGACATATCCACACACTTCACGGGAAGGCAACGGAAAATCTGGAGGTAAATAAAGCCTACTTGGATGTTGCCAGGAGGTCAGTAAAAGGGTAGTAAGCGGTGTAGTCATACCTCCAATATATGCCATTTATAAGTAGGTTATAGCTTCTAAGCCATTGATCCTAACCATTGATCCTAACTTCCTGGGACATGCAAGTAAGGTGCATGGTGCATTTTGTCCCACGTTTTTGCGAAAGTTGAGGGATATTTTTTGTTTTTGGTGTTTCTTTCTATTGGCAAAAGGTCACTTTCAAATATCACAGAAATTTAGTATATTGATATTTATCACTGTAAGTCAACGACCATATAGATAAATAATAGTCTGATGGAATCGTTGATGAAATAAATAACCCCTGAGGTACCCGCAAGTACCATACACCAGGTAGTCGATGTACTGCTCATGGTTCAGAAATCCGGCGATAAAACCACCTAGGATGAAACTAAAACCTTGCAAATAATGGGATAAACTACCAACCTCAACTGGTGAACACCGGATTTCTGGTTGCCATCAACAGTCTGGTTGGGCAATTTGTATCGATCAAGCTTTTTTTGACCTCAAATCTGTGGAGGAAGATATTAAAGATGTTCCAAGGAAATCACATCTTCCCTAAAACTATCCAGAAGTCATGAACTTTGGATATACGTTTCATTAATGTGACTTTGTTCGATCTGAATTTGCGTCGTGTCTTTCAAAGAAAACATTGAATTCTGGTTAATAAAAACATGCCGGAATCCCGAAAAAATTGCAATCGCAGCAAATTTTGGTAGGAATATGATCTTGAAACAGTTCTCATACCATCCATGTATGGTATCTTGCTATACATTTACAATAAAAATCAAGCATTCATGTAGGTAAATATACCAGTCCCATGGATCCTTATGAGTTTTGTTGGGTAATAAAATCTCCACCATCCCTGGAAGTGCTGAAAAAAATCCCTCGCCATGGAGAAACTCCGCAAAACCGCTCCGGCCTTGACGAAGCTGCAGCAACGTGCAGCGGAGAAGAGTTATCCGAGACCTGGTAAGCAATGAAAACCCAGGAAGTCCAAAGACCAAACTTTGCCCATTGGTAGTAGGGAATCCTTTACATGGATCATCCTAAAAACCATTCTTTGTTTGGTCTTGGACTTCCAGGGAAAAGTTTGGGGTCCCTGGTTGTTCCTTAGGATATCTTTTGGGGATTATAACCTACTTATAATGTTGGTATATTGGGGTTGTAACCCATTGATCCTAACCTTTGAACCTAACTTCCTGGGACATCAAAGTGGTTGTTTGTTGGGTTAAACAAACAATTATAAGGGGATTATATATAACTGGGTATATAGTGTCTATAGGGACTATAACCATCATTTAGGGTAGATATAACTGGTTGGAGGATCATCCCAGGACTTGGATACGTGGATGATAACCATAGTTAACAACTCCCCTAACTGGGGTTCTTACCCTTCTAAGTGGCCTAAATGGCTTATAAACGATGGTGATCCTAACTACTTACTAACTGGGATGATCCCCCAAGTGGTTGTTTAGCGTATATAGGGGATGGCATCCTACCCAGTTCTGTGGGGAGTATTTCATAAACCATGAAATAAGGATCCCATCATTGAAAAAACCTGTCTTTCATGGTTTTTGTTTCGTGGCTCACTTGGACGAAGTGAGTTGAACTTGGATGGGATTCTTTGGGGGGCTTCACCCTGGTTGGTGCGGTTCTGTTTTTTGGGCATGATGTGAGCTACTCAGTTTTGGGGATTATGATAAGGCAATGTAAGGGTTCCGAAAAAAAACAAGCAGTAAACACTCATTACGGATCCCATGGGAAATAGCTGGCCCTATCCGGGATGGTCTTACAGGATATATGATGGGCTTCATACTACTTGGAGGATGGGCTCCCAGGTATCGTAAGTGGTGATCGGATTCCACCCCCCATTTATCAGCCATTTTCATGGTAATTTGGAAGGGGAACCCGAGTTAACTGTTGGGGGACTTACGATCACCATATCTAACCATGGTAGTTATACTTACTTAACCGGATGATCCTCAAGTAACCCCTCAACAAGGCCCGCTATTCTTCCAGGGGGGTTGAATTGAACTTGGATCATTGGATGGGGTGGAAAGGTCCATACATCGGTCTGTGAGTTGTGGATTTACCGACAGTCAAAGTGGGGCTAGTTTTATCAGTTTTAAACAAGGTGTTAATAGTTTACCACGTATAGGTGTTGTAACCCCAATTACGCCCATGTCCCTCCATTTGATTCCGGGGTCCATCTGTAAGTTCGGGATCTATCTCCCAAGGTGTCAGTTTCTCGTGACCAGTTCCCGCCGAGTAGTCACCCCAAAAGATGGTGAACAGTAAGGGAATCCGATTCCCAAAATAGCCGAAACATGCAGGTTAAGGATTTATGATAAATGGCCCACTGAAAATAGAAGGAAACCGAAAGGCAATGGTCTTCTAACCATCAATTTTCAGGTGCTTTTGCTCTTAGTTTCAGAGAGGGTAGATTTAGAAGTAGGGTGAAATATATAACTCCATTTTTTTGGGGGGGGTGAAAAAACAACAGTGACCTGTTTATAGGGGTTATAAGTTATAAGTAGTATGGGCCCATCTTCTGGGAAGTTTTGACATTATTTTTTCACATCACATAGAATCATAGAATCATCCAACAACAATCGTTTGGGCTACTGTTGATGGAAGAAATCCTGCACCACCTGGGATGTATGAAACCTTGTAAATAATGGGACATTTGCCATATCAACTGTTGCAGGATTTCTTCCGTCAACAGTATTTTGCCATATTATGAAACCTTTGTCCAAGGTCGAACTCTGAGTTCTGATCATGAACCATCAACATCCTTGAATCATTTTGTTTGTGTTTTTTTATGGGTTCTACCATGGTATAAATCATTATCACATCCCACCATTTGGGAAACCTCTTTTTACTGATTTCCAAGCATTCAACAAGCAAATTCTCGCATCCATTGTTTCATGTTTTGTCATGACTCGCATCACAAAAAAAACGAGGCCTGTACCACCACGATGTTGTGTCACTGGTGGTAGCGGTTTTGTGGGACAACGCTTGGTAGGGAGACCAAGGGGAAAAGCCTTGGTCAAAAACGACGACCACAACAGTTGGAATGGAGTTTTTTTAATGGCTGATCAAGCAACCCCGCCGTTGCGGCCTTATTATGGGTTTCTTAACCGCCTCATTTAACCCTTCTTTCTGCAGCAGAAAAGCGTGTTATGTAGGCCCGTATTTTTCATACCGTGCCAAATTTATGTGGGTATATAAGAGGTATAAAATCAGGTTGGAGGCACAGGTGGGATCCTTCCACCATCCCCAAATTTTGGGGGGCCTTTCCCCTCCCCCTTAAGATCCACAAGAAGGAGATGGATTAAGAGGACACCCCCATCCCCACCTCCATCATGGGGGGTTTTCCTCCGCCCCATCAGACTCAGAAGAATGAGATAGTTTCGAACGGTAGTGAGACAGACACACGTGTACAGTAACAGCATGTATTTTTTGGCGCGTTGTAGTTCTTGGTAATACGGAGTTATTGCTGGCTTTCTCCTGCATAAGCTTGGACGACATGTGCCTTCCTGGCAAGAGCGCGAAGAATTCGTGCAGTTCATGCGGGAGGCACTGTCCAAGCGACGGCATGTGCCTTCCTGGCAAGAGCGCGAAGAATTCGTGCAGTTCATGCGGGAGCACTGTCCAAGCGACGGCAT
>DF239269.1:0-51149 GCA_000507305.1 Breviolum minutum Mf 1.05b.01
ATGTCTGTTTTTCTTGAGCCAAATACGATCCGAGGGATATACATGGTTGTCATGTATACCCGGCTGGAACTAATTAAAGACATGTCCACATCAGTATATATACAGGTTATATACAGGGTGGGTTAGGTGCCATAAATCTTGACTTTTACGGACCCTATCATATCCCAAAACGTATCAGTATCTGCGAATATATTCTTGTCTTCCAACCACAAAATTCCAGGGAACCAAAATCAGGAAGCTACGATTTCTGTTTTCAATTGCTGGCGACTCTGAGCCTTTTTTGCACTCGTTTCACAAAACTGCTTCTGGCTCGCATGCCAAGTTGTTGGAGAATCGAAAATTCGCGTCCAAAGTGCCCACCGGCATCATAAGCCCATGGAGAGAGTCTCATTCAAAAACTCGAATATCACCATCCCATACCATGCCTGCTTAACGTAACACTGTCCTTTAGTGCAAGTCCAGATTTTTCATGGTCATATTGGAGTTATACTTGCGATACTTTTGTGAACCTTTCTAAGGCCTCCTAAGCTACTACAGTAAGATGTGCTTGGGGATAAGACTCTTCCGGCATGCCGGAGTTCCATATTGAATCATCCCTTGCAGAGTATTCTGGGTGAATATGCCATGAATGCTGCAGCTAAGATGGACTTCAGAACCGGGCTCCAGGCTCCAGTAATTCTCAGTTTTCAGGTATGGTTGGCGATACTGTTGGGAGGAGGTGTTATTTTTCCAGGGAATCCAACTCAAAATCCAACCCTAAATGACCTTGATTCAAAAACCTATAAGTTCAGCCAGGCATAGATGATGTGGCTATACTGGTACGTGGGACAAAATACGCCTAAGAAAATTGATATCGCTGTCATCTCAAAAGAAATTCGAGTATCTCCGCATATTTCTGCCAGCAATACTCAACTGGAATTGTTCTTGAGAGGATCCTAGGGTTCTAATCCTTCTACGAAAAAAACTGACCCCTTGATGGATACAATCAAGAAGCTAGTTTCACATGGCCGATGGCTCTTTGGACCAGCAAAACGGTCGCCGCAGTGGGCGACATTACCTGTTGGAAAGGTATGCAGAAACAACTCTGAAGAGCTTCAAATATTTTTTTTTTGGGGGACATGTTGGGATGTTGTTTCATTGACCATTGATTTTCAATTTTTCGAACCGGAATATATCGAGATGTCTATCTACTCAAACAAACTGTTGCGTAAAACAAGGCTTGTACCATGCCCTTCCAACGCCGAGATCTGAACATTCAAAAGGCTCCCTATCAAAGCGCACTAAGCGCATAGGTCGGCGAGTTTTGAGGCGCCAAGACACACCACCAACCCTGCCCGCAAATTCGTTATTCTATTCTTCCAAGGTGTGGATTAGTCCATTCCCACAACAATTGCTTACATTTAAACAGTTTGGACTAAGGTTGACACACTCAAGGAGTAATGAAAGCACGCCTTAAGCAACTCACCAACTTTTAGCTCGAGCTCAATCAACTCAAAGCTTTTCTGCGAAGCATTGTCACAAAATGGTCAGCTGTGCATTGGGATACCCAGCATCCGCCTCAAAGCTGTGTGGTTGGGCATTTTCATATGTTCATTCTTTCATGATCGAGCTAGTTATCAACTAGGGTAGTAGATGATGATGGTGATGATGATGGTGATGATGATGATGATGATGATGATGATGATGATGATGATGATGATGATGAAGATCATGATCTCGTGATGATGCATTCTGGAAATGATACTTGAATCCATGAGACATCTGAGTTTCATCTTCTTCACCCGATTCACCTTGCGCCAGCTTCGCATCCTTTCTTCTCCAGCCTTGTTGTCGTCAAATACCTTTCGTAGCGCCTCTGTATAGACCTGCAACTTATGCACAGGCGTATTGTAGGATGTCTGCTGAAAACCCATCACGGTGGGGATGCTCGGTGGGCAAGGTCATTACTAGGGATAATCAAGAAAAACAACAAAAATACAATGTTTAGTGATTTAGTGTTTCAGTCATTTGAGAAAACTTCCTTGCAACATCTCTAACTTTCGGTGCGTCACCTCAACTTCTGTGTACTGTGCCTGTGACTCCTAGGCGACCTGGTGTCCCAGGAAATTCCACGAGAAATGTAGTCTTTTCGGTTCTTGGCGGGATGTCCAAATGGTTCGCCAGTATCAAAAAAATCCACCATCAGAGTTTCAACCAACATTTTTGGCGCACACACAATTGTTTGAAGCCAATCCTGCCGAGTGTGATCTCAATATCAACCTGGATTTTCCCAACATCTTTCCACCTACCTCTGCTACGAAAAAATATTTCCCATCTGATAACTGAATAAATGACACCAAGAGCCCCCAAGTGAATGATATTGAATGATAATATAATATAATATAATTGTATTCTGACTGATTCTGACTATGTGAATTCGAAGTCTGAAGTCTAACTTCGATATTTCAAAACAAGGAACCAGCTAAACAATGCCAAACCCAGTTGGCCTGGTGCCAGTGATCGACGTCTTCATGTGTTGGTGAGGGGATATGCGGGATGTCAATGCCAGGTCCCACCTTACGTCCGCCGCGAACGGCCGGAATGGAGTGTTACATGGTGAAATGACTGAAGTAAATGAGCTTAAATCGTTTATATGATTTTATCATATGCATGTTGCAAAATAAAACACAAAATATCTGGAACGCCACCAGCTTATTTACAAGAAGTTACCCCTTGAAACCAGTTGTCCAGTTGCGGGGAAAACAATCAATCTGCAGCTTTCATGTCCATCAAATCAATATTTTTCACCAACCTGGATAAAAGGGTGCAACTGCACCAACCAAAACATCCCAAGGTTTTGGTCAATATTTTTGATCCAAGTCGCATAGGTCAAGAGCTGCGACTGCGGGCGTGGCAAAAAAGGCACCAAGGGCCAACCTATGAAAGCCAAGGCGGGGACGTTCTGGGCTGCCTCAGGTGAACTGAAGGCGAGGATTTGTTGATGGTGGGTCTTTTCCCAATGCAAAATTCATCTACATTTCTATCAACAAAAATGACTCAAAGGTCACATTGTTTTTCATTTTCGCTCTCCTAACCTGCGATCTAAGGTCCATCATAACTTGAGAATACCAGCTTGCGCTAAAAGCAGAAGGATACCAACACCCAACCAGGGAGTGAAGAATCTTTAGACCCAAGTTTAGGGCCAGTAAAAAATCAGCACCAAACCGTAAAGTTTGGTTTACTGCATATAGAAAGAAAAGCCAAATTTGGGACCACCTCGTTTTCAAGCATGCCTATGTTTGGGATTCATGGCTTTTTTTAGTTTCGCTTAAATTGACAGATGATTTTGTCTCGATCCCTGCTTGTAAAAGAACAAAAGCGAAAGGTTGGCTCGGGATGCGATTGAAAGGGACCATGCTAGGAGCCACACTTACACAGGCTCCGATAAGAAAGGTATTCTGACATACAACAGAAATGGCACCTCTGCATTGAACAAAAAAAACACTAAGTCACACAAACACACACAGCTGGCATTATATAAATCAGGAACAAATTGTCAACACAGAACTTTTCTTGACTCACTCCAAGATGCAATTTTCATGCGAAAGGATTGAAGACCAGTGAAAGTGTGGTACCTTAGTCGCTTGCCAAACTGGATCACTACGAAAGTGCATCCACTGAACCTCTGAAAATGAGTCAAGTATTTGTAGGATTTCGCTTAAATTCAGACCAGAACTACAGCATGTGACATAAGAAACTGCTACCGACAGATAGTAATCCAAGTCAGTATAAATCTAGCAAATTTATAACGACATGGACCTGGATTACTATCTGTCGGTCCGTCGGTAGCAGTTTGTTTGTTCCCTGAAAACCAAGTTTTTCAACACACATGACGAACTTCATGGAAACATTCCCAAATTACAATTCAAAACGTGACCATTCCTCGGTGATCTTGTTTGGCTTAGATTGGAGTCATAATCACCCTCCGTCAAACCCCTTCATCTGTATCCATTTATCATGGCCGAACGCTGGGTCTTTTTGGAAGGACCATTCCTACAACTTGGCAAAGTCTTGACCCATAGTCCATTCATACATATCATTCAGACCATATCTAAATATATTTACAGTATATGATAAATGATTATCTTATCACACACCGGTGCGTCTAAAAATTAAAGGCGCCTGATCCAAAATTTGTTTCCCATTCAACTTGCCATTTCTGGACTGTTCATGGCTTTTCTTGGGGGGGTGACCCGGACACACTCAGATGAGTAAATCATTTCTGCTGTTACAATCACTGCTGTTGAGGGACGTTTCGCACTCACCAAAGGTGTACACAGGATGCGCCCGATAACCAAACCTGACTTCAGCGCGGCGTGCTGCTTTTCAACTGTTGCCAAAAAGGATGGTGAGGGGTGTCACCCTAAATAACCACTGAGGGCTCAAAACAGATTGGAGGGCCCACATATTGGTAGAGTCAGTAAATACCTCAAGAGCCAGGTGTCTGATTACAAAGTACACTGCGCCACTGAAGAGAAAGGTAAAAAACGTATCATTTTCAGCCAATGTGCACAGAAAAAACCCTCAAAAGCAGCAAAGTGAAAAACACAACTGCCCAAAACGAACGTAACACAAAAGAGGCCACTTCCGGCGGCATTCCAACGAAACTCCAACATATCCCAGGAATATGGGGTCATATTAATACTACGGTCAGCGTTCACCATGGAGTTTACAGGACCTCAAGTGCATTCAGGAACCTCCTGGACAACACGGATCTGTCCGGCAATCTGGACAAAGTCCCCCAAATACAAGAATATTCAAGAGAACAACAACAACAACAACAACAACAACAACAACAACAACAACAACAACAACAACAACAACAACAACAAAACAACAACAACAACAACAACAACAACAACAACAACAACAACAACAACAACAACAACAACAACAACAACAACAGGAAACAAGAAACAAGAACAGTGCTGGAGCTCACTCAATTTTTCTGCTTGACACCTCCCGATCAAATCAGGTGGCAGTTTGCGTGAAAGGCAGGGGGAGTCAATCAAAAACAAGCACATGCACACAACATACACCAAAGCATACCAAGCCTAGACAAAAGTATCACCTACACCCTTGCAAGCCTTGTGTCCAGTTTCTGCAAGGCCAAGCAGACTGGCAAAGGCCTTGGGCAGAAGAGTCCTATATTAGGTTAGAATGATAAGTGTTTCATTGAATTTGAGATTCAACACTCAAGTTATGCATTAAAAAACTCAAGACTATCTCACAATATGACCTCATCAGTCTTTAATTCAATAGTCCCCTAAATCCAAAGAAAACATCCTTGTAGTGTTTACCCTTACAAATTTGAAGTCATCAAAAATCATCGAATGATCTTTTATTCTTGATTGAAATTTCAGGTGATGAAAACTCCGGGACTCAGTTCCTCTTTTTAGTTTCAATTTTTTTAAGGGCCACCATGGACGCGGCGACCGCGGCGACGGGTGTCCCGGCCGTGCCGCTGCTGGGTTTGGCCTTGGCGGCACCGCTGCAGCAAGGCGGGTTAGATATAAACCGTCACAGGAATCTAAGAACACCCCCCAATGCCACCCCCAAGAGATTATGTTGAACATTGGTTAGGTCTGACCCGCCCATTGTTAGGATGTTTGCAGGTTAGTTGTGAACATTGGTCGAACAACTGTCCTTCGGAGCCTTTTTCTTTTTTCTCATCATTCAAGGGAGCCAACTATAAGAAATGTCACTGAAAAGGAGCTTTCTGTGGAATTTTGACCAGCAAAATGGCAGGAACTTCCTGAGAATGGTATCATCCTCTCAAGCCGGGGATTATATCCCAGTTATCCACGTCACTAAGCGACTAAGCATTCAATCAGTTTCAGTTTTTCAGGAAAGAGGTTTTTTCAAAAATATTGGGATACATGGATGCGAATCCCAATCGTGATATCCACTTTCCCCCTTGCTTGGGGTGATGACCGTAAGGTTTACTGTTTTTTCTATGTCTGTTGCAACTCAGAGGGCCCACGATTGTTCCACAGACTCTTGGTATAGCCATCTAATGGAGGTGTTGAAACTGGAAGTGCCTCAATACTCAAGACTATCCCCCAAATTTGTTTTAGATATTCTATGATATTCTTGGGATCATTTAGATGATATGTTGATGCTCCCATGATCTTTTTCTGACTCCGGTGAGATGGTTTTGAAGTTGCATAACTTATCCGTTTCAGTCAGTCAAAACGTCTACATATGGTTGAGTGGTGACATTTCCCCATGTCGCGACATGGAGGCGCTATTGGCGCGTTGGGATCCGTACCCGGCACAGTGTGCGCACATCCCTTGGACGTATTGAAGATCCGTCACCTGGGTGCACGGTTGGCTGCTGGTGCTGGTGGTGGTGGTGGTGGTGGTGGTGGTGGTGGTGGTGGTGGTGGTGGTGGTGGTGGTGGTTAGCTTCTTGATAAAGCCATGGAGTGGGAGTATGTAAATTCAGGGCTTGAAAGCTAGCTTTCTGACTCAAGTGATGTGAGCCGAACTGGGATCAACTCTCTTTGGGACCTATTCTGCAAGTATAGTGATGATAGGGCTTAGCTTCTGCTAACTCCTGGGTTAAGAAAAGCAATCTCAAACTCTCCCCTTACCCTCATTTCAACAGATGTTTTCTTCGAGTTTTTCCATCCCTTCATCTTATTTCACATGCATTCTGTTCAGATTCAACCAGAGATGGAGTATAAGCCATGGTCAGAACAAGTGAAGACCAATTTAGTAAGGAGGGCTTCCAAATGGTTCTGGACATGTACTGTACTAAAAACAGCGATAGGCCTTTGCAAAAAACATTACGTACAGTGCATCGCAAGTTGTTTCTGGACATTTTTGGCAAAGTTAGCCCACCTCAACGATAAGTGTATCGACAACTCAATGATAGCCTGTCATAAAATGTCCCAGGACGAGGGCCATGTGTTAACAAAGGAACATTGTATGTAGAGGCGATGTTCACTTACCTGACGATTCTTGACAAAATGGCTTTCACTCTGTACCAAAGGTTGAAAACGACAGGCACCTTGACTTGACAGAAAAATATAGATATTGCCGGCGCATTCCTCAGGCCTCCAGACCACCACAAGAAGTGGATGCTTGGCAGATTGGATGACTGAAAAGGTAGGTTCGTTTCCAATGATACTGCTCTGGATGCAAGGGTTTTCCTATGAAGGGGGGGTCCGTTCTATTTTCAAGTAGCAGGTCATCACTTCTGTGGGGTGCAGCCATTCTGCTTCAACTTGGGATTTTTTGTGACGTACGATTGAAGGTTCAAAAGAATTGGTAATGTCTAAAGAAAACCATTCAAATACAGTAGTTGAAAAGTAGATGGCTAACCGTCCCTACATATTGGTTTATAAGGGACCCTTTACTAACCTACCTTTTGGTATCGGCAAGCCATCTATTTTAACCTTAAGGTAGAAGGATGCTAAGCTGAACTTAGTCTGCTGAATCCACCAGGTTCGCTACGGGAGGCTGCTGGAAGCATCTTCCGAGAGCGCGGAGTGCGGGGCTTTTATCAAGGTGAGGGTTGAATCTGGCACCAGTGAAGGTCTGCCACGTGAGTCTTGGGATGAGAACATCATTTCTTAAAAGATGCATACATTTGACACATGTTTCACTGTTTCATCGTTTTGTCTTTGCATCTTGCTGCTGGACCGAGCCGGACACTCCCAAAACGATGAGGAAACGAGTCGAACGTTCGTCCAGTTGGCGGTCAGGCTTGTTGCCGGCCTTGGAGCAGCGCTTCATATCCAGAGGACCCATGTTCTTGGTGTCAGAGGTGTGGTTTTACTCGAGTCGAGTGAAGGAAGGTTCTTGTGGATTTTACCTTCTATGGGGCATATGTATTGAATGTAAATTTAATATATTTCCAAATGCATCTTGTAGATAAGATGTAAAATAGGTTTCAGTAAGGAAAGAGAGAAAATGTGAGAAATGTTAAAGGTTTAACACAATAGGGATATACAAATATTACATGTATATAACATATTTACGTGCATAAAGTATCTAAACAATTTGAATAAATGCATGAACGTATATATATATATATATAGATGAATAAACGAAAAATACATCACCACCTGCCCTATTTTCACTTCAACCTCTTCACCTAATAAACCTTGGGTAAAAAAAAGGTGAGCACCGATCTGGTGGCGCAGCATGTGAAGTGTAGCGATCTGCAAGCGCGCCTGGCTGGGTCGGCGCTGAGTGGCTACTTCGTAGGTGACACCGGATGGGACGGGAGGGGAGGGGTACTTGGAGGATGTGGCTCCCATTTAGTAACGTTGTTAAGGGGGGGTATGGCGGTTACGGGTACTTCCGCCATTTATAACATAGACTCACCCGATCCTGAAAGGGGACGAAACCGGATCACCCATGGTTGTTAACCACGTAGAAGTCATGGGATGATCCTTGAAAGTAGCGGAAGGTGGCAGTAAAGCCAAATAGTAAACAAGATATTGTTTTTACCAACAGGAAATGTAATCATGAAGTAGTGTGGCACTGAGAAATTGGAAGCGCAGCAACTTGCTCCCTTTTTGATATTTGCCACCAAAATCTCACATCTTCCAGCTGTTCGTTTTCCCATCATTGAAAAACCAACCCGAGCTACAAACAACATGTGCCATTGGAACTTAGGATCAAGATGGTTTTCGCCTCTATTTTCCGAGTTTTTCTTTTTAGAACCCCGCAAATGTGTATTTGCCATTGTGGCCTGCCGATAAAAAATTGACATTTACGAAGTTTCAAAAAAAGGACCCAGCAAAAAGATGCAAAAAGAGACATAGACTTAGATACCATCAGCTACAGTGCGGTATTTAGGGATCAACCGGGAAAACCGGAAAACCTGGAAAAACCGAAAAAAACAAATCCCTGCAGCGCCAGGATTCCTTCAAGGCTTGTCGGAATACCGTAAGAAGCTGCTGAGCCAGGGAGTGATCACCGCCTCAAAAGCACGTTTCCTGCCGTTGGAAATCGAAGAATTTCGTTGATTGACAGCTGGTTGTGTTTTGGGGCAAATGAATGAATTTCAGTAGCTTTAAAGGTTCCATCCCCGGTCCATCCCCCCTAAAACTATGGTGTTTGTTTTCTCAAAAGTGTTTATCTTAAGCTGCCAAGAAACTTTATTGATTTTTTATTTATGTACATGTGTAGGGGTCGTCGTATGGGTTCCTAGTTTGACATACGTCCTCGTTTACTATGTTGAAAGTTGACACCATCACTTTCCGATTGCCACTGTCCCATCACCCGCCGAGGTCCGGGCAGGCTTTGTTCGGATGCCTGGTCTGCAGGGCTGCTGCGCAGTGGGCTGCTACGACGCATCCATGCCGCAGTGGCTTGTCTGAAAGGGAATGGGGGGGCGACAAGGAGAAAAGGCAGCTTTCGGAAATGGCAAGAATCAAGAGATCTGGGAAACCAAAACACCAAGGGTCATGACTTTTTGTAGGAAGCATTTTGAATTTTGGTATGAAAGGAATTACCTATCTGTTTTTTTTGCATGGAAAGAGGAAATGTCTTTGTGGCGAGAGCTTTTGAACATCAAATTCATTGTAGTTTAAGCAACGAGTCCAAAGTTTTGATCCTTCTTGGATTCGAACTCAACGGCATCCTTTGATGGGATAAGGTTTTCTGAAACCTAAACTTGGATCAAACCAAGAAAATCATCGAACAAAAGTCGAAAATGCATGAAATTTACAACAGCACCTCCTTCACATGCTGGTAGTTGAAAACCTAGAAGATAGGTAAGAGTCTAGTTAAGAGTACGCTTTTTTTTGTGGCTCAGGAAAATTGTGTGGTCTCCATTTGTTCTTTTCTTTTGTTTTGGGGTCAGGAAAAAGCCGTTCAAAAAACGCCCGTTGTTTTCATGGCCTCCTTTTCCGGTTGGCATCCGCCGGGCCAACCACACGTCACAAAAGGCGGTTTGCTCCTCCGTCTTTGACAGCAGCTTCTTTTGCACGCGAAGCCTGGACCTGGATTGGGAGAGATTTCTGGATCATCTTGACTGGTGAAAACGACCACAGGTGATGGCATTCTCCCGGCTCCAAAAAAAAACGGTGCCCTTTTTTTTGAATTAAATACTGTAGGGTGATTTTTTCAGGATTCGTATTTCAGTGGTGAGGTTGGTGAAGAAATTCCACGATGACATCGTGTAACGCGTCGGTTTTGTTGGACGCTGATGGGGGTCCAAGGCTGTAGTGAATCACCCAGGAACTCTTGAACTGACAGACTTCAACAGGTCTGAAGGATGATCTAATCAACCCGTGAAGAGTGTCCTTCCAAGTATCCAGATGGTGTAATGAAGATCATGGGCAAAATTCAAAAGTCTCCAAACAACCAAAAGGCAACGAAACATCATGTAGACACCAACGCGCAGGGGATGTCCTTGCCTAACAAAAATCATCGCCTTTCAAGATCCACCATTATATAAATAATTCTACATATCATCCATAGTTAAGTCTACAAGAATCCCCCACCTCCCCAAAAAAATCATCAAGGAAAATCAAGGAAAATCCCCAAAGGCAAGGAAAACCCATACAATTTATACCACCCCCTAATGTTGAAAGCATTTTAGAAAGTCGCAGTGAACTGAGGAGACTTCTTGTCTTATACCTTGCCACCACCCTTGGCCTATGGTATCGCTGCCGCCACTGCGGTAGTCATGGCATATCCACTAGACACAGCTGTGTCAAGGTGCGGATACGGATACTGTCGATGGTTCAGAAATCCCGCCGCTACCTTAAGGTCAAAACAGATGGCTTGCCGATACCAACAGGTAGGCAAGTGAAGGGTCCTTATAAACTAATATGTGTAGGGACTGTGCCATCTATTTTTTTTGATTACAGTAACCAGTTGAGGGATAGGTAGTTTCTTCCAGTATTTTTACAATCCCAGGTGGTTGTTTCGGAATTTTCTGCATGAAGAATATTTTGCCATGTTTGGGGTTGTTTGGATTGTTAAACCTTCCAGTAAACTAATATGGCTGACTGGAAAATCCACCTTTCTGAAAAAGGAAATGCTTCTTCAAATGGCGGATCTTCCTTCAGGGAAATCCCTTCTTTGTCCCCAGCGCAAAGAGCATTTTTGGTTGAAGTGAGATGTATTTTACCACCATCCTGGAAACCAGCCGGCACTTTCGAGTCCATGATTTTTCATTTTTCCTTTCTCGTTTGGTGGGATATGAACGGCACGTTCGCTGGAGGGCAATTTTCATAACTGAACTCGCCGTGTTTGATGTCTTTTTTGCCTCCCGTACCTCAAAAGTATACAGTAAGCAGGAAGTGAGCACGATGTAATGCGGGGTGTTTAATCTAACATCTTTAAGGTTACCAAGAAACGTGCTCCTGATTCTTGTCAGGATATTTGGGATCACTGAACTTTGTTAGTGTCTTTAAGATCAGATCATCTTCTTCAAAAGCTTCCATCTTAGGTGTTTTTTGGGAGTCTAAACTCTAAACAAAACCATCATATAGTTGCCAGGTTAAAGCAGGTTAAAAAAATCCAGCCAAGATTTCAGGTGTTTATCCTGGGCGATGCCCCATTCCCGACAGGTCCTGGAAGGTTGATGTTTAATTGATGTCGTGGCAGTTTATCCCACAAGAACACCACGAAGTTGTTGTGTTTTTTTTCCCGGTCCCAAGTGGTTCATGACTTTTTGCAACAGGATTTGACAGTCTGACCTAGGATATTGTAAGCTCCCAATCCGATTCTTCCATTGTGAGGATGCTCATTATTCCGCCACACAAACCTGTGGCTTGCATGAGCACCTTGGGTTTAAAGTGTGGAGATGAGTGCTATTGTTTTGTGGAAGAAGCTAGCGATGGTTTATTTCACTAGGTGCTATTAGGAGCATATATAGACATGGGCTCTGAGGAGATTCCTCTGTTTCCATTCCTTCTGCTCTTGGTGACAGTCTTGTTGACCAGATTGACCAGATGAATAGTGGCGTCAGTATAGCTACGATGAGTTTTTATTGGTTGGTGACCTAGACATACCCAACCTCTGGCACTGGAAAAGCTTGGCATGTTGGAATGGTGCGCATGTCCAGGAAGCTACATTTTCCTGGACATGCGGGGCTTTCGAGGTCTGCCTGCAAGATCAGGCCAGGTCTTATCGAGAGGGAGGGATCTGTTGGCTACATAGGAAAGCAAGCTTAACCGGTGAATGTGCTGCATATCGGCGGGTTAATGCTCTCTTGTTATACTGTGTGACGGGGAACCTATTCTGATTCATATTAAATTATATAAGGGTGTTGCAGGTGATGTAGATACATACTGTTGATGGACAAAATCCTGCACCACCAAGGTTTTAACCATCAGGTGGTGCAGGATTTTGTCCATCAACAGTATTATGATCATTGTTTCCCAGATTCCTTGTGTACGAGCTCAACCGACCGGAAAGAAGATGCCTTTCAGAAACACCGGGGAGGCCGAAGTTTCTTTCTACTCCCCAGCTATGAGGTAGACCAAACAACCGGATTTTTTCGGAGGGAATCTTTCCAAAATAATGTCACCCTACTTTTTGTTGGCCAAGATTTTTCAATATGTACAACAATGCCGCAATGGAACAGGGCTTTTCAGGTGTTTTTTACCTACACCCTCATAAACTCCCATGAAAGATTTGATTTTCCCAAACTTGGAACTCGATTTCCAGATGTTCCAGCTGATGTGTTCCCCCTTTTTTTGGGGGTGGGCTTAAAATGCCTCCCCAAAAAAGGTGGGGCACACAACTCCAGGTGAGTTTTTTATCTCCTATGCTGTGACGGGGCTGGTGGATATGTTCTTCCGCCTGAGGCTTGTTTGAGTTCAGGCGAAGGGGAAAAAATGGCATCATTGAGAAAAAAGCTCCTTGATGGCCATTCCTTGCCACCCCAGGCCTTTGTAAATTGAAATTGGAAGACACACAATCTCCAGCACCGGGCCCGCAGTTTCAGCAGTTAATTTGTTTGAGAAACGATGACCAAAAATTAGCGGACATATCTCCTGCGTTAAAAGTCAACTGCAGAAATCATCCTCGGACAGATCACCGTTTTTTTGTTGGGTGTTGGAGCCTGTGTGAACGTTGGTTGTTTTCATCCGAAACGAACATCCATCCCAAACAGTGGGATGCTGCCGCCAGAGCAACTCCACACGTCACGCTTGGCCTTGGGCGGCCGGCGCGCGTTTTGCATGGCCAAAGAATTGGGGATCAGGTTTTCTCACCGCAGGGGTGGTCTGCTCAGGTGTTGTTTTTGGGCAAGCCAAGCAGAAGTGTTGCCAAGATGAAAGGTTTTCCCAACAAAAACTGTCCTAATTTTTCTGCCCAGGTGATCTTTTTGCTCAAGGTTTGAGCTGCAGCTTTACTGAAAGATGAAGAAAGCCAACCATGAGGCTTCCAACAAAAACAGTACTTGGAGGTGATTGTTGGCCCACAATTTGGGTAAGGATCAATAAGAAATGGAAAAAAAGTAGGGTGAGATCACCCCAGTCATTGTCTATGTTCTTTGGAAGTACCCAAAACAATGTAATAGACAGATCAAAGTTGAATAATTTTTTGTCTCTACATTTTTTGAGTTGAACAAAAACAACCCCGCAGTGAGAGAGCTTAGCTTGGCTTCTGCCCAACCCATTCAACTTATTGACCTTACTGGTGTTTTTTTCCATGTTTGTAAACGGTCACAGCTGACCAAACTCCGAAATCGTGATACGAGTCTGAAGTTTGCACACATTTTCTCATTGGGTAAAATTGATCCAGCATTCTGGACTATTTGCAGAGAATGTAAATGATCCTAAAGAAAATCTACCTTCAAGTCTTCAAGTTCTTTTTGGTGTGTATTTATGTATATGTATATATGTATTTATATATATATATATATTTATTATATTTGTATTATATTATATTATGTTTATCCTCCATCCCATCTCCATTAAAAAAAGAACCGCTCTCTTTCTCAGCTGGGGCCACGCATCAAATAGAAATCGCCATGTACGAAGCATGGAACTTTGCCCCTCAGCGTCGTGTCTCCATCGTGACTGGACGCATCGGGGAATCGAGGATGGCTCCGTGTGGAGAGTGGTTGAATGCGGTGTGGAAGGTGACACCCACACATGCATATAGATATATACCCTGCTTGAAACTAACAAAGCCCCTGAACACGCGCCTTCCCAAAAAGGAAAGTAGTCTTCCAAACACCATTTTTGAGGGGTTCTGTTAGTTTTAGGAATTGAAACGAATGAGAAGCGTCGGCGAGGTTATAGTTTCAAAAGGACAATTCATTCAGCAATGGAGAAGAATTAAGACTTCATCGGACAGCCAGAAAGGTAGGGTACTAGATTTTAGACTTGAATGGCTTCATTTCAGGAATTGGAAGTTGGTGAAGTATTCTGGTTTGCGTAGATATAGTGCATGATGGCAAGATTGCAGAAACCCACTTTAAACTTTCAATCATCTTCAAGACTTTTTAGACACACAACATACCCGCGACTCTGAATCTTTCTACGGCCTCCTACTAATTGATGGTTCAGAAATCCCAGACAATCAACCGCCTGGGATGAAATAGAACCCTTGGTACATAGTGGGGTAATTTACCAACCTCAACGGGTTTTCTCGCCGGATTTCTCTCTCCATCCGAGGCACTCAGTCCACGGCCGCAGGCGCCGTTCCAGGCGCGGGAAGAGGCGCTGGGGTGGGTTTGGTGGGTTTTTTTTGGTAACACGTCGTTTTTTTGTTGATCCCAAATCAGCTAACCCCAAGGACTTGTAACTGTTAGTGGGTTCAGAAGTTGCTTTCTGACTTGAGGTGTGGTCATGAGGATTGGTTAGCTGGGATTTTTTATCAATAAAAAGTAGTGACTTTAGGGCCTGTCCCATTAACAGTCAATTAAGACTTTGTTCATAAAGGGCACCTTTCTAAGTCATCTCTACTTTCCATTAGTGTGGGTGGGACCACCGGATACACAGCAGATTGATGGGATGATGTATTTTCTCAGGGGAAAACTGCGAGCTGGAGGCCTCACAGCAGTCAGAATAGATTTCTCAGACCGAAGCCAGTTTGTTGTCTTTTGAAGAGGTTTTTTCAAAGGAGAATCTAATATTTGGGAAGGAGCAAGCATGCCAACCAATCATCATTAAAGAAGTTTCGACCGCATTCTACAGCCCATATGACGTCACCAAAGAACCGAATCATGAGATGATCCCACACTTGGGAGTTGCAAAGAGAGAGAATCGAGTTTTTCACCTTCACAGGTAGGGTCAGGGATGGTGAATTCAATATTTTAAAGGGTGGAGTTACACTTCAACTGTCCAACACATTCTCCCATTCAGTGGCCAACCTGTCGCTGAGTCCATCCACATCCTGCACCGTGGTAGCTTTCGGCCTGGCGCCGCCGTGGCCGCTGCGCTTGCTGGCTCTGCTGGGTTGGCACGGGGCGTCAGAGGCAGGGTTTTGGCACAGCAGGGGATGCTCCAACCCCATTGGAACACAGCAGACTCACCCCAGATCACCCCATCCCGACATTTTCCAAACGAGACCTGGAAATCGACATCCATAGCTTCTATTCTCACTCCGATTCCATTGGAACCATCCAGCCCAGGTCCCACACACCGTCGACACAAAAAAACCTTGGCCGCGCAGCATGAAAGCCATGAAACGGACCGTGTGTGTAGGGAGGTCAGATCGGCTACTCGAAGCTTTTATTTTTTTAAAAGATCCAACTTAAAAAAAACTCTTTTGGGGAGATTACTGCGGAAAACTACCCAAAGGGAACCCCTCAAAGTGTGGGCATTAATTAATGGATTTGGTGAATTACAAGAGCGTCCTTTTCCAGCATGACTTGCCACGAGCAGCAATCTCGGTAGACCAAGGAAGGCCCGAAGATAGGTCGGAGAAATATTCAGAAGTCTCAGCTGATGGTTCATCACCTCTACGTGTACTAGTGCGGTACTAGGATGGTTCTAACAATTTAGTAGATAGATGAAAGTACTGTAACTGGATCATGAATAGGGATGTTTATTGAGGAGATATTTTGGCTACAATATATAAAGCCACAGATAACTTGACCCTGAAATTTACGGAATTCCAACATGATGAGATTGGTGATTTCGGGTCCAATGCTGCCTTGCTTTTTTCAACCTCCAACTCTCGGTGGAGGACGTGGTGCTGATCGGAAGCGGCCTTGGTAGCCTAAGCTGTGCAGCGGTCCTGGCCGCTGCTGGTCGCCGAGTGACGGTGTGCGAATCGCATTACAGGCGCCGGTGACCTTTCACCACGGGTTTTTTGGGGGCTGTAGCTTCCATAAGATGCCCCCCAAGGGTTTTTCGGGGTTGATCCCATAAGAAAGTGGGGACAACTTGTGAAAAAATGAAATTTGGACCATTTTCTTCTAGATTTACAGTAGGGGTATTTTTTGCCTATTTGGAAAGGGAGATCTTTTGTTCATCATCTCTCAGAAGTTTAAGATGCCTGGTCATCTTCAAAATCATCCGGGTGTGGATGACACAACCACTGGTTTTTTTTGGTTGAGAAGTGGCCAGTTAAAAACTAGGTGGTGGTTGCAAACATTTTTTTTTTATTTTCACCCCTACCCGGGGAAATGATCCAATTTGACTAATATTTTTCAAATGGGTTGAAACCAGCAACCAGAAAAAACAGTGGAATTCGCTCACCATAGCCCTTCCATTTCAGGTGCAAAATTGAAACATGCATAACACACTTTTCATTTTAGAGTTTTACATCCCTCCCCTACATCCCCCAAAAACAACTCAATATGGCATGAGGGCTGCCTCTCGTGTGACTTGATCCAATGGCACCTGGTATGCCTTGAAGGCTTGGTGGAGCATGTCACACATTTACAGCCAAAGTTGCTGACATTGGAGTTACCTGGGCTCATGTATATGGTTGGATGGTTGGTGGGTGGATGTTGAGGGATAGTGAGGGTGAGACAGTAAGGTCGATTACGATCTTTTTTTTCTCTCCTCTTCTCGAATTCAAAGGCAAGAGATGTTCTACCTGCCAGATATCCAAAGGGTAAAAGAGCGATTTGAATCTATTCGTTGAAGTTGTGCGCACCAAAAGGCATGTCCCCAAGTTTGCTTCACTTGATCCGAATTGAATGATACGAGACATGGATGCTGCTAACTCGCAAAATGATGGGAATATGGGAACCACCAATGGCACAACGGAATGATGTAAGACTGCTTAGATGCACCCTGAAGGTATCACGTTACTTTCCTACATTTGAATACATTTGATGTATTTCAAATGGGGACAATTTGGGAGTGAACGTAGCCCATTGATTGGAAGTGCATGCAACTACATCTCATCCTAAAATTGTCATAGCCATGAAGCATCGAACTGGTGTTTTTCCAGTTCTTCACCATGGGGTTAAACGTCGGAGTGGATCGCAGCCTGCCGATGCCTTGAGGAGTTTCATTTTGAATCGGGGCCTTCGCTCTACAGTGGATTGAGTTTGGAAGAGAGCCCTTCACAGTTGAAACACGTATCTTTGCCGGCGTAGGGGGTGAACCCGTATCGAATGGGTGTTAATTGTTATGGATGTTTGGTTGGAGACTACCAGGAAAGCAATGTGGGTTCAACCGCCATGTCTTGGACGTACTTGGGATGACCCAAAAGCAGTTGGCTACTATGATGTTCAAGGGAGTTTTAGAGAATGAGTCTTAAGTATTGAGGAATTCTTTCCGAAATGGTTTTGGGAAGTCAAACATGTGTTTGTGAAAGGCAAAGGACTGTTTTCATGGAAGCAAATATGGGCCGGGCAGTATACCACTTATATACCAGGTAAATAAAGGTCCCAAATATGGGCTTTATATCGCTGTATGTTATGTTCACCATGCGATGGTCCATTGTGGTTTCACGCCACTTCAACACACCAAGGTGTTTCAAATCGTCGGGCATGAGCCAGAGTGGATTACCTACGATCGTGGCTGGGACGTTTTTTTTTCAAAAATAAGTCGTGTCAACCACATGGTGAGGTGAAATCAATCAAACACCAATTGAAATACACCCCCAAAATCTATCAAAATCTAACATGACAATGGAAACACAAGCATTTGAAGATGTATCTCAGCTATGAAAAAAATCGTGATTTCCATTGCCATGTTAGTTTTCGGAGTTGACCTTCACTTTGACAGGTCAAATGAGCCCAGCGAAGTGGATATGGTAAAGTGATAGCAGGTTGTACACCCCAGAAAACTAACGGGTTTTGTGGATGCATTTACCTTGTTTGAAAGTAAACATGGATATGCTCTTCCTCCTACATGTAATGGGAAGACGAGGAACGATACTTTCCTTATTGATCCAGTCTTGTTGCCTTATATCCATGATATTCACGTGGTTGAAGGTTGCATTTTTGATTCACATTCACCCTTAAACATTGACTTCAGGATCCCTTTGAATCCACCTGAGCACCTGCAGTGGAGGATGCCAAAATCATGGAAAGAGTTGGGAATTCCGAAGCCTTTGATTCAAGCGGCATATGAAAGGCATTTTGCCTCATCAGGACTACATGAAATCATACAAGATCCAAATGTTGACTTTGCGGAAACAATGAGAAAATGGTCCAAGTTTGTTGAAAAGATTGTAGGTGAAGCAGTCAAGGATCATCATCAAATGGATCCGGTAACACAAACACACTCAGCATTACCGAAGATATATCAAGGAAGATGTGTAGAAAGAAAAAGAGTAAAAGTCATGGTGGATAATCCCACGAAATACTCCGAACAAGGATATAATCCAAATGAATTGGCTTTTTCCATGAAAGTTAAGCAGAAAACTAAACAGGTTAGACGCTTAGAAGGGTTATACCGTGCAATGAATAACTACTTCACAAATGTAGGGCCTCTTCCGGATTATAGTACATATTGCCAATGGAAAGGTGAGTGGCAGACCATTTTGGGAGCAAGGGGTTATGGCAACTCATGGCAAAAATGGATCTTAGGTTTCGATGCTGTGCCTTGTGTGCCAACAAATGTACCTCAAAAGAACTTCGTATATGATGCTTTACAGATAACGAGACATGACTGTAACATAGCTGTTAGAAGGGAGCAACAGTTGCGGCAAGAATCTTATCATCTGAAAATGGCATTTGACAGGAGTGACAACTTTTTGAGGGGCACATATCGAATCTTAAAAGGACATGGTATGCCTCCAGTTAAAAATGTGACGGTGTCCAAGAAGTGTAATGCTGTCTTATGTAGATCGTCGCAGGGTCGATTGGTGGTTAAAATGACCCAAGATAAAATTGATTTGCACCCAAATAGGGAAGTTCACTTCGGGGAATGTGTTGCAGAGCTACTGGAGCAAAAAGGCAACATCGCTATCTTGCATCATACCACTGGTCGAGTACCGACTCAGGGGATTTTGTCGCAGGATGATTTTGCTTGCACCCCTATTGAACTTTGTAATGAATTTACACGTTTCTGGGAACCACTTTGGCAGAGAGATACCAAAGAAGAAGAAAATGAAAGTAGACATTGGGAGAATCTTAATGCCATCATTGAGCAAGTCGAAGTTTCAATTCCGCCAATAAAGATTGACCTAGAAGATCCACAGCGATGGATTGACACCATAAAACGTTTGAAAAGAAATAAGGCAATAGGCTATGATGGATGGCACAATGAAGATTTGCAATCTTTACCTGAAAGTGCTATCTTTCACCTATCGCAGATTTTCAAAAAATTGTGGGGTCACAAGTTCAATCAGAACTACATGCAGGCGCGTGTCATCTTGTTGTCTAAGATAAAAGAGGTTCAACACATGGGGCACTGTCGTCCAGTAACCATACTAGGAACTCTTTATAGACTGGCCACGAAGATGATAGCAGATCAGTTGCTTGAAGCGTGGGCACATAGGCTTCCCGACACAATCTCGGGAGGTGTGCCGCGTAGAGGGGCTAGGATGCTAATGTATGTCCATCAATGTAAGGTGGAACAATACATCATAGCGCGACAGCAGGTAGGAGGATTTGTACTTGACCTAATCAAGGCCTTTAATTATATTCCACGTAGACCATTACGACAGATGTTTATCAAAATGGGGGTCCCCCCAGTGTACATCGACTTTTGGCTGGAATCGTTAAAGTCATTGACAAGATTGCCACAGATAGGTCCGCACCTAGGGGATCCGGTGGAATCGAGCACGGAGTGCCGGAGGGGGATGCGATGTCTGTATGCTCTATGGTGGCGTTGGCATTCTTTTACCATGAACATATCACACAGCAATTGAGACAAGTGAGAGTGACAATCTATGCCGATAACTGGTCGTGGCTAACCATATCCCAAAAAGAAAACTTTAAGGCACTTCAATATACACTTGCTTTTGTAGCGGCGGCACGTATGGATATTGACTTCAAGAAATCTTGGGCATGGGCAAATCGTACTGATTTCAAGAGGTCATTGGAATATCTTCAGTTCTTGCTACCTAATGGTGAGTGTTCCATCCCAGTTGCACAAAATGCACGGGAGTTAGGGGTGTTGATAAAGTATTCCAAAAAATCGACGCTACGACCATTAGCGGAAAAAATTAAGGGGGCAAAACACCGTTTACAAAAATTGACATGGGTGTCGACAGCACTAGAAACTAAAGGAAGACTGATTCAGACATCAGTGTGGCCTTATTGTTTTTACGGCGCGGAAGGAACTGGAATAGGAGAAAATCATTTTTGTAAACTAAGAAGGGCAGTTGCAAATATTTTTTGTTCGGGACATAAACAGGCTAGCTCATGGATAGCAAATCACCTGCTTATGGGTTCGTTTCAAGATCCCTTACTATATATTATTTGCAGTTGTCTGTGTTTGCTTCGTCAACTCGCAGATTGCAATCGTGACTTGGCATTGCAGGTGTTAACAACGGCATGGACCTACCATGTCACACATACATCAGGGCCGGGGACTGCATTGCGTTTCTACATAGAAAAAGCGGGCTGGTATATCAATATGGAAGGGGAAATTGGGCACAAGACGATGAGCTTACGAAAAGTAAAAATTTTCGAACTATCACCCCGAGAGATACGTCAGGAATTGACACATTTATGGGGGTTGACTGTTGTGGCAACTAGTGAACACAGAAAAGGTATCCTTTTGATTAGACAGATTCATCAGAAAAATACCCATAGGGCCCTTCGGGACTTTACGGAACCTGAGTTGAAAAGTCTTTCCATTAATGTTACAGGAGGGTTTCAATCTGGAGTCATCCAAAAAATTTGCTACAATGGTGATGAGGGTACCGAGCTTTGCCCTTTTTGTAATGCTACTGATACGAAGTGGCATCGGCTTATTGAGTGCCCACATTTCGAAAGACTGAGACATAAACACGTAGGGGCGATCGATCTTCTGACGAATCGGTATCCTGAATGGGTTTGGCACCCACTTGCATACCATCACGAAATGGTCGATTTGTTAAAAATTTTCTTGGAACAAAAAAAGGAATTGCCGCTTGAGCACATTGTTCAACATAATGATGGAAGTCCTCTGAGATTTTACACTGATGGATCTTGTATACATTCCTGCGACCCACATGCAAGAAGGGCAGGTTTCTCGATCATTCAAGATGTGACTCGGACAGATGGACAAAGAGTGGAGGCAATGACTTCATTTCTAGAAACAAAACTAATCCCAGATGTGTTTGTAGTAAATACAGTGAGTCATACCGTAGGACCGCAAACACCTGCAAGAAGTGAGCTAATGGCTGTAGTTCGTGTGCTGGAAACCATTGAAGAACAACAGTTGGATAATCAAGTAATAATCCATACAGATGCATCATATGTTTTGAAGGTTGTACGCTGGGTTAGAGAGCCATCAAATATGTTAGCTGTCTTCAAGAAAAAGAATGCTGATCTAATTCGGAAATTAGCAAGACTTTGGGGAATGAAGCTAAGCATACATTGGTGAAGGTAAAAGCCCATACAGAAATTCAAGACGGCGATAATATTGCATCAGCATGGAATAAACTAGGAAATAGCATAGCTGATGAGGCTGCGAAAAAAATCCTAAGTCGTGAAAATCCACACATCATTACATTGTCAAATGATATCGCAGCACACAATCGGACGGTGCATGGAAAGGCACTCAAAGATGTGTTGAAATATATGTGTGAATATAATACTACTCTCATTCAAGAACAAAGCAGACTTAAGGGCCAAAAAGAGAAAGATTCTAACGAACAACCGGTAAAGTCTTCAGTAAAAATAGTTTATGAATGGCAGGTGTCACATAAACACGACATATTGTTCCCAGATCTTACAATTGAGGTTGCAAGGTGTTTGTCGTGGGGTCGCAAAGCGGGAACAGCAGTATATCAGTGGCTACAAACTGTAAAGTGGCAATCACCAGTATCATCCCAAGAGGATGATTTTGGGATCACTTACTTGGAGCTGCTGTTTATTTCGTTTTGATTACAGGTTGCATGCTTCCAGTAACAATTGCAAAAAAGAGTTCGGCAACGCATTTTAGTGAATTTCATCATCCATCTTCGGCCATTGTGTCTAAACGGGCCAGCTCCGCTGCTGCACAAGGGGTTGTGTTAATATACATAATTCGACAGTTGGAGATGTTGTTACAAGTGACTTTGATTCCGGCAACTAGGTCAATTGGCATATCCTCGTTGCTTAAACTTGGTTATAATGACATGCATAAAAAGACGGGATTCAAACAAAGACCTGAGCTTTTGTATGGAAAAGAAACAATTGCTATGATGGAAAACTTTCTTAAAGAAAAAGATCCTATGGTAGACAGCGTTGATTTGAAGTACAATAAGAATCAGGTTGAACATGCACACATTTCTTATTGTGATATGGTCCAACCTGAGCCATATGCGGTAAAGAGGAATCTTATCAACTATAAGAAAAAACACAAAATTTCTTCCACCACAGACCGTGTGGTTTGATTCAACGAGGAGAGCGTCGGCATGCAGTTGTCGTGTTGAAGGTATCGAGTGGTTTGTTTAATTCACCTTTGCAGAAGGTTTCACGTCATTTGAATTTTCAGGGCTCTTCTACCCTACCAAAGGTGTTGGGGGGAAGCGTTATGACCTTGGAGTCATGCAGAGGCGTCGATGCTTTAGAAAATGTGACTCCTTTGGCAAATATGGTCCATTTTTTGGTATCTATCTTGAAATTTGATGGGGGTTAGTAGTAGACAGCTTATTTGAAACCAGGCCAAATAAGTTTGGAACTAGTAGAAGATTCAGAAAATGCACGTGACCCCCAAAACTGACAGCCTGGCAAGTCCCTCAAAGCGCAAAAGGTTGGAATGCCTTCTTGCCAGAGGGTGAGGTCAATGTGGCCGTGGGCTATCAAGAAGTGGTTCAGAAGTTGCTTCCGAATTACGGAGGCGCTTTTATCAAAAACTGGCGCAATTAGTTTTGCCCGTTTTTTTTTTGCTGGGTGTTTTTTTGGGAGAATGTGTTCAAGCAAACCACGGAAGCTAGATGTGACCATTTTTGTTTGTTCTATCTAACATTATTGCGATTCTTGGGTTTTGTGTGCAACAGCCAGATGATGAAGCAGTTACAGCGTAAGCAAGCAAGTTCAGCTTGGGTGCTTAGGTTGGAAGAACCCCCATATGAAAGGGAACCACCTTTATGTAGTAATCTGGGTAATTGGAGGATTGGTTTCCTCATTTGCTTGGAAGCACCAGCCAGATCTAGATGAAAAAAATGGCCTCCCCGGGAACAAAACATCTCGCCCCTCAGAAGGCAATCCCAGTTACGTCATGCCACATGTTTCAGGCGCAGATGCGGTGCAACAATGGCAGAAGCTTATGGCCGAACTGCGGCCCATGTCTGATGTCACTCTACTTGTCTTCAGGGTTTTGTGGTTTTGAGGACAAGCCAAGTGGAGTGACGCTCAATCAATACGACTCTGACAACTGAAACTGGAAGAAGAGATAATAGGGTAGATTTTGATAGATTTTGCGATTGTTTGGAGTGATGATTTTCTAATATGCACCTAACTCCTACCTCAAGGCTCTATACAATGCACCGCCCTTCGGTGCCTTACGCGATGATGGCTGGGCGGCGGTGACCATGGGCCGCTTCTCCAGGTGGGGAAACTTCAGGTTGAGCCAATGACTCTCCCCATTTTACCGGTGGTTTTTGTACATCCCATCGATCTCTCCAATTAGAGCCACGGAAAAGGAGAGTTTGAGGGTAGGCGGGTGGAATTTGCAGAAGCAGAAATCTTAAAGATTTACGTTGATGAAGAGGGTAGATTACTCCTTAGGTTTTGGCAAGCTCCTTTTGATTGCTTTTGGATGTCGCTTTTCTAAAGCGGCCCTAGTACCACTGGAGTCCTGTGCTGGACTTGTTTCGCTTCAATTTGGGGTTTGTGCAAGGCCGGCTGGACATTTCACAGCATGGGATCTAGCTTTAGAACTTTATAAAGAATGATAGTATCCCGTCGGATCTTCTGCCGAATGATATGAAATTTTCTAAAGTTATGATTTTTAATCGCATGAAATCTTGTGTCATGCACTTCCAACTTTTTATGTGGTTAATGCGGAACACAGCCTCATCCAGCCACTGGAGTTCGCCAGATGTACCGCATAGAATCAAGAAGAACAACAATGATCCATTCAGTTTTTTCATGCCACTCACCACGTTTTCGGATTACTGTTAGAGATGAAGGGAACCAAACATGATTTGTCCGAAATTCAAGAGCTTACTGATGTCCAGACATTCGTTAGAAACATATCTGGACCTTCCCGTTTCCTTTTTTCAGTCGCTTGGGTCCATTGATCTTTGGCATTCCAGGAGGTGCCAATGGGAAGAAGGGTGGGATCAGATGGCTACTTGATGAAAATGGATGAAAGTAATGTGTCTGAAAGCTACAGATATATGATTATTGTTAGGTATTTGCGTGTTCTTATCGTTGTTATCGTTGTTGGGGTTCATGTTCATCATCATCATCATCATCATCATCATCATCATCAGCAGCAGCAACATCATCATCATCATCATCATCATCATCAGCATCATCATCATCATCATCATCATCATCATCATCATCATCATCATCATCATCATCATCATCATCATCATCTATCCCACGGTAAAGAATGAATCAGGATCGCAGCCACAGGTTTGAAAGTTGGTAGGATGGGGCATATTACAGATTTCAATGCACAAACCTATGTTTATGTATATATTATATTAAAAATATGTTATATATATATATTATATTTGTATTATGTAAAATACCTCTACCTTCTCCAAATGTTCCTAGAGATGGTTCCTAGGTCGGGTGTCAATCACCATCCCTTAGGATCGAAAAATAGCACCCCTTGGAGGGTGCTGTTTTGTAGCTTTCGAAAGTTCAAACCATCTGAAGTTGACATTTAAAACCCCATTAAGCAAAGGATGCCGTTGATGGAAGAAATCCTGCACCAGTCGAGGTTGGTAGTTTGTCCCATTAATTTACAGGATTTTATACGTCCCAGGTGTTGCATGACTGAATTCTTCCATCAACAGTATTGCAGCAAAGGATGGTCCATGGTATTTCCTGGATCCCAAAACATCGCGAAAGCGCCATTTTGCAGCACCCTTTTTTTGTGGACTAAAAATAGGCGCTGCGAAGTTGAGTCAACCTTTTGAGGATCCGGGATGACTTGATGGAAAGGGATAGGGAGACTCCAATCATCTGAAATAAAATGACAAATTAGCATCTAGGGAACTAACAGACCCCATTTAAAGGTAGATGAGAAATTATATTCCTGTTCCTTACGGGGGATATGTTAGCGGCTTGTTTCATAATTGTGTTTCCTTTGTCATGCTAGTTTGCCAGAGAGCAACGCGTTGAACTGAATCCACAGAGTCTCAAACTCAAGACGGCCCGATCACCACAATTATTGTTGGGTCTTAACGTATTCCTTTCAGAAAACAGGAGGCTAGTGCTAGGTTGTGGCTTGAACCTATGGAAGCTAAAAAACACCTATATATATATGTAACTGTCTTCACGGTTTAGTGGCAACATGTTTTTTTCCTGCAAGTTTGGCCAGCAGTTAGACGTGGCCCAAATTTCTACATGACACGAATCCACACGGGAATATCTCCTGAAATCCGGCATTCCCTACAAGACTTGGCCAGTTCATATCTTGAGAGGGCTAGAACTCGCGAGTTCTTGAGTTCTTGTGAGACGTACTATCACTTCTATTACTTATAACTCTTGCAATCTTTCATATATTATATTGGGATGCACGTACCAGTAGTAGTTGCAAAGGTTTCGCTTGCGATTTTCAACTAAACGAATGGAACGATCCTAATCGTGGCTGGCCTACATAGCTAGGTAACGAGGTTGAACATCTCATCCTTCAAGTCATTGAGGAAGAACCTGGTTATACGCTCCCTCCCAGGAGTTCCTCAATGAGGTTGGTGTCACTGACAACTTCGTGAAGACTGCGGGGTGGGTGATGGTCCAAACGGGAAGGTCAAGGAGGGTCAAGAGATGGAAAGGATTGGAGCGGTTGATTTTTGTGGGGTAATTTGGATGCTGGCACCTTTTTGCGGCGCTTCTGAAGAAATTCACCATGATTTGTTGAAAGAATCAACTGTACAAAAACGGCTGGAGCTAGTTTTTGCATACTTTGTGGCAGTTTTTTTGTTGGGTGATTTTGCAGGAAATGATTTCTGGGATGTCCCAAGGTTAAAGTTTCAAGCTGTGTAGAGTTGGCTTCCAAAAGGTCAGGTTCCAATTTCATTTGGGAAAAAACCATCGGTGGAAACCCAGCGGGAATTCTGGGGTGAAATTTCGTAGATTCACCACTTTTCGATAGCTCCACCCATGCGAGTTGATGGTTGAAAAGTCTGTACAGCTGGTGTTTCCCCCATTTTTTTTTAAAGAGCTGCTCAAGGTGACTCGAATCTGGTGATTGAAGAGGCGAATGATCGCACAACTTCTGTTTGGGAAACGGGCAGGAACTACTTGAGCCTCTTCAGCTTTCTCTTGCAGGGTTTGCCTAGTTATGGCTCACCCGTGTCAATGATGGCCTACATGATGGCGGATTTGTATCGAAAAGGTGGCACGTGTTACTTGGAAAAGAGCCGTTTGGTTGGTTGAAAGTGAAGGGAGTTTGCATGTACCACGTGGTACGCTGATATTTATTTTCCTGCAAAATGTAACACCATGCATGTAGACATTGTCTGTTCCTTTGAACATGGTGGATTTTCAGCAAATTTTGATGTTACAAAGGGCTAGTTTTTTTTATTGGTGCTAAACTGGTGGAATGATTCTTGAGTTAATCTGGACAAACTATAAGAACCTCAGCTAACCTCACTTGTCATATAATATCTATTATCTATTTGTGATTTCCCGATAATTAGTCAAACATTTTCTGGTTTGGGGTCAGGCAACTGAAACTCTAAATGGGTCCTTGTGTGAAATGTGTGGTTATGTGAGGGCTTCTTGGGGGCAACTCCCATCAAATTGGAGTTGCCACTTGGCCCTCCAAAACCATAGATCCACCTAGGGCCATTTTGAGCTCCCAAGATGGCAGTGAATGGCAAAACCTACATCTCCATGGTCGCTCTGACTGTGTGCAATAAACTTTACCTCCTAGCAGTTGAATTTCCAAATCAGTAGAGTAAGTAGGATCAGTACCCAAATGGAGTACGATTCATCCTGCAATTGATCGCTCTTTGGTCAGCAATTGATAGATGAGTTTTTTACTCATCCAACATCGCTTGGAGCAATCCTTGCAGGTCTACTAGATTTGTCGAGAGAGGTTCCGAACCCCGCTCGAATCTGAACATCAGTTTCAGACTAAATCGGCAAACATTTTTGCTGTAGGAAACATTGTGGAGATGCCAGGGATGCCCTAACTTTTTTTGGGAGGGAGATTCTGACATACCTTGGGTGTAGCCCTTACACCTTAACTCCCCATTTGAGTATACAGGGCACCCCGTTCTCAAGCTTTACTTTCCACTTTCCGAGGTTTGGATTATCCCAAAGGTGGTTCCGAAGCGATTGTGCAGGCAACAAATCGGTGGGTTCAGATGGGGTTGGGCAAACGGTTCGACACAAAGGTGGAACGTCATCATCAAAAAATGGCGAATCTGTCAATGAAAGGTAATTTGATATAGGGCTTGTGTCTTATTTTCTGTATATACGTATAAAGTATATACAGTTCAGATTTCTATATTGATTCTATGCTTCATTTGTTCCAAAATCACCCCAGATTAAAGATTTTGGACTCCTTCCGTGGTGCACCGTGCATTTGTTCTCATGTTGCATTGAGTCAGCCATGTTTTCATTTGTTGTTTCAGAAAACTAACATGACAATGGATAATCCACCATTTGAAGATGTATTTCCTATTGGAACTTGGGGATTTTCCAATGTCATGTTAGTTTTCAGGGGGGTATCTCTTTGCTGTTTTGCCTTTGATTTTTGCCATCCGGGCACCTGAAGGGCGTTTTTTGACGGGCGGCATCCACTTGGGCTCAAAACAGTTGTCAAAACAGCCACCGGAGCTCAAAATCCTCACGCTTCGTTCAGCTTCGAATCGAAAACATCCCACCAGTCAAGAGATGATGTCGCTGTTGAGCATCTTGATGCCCTGTGAAAAGGTGAAGATTAATGTGGTGACAAGTGGTATGGATTTTTTCCGGTCGAGAATTTGTCAAAGAAAGGGGATTTTCCATTCAGGATGTGCCAAAGATCATTAAAACAAAACAAGTCAAATCACCTCAGAATTTGTGGAACAAGAAAAGATGCGGGGGTATGGCGGGGTAGCCGGGATTTGTTTGGTGATTATTTCAGCCTTGTGCCTGGTTTGGGCCGTTGAGACTGGCCTGTCTGTCAACTTCCCTAGAACCACCTTCCCTCAGGGCGAACATAACCGGCCAAAAATTAAGGAAGGATGGGTGGTTCATAAGCCTTTATTAGAAAAATGTCAAACAACTAAATTTCTGGTGTGGAAGCATGGAACTAGGTATAATTAGGTTGGTTGCTTGACAGGTCATGAAAGAATCAAACAAAAGAGACCGAACCTTCTCAAATGCAAATACTTTGCTGCTAGCGATCAGCCTGGTAAGATTCGAATGGCTCTGCGACAAAGGGATGCATGTTAGACATAAGTTGTTTCACAATGAACATGTGTGCTGGCTGCGGCAGAGATAGTCATTCGATTAGAACTCACTAGTAGCTATTGATATCTCATGATTCATGATTTTGCTGCGACTGTTTATGGACAAATTCCTGCAAACATTTGCAACGAGAATCCCAAACTTACATCATCCATGAAACCCATGAGTTACCCAGTTTTTTCCTTGGGAAACAACTCGGTGAGTTTCTGTAGATTTTTCTACAACCATCAGGCATCAGTGGCATCAGCCTTGATCAATAGCTGTTTCTGGTTCCCTTCATGGGTGGGATCGGTGATATATAACCAACCAATTGGCAATATATTTTTGTGGTATATAGGTGGTATATACTGCTAATTGGGTGATTATATGCTACCTACCATCTATTAAAGGAACCAGGAAACTCCATTGACTTGACCCTTAAGGTATCCTCGCAACCTTCACTTTGGTGACAGCTGAACCAGCTCTACGTGGTGCTGATGTCACATGTACGGGAACAGGTGCTTTTCAAGGGTTGAAGCGAGCTGTTTCGATTCCAGTTTTTACTTGGAAGTTGTTCATTTTTAAAGGTTTTACACCCCGGAAATTTAACATAGCCCCTAAAAATAGGCCTTGCCAAAAGGAAACGAGTCTTCCAAACCATCATTTTGCAGGGGCTATGTTAAACTTCGGGGGTTTACTTTTCTTCCCATAATCATGGAAATGGGTCCCTGGAAGATGAATTTCCTTTGGATTAGAGTAATTTTACCACTTCCATGATTATGGGAGGAAGGGTAGATGTGCCCCCCCATCTCAACCAGATTTCCACTATACCATTTTCAAAGATGCCTTGACAAAAAAATGTCCCAAAACTTGATCCACACCTCCTTCAACCCATTTTTCTCTTATATAAAGATCTTTCATCATTTCGGAGCGGCTTGTTCTGGTGTCCTCATCGAAAAAAAACAGCTGGGCCCAGCGCCATGTTTTTGTGCAGGAGCCTTGCCCAGCACACCTGCGTGTTATGAAGGTACTGCCTTGACTGGAACTTTTGGGATCAAAGTGGTGAGTGTTGCCCTTTGGCAGCGGTTCGCAGTGCCAAAAGTCCACGTGGGGTGAACATGGAAATTACTAGGGAGGTGATCCAATTCGAGGAAAATAGTTTGCAACTGGAGTTGTATGATGAGTTTTTTTTTAAAGGGATTGTACGCCTACGAGGTATTTTGAAAGATTGTACATCCAAGTTGACTCATGAGGCCACCCAACCGTTCCAATGATCCACGGCACATTGAGGATGGCAACGTGGGCATTGCCAACCTCAACGTAGCCTCCAGTGGTTCCTTCGCCGAGTGCACCGGGGCGCACTTCGAAAACAGCACCTTGGTTGAATAACCCAGCAACTCACTAATGAGACGAGTGGAAAAGGCAGATGGTGCCTCAACTTCATAAAATTTGGGGATTTGACATGCTGATATACGGTTCTTTTGCTCATTGTAGTGTTGGAAGTGAGATCATGAACTGCCAGTAAGCTCTACTTGTAGAACCCTAGTTGTGGTTGTTGGTGCAACTACTGCAAGGATTTGCAAGGTGCTGAAGATGGAGCTGGCGACGGAGTATAAATATCGGTATAAATCCTTTTCTTTGTCATTCAAAGGCACCAGAATCCCACCAAATCACTGGATTTCTGGATGGTGAATCATGTTTGAATCCACTATTGGAAATTGGGTGATGGGTACGCAGCAAAACGGTGTTGCTACCGTGGAATAATGGAATGGCTCACCGCTGAAGGTAATGGTCGCCGTGTGGACTTACACAAAGTCAAGGTAGCGAGATAGAAGCCACGATCTTCAAGAGGAAATCACCTACACCCACAATGGACCTCACACAGCCATGTCTTTGTTAGTTGAACATGCCAAGAGTATATCTCTCATACAGTTGAGGTAGGACAGAACGTTCCAATATTGGCACTGGAGCAAGAATTTCAGGTACCTAAAATGGAGGTATTGAACCTTATAAGGCTATTTTGAGGGTGGGTTCCGAGTTCCCCTTACATAAGCCTTACACACAGCTTACATAGGTGAGTACCACCATTTTAGGTACCTGAAAAATGTTTGGTGAGTATCCATTCGAACATCCTGGAACTACCTAACTTCTTTTTTCTTGTTTTGACCAAATCCTTGTTTTCAATCTGCATTTTTATCGGCAGAGGGACAGTGTTGCTGGCTCTCTTGTTTCCGCCCTAGGTGCCGGATCCATCGTTTTGGATACGGCGGCCAGTAGCCCCTGCGGATCCATTTTGGGCAACTATGATTACACCGTGCGCTACTGCTCGGATCAGGAGTAACACCATGTATATAGAAATAGATATCACTGATCATCTACACCTAAAACATATATACTACATATCAGCACGAGTATGAAGAAAGAAGAGGGGGCAAAGGGGTTGGAGCACATTTGTAGAAAACAAGGTCCAAGAGTTTCTTGTTTGAATTGGGAGATGCTTCTAAGATTGAAAGGCTGGGGTAGCCTTCCTGAGGGTAATGATGGATGATGTCAGCATCTTTGGATTTCAAAAACCTCCAAGGTAAGGTTGTGTGTAGAACAAACTTTGATGGAAATCTATGTGAATTCACTACATCTTGCCCTATACGCTGACTCAAGACACTAAAGGGAACACTGTTGACGGAGGATAACCACGGAAAAGATTGCAAATCAAACTACCTTGGCTGCCCTGCAAAGTAAGGTGTTTTTACCTTACCGAAATTGAAATGCATTTAACCATGATAATGATACTTTTAAGTAGATCGTTTCAGAAAAAACATCAGCAACATCCTCCCAAAATGACCGAAAAACTCGTTTTTTTTAAGAAAAAGTATCAAGTATATAAACCCAAAAAATACCACCAGATACCACCAAAAAATTGCACCATCAGGATCATTGAGGTAGCAAAATGGTATCCAAGTCAGGGTTGAAAAAGTCGACAATCATAGGACAAGCTCATCGTTCATTTGGTGAAGCCTTATGATGTCTCCACGGTCCTGACAAGCTCCACTTGTCCTGGAGGTGCACAGCGCACAGCTGGTGGGTAAGGGGAATGATTGGCAGGTAAGGGGATGAACCTGTGGCTTTGATTCATTCCCTCCTTCCGTAGCACCAGCCAGAAGATGATTAATGGATTCAATGGCCATGACGCATAGTAAATCTATCATCGCAACCGGTCCGAATGCAACAGTTTCTGTGAAGGATTTCCTGTTTTGAAGCAGCTGATGGGAGGAGGTACCGCAATTTTCGGAAAAAAACCTGGATTTTCATATCTCGTGAGCGATATTGAGGGAGTTTGATCCTCTCCCCCTTCCACACATCCTCTGAAGTTCGCCAGGAGAGATCTAGGTGCAAAAACTGCCCTCGAGAAGTGAGTGGTTTTGCAGTGTAGAGGAAGGGTATTTTGAGGATGAATGGTCCCAAATGCTCAGCCTTTTGTTCCAAACACTGCTTGTTTTGGAAGGGGAACTGGGGGGAGTGTGTTGGGCTCACACCAACTCTGAAAAAGACACTCCAGAAGTCTGAAGATGAGAGTGGACTATTCCGTCAATTTTTGGTTTTTGGTCCTTCTGTGTTTGGTGGGATTTTCAGGATGTTATGGGGAGCCACGAGTTTCCCGGCCCTTTCCCCAGCCGTTTTGTAGACCAACAAAAATTCGCCGCATGCCGACCTGCAATCTTTGTGGGCCATGAAAACAGAGACCGTCGAGGTGAGAGCCTAAAACGGTGGGAAACCTGGTTTCTGTTTGGCCCTGGCTACTGTACCTGACATCAACCAACCGCAGTTGACGACACCAAGAAAAAAGTGGCTGGATGCGCGAGAGGTCACGGTGTTATCTTTCAAAACGTGTGGGGATTTTGTTCAAAATTGGAATCCAAAAAAGTAGACACCCCTCCTAATCATTTGATCCTGTCGATATACATCAGTGTGCATGTTCAGTGTGCTCTGATTTTTTTTTGAAAATGAATTGCACCAACAACACCTGCATATAGTATCATATACCCTCCCTGAAACTAACATAGCCCATGAAAATCCCCATCTTTCCTGGTAAATACCATCAACATGGTGGATTTTCCATGGCTATGTTAGTTTCAGGGAGCGTATATAGTCTTCTTTGTCATTTTTTGAAAACCTGGTGCTCACCAAACATAACCGCCTCCGTTGCGCAAAAGCTGTTCCTTCGAAATCAACCGCCTTCGAGGCCTTACTGGACGGCATTCTGGCAAAGAGTCCTGATGCAAAGGTATGGACTCAGGTGGCACGGTGGCTGGAAGGGTGGCGGGAAATCCATGGGAATCTAAGGAGGACTTCCCACCTGATATCTTGGAGTTTCTCATTCCATTTAGGATTTTCGGGGGTTACGGCCGGCATTTAGAATTTAGAACTAGACGAACCCTACTGAAAGGGGACCTACTAACCTAACCACGTACTAAAATTTACTACATGAGATGATCCTCCGGGTTGGGGAGGATGGTTGTTAATAGTCCCTTAATGAGGCCTTATTTCTTGGGGGGTATCCTTAGATTCCCTATGAGGAAATGCTGTCATGTTTTTTTTCTTCTGGGGGGAGTTGTCATCCACCAACCAACCCAGGGTCTAACTTCAGTTGCCCCATGCTCTGGAAATAAGTTGGTTGGTGGGTTGACTGGTCATGATGATGTAGCTTCTTTAGCTGGTGGAGGTGTTGGGTTTTTCAGTGCATCCATTCCTCCACATCAGCAGGTTCAGTGGAACAAAAGCAGGTTGTCTCAAACCAGGACGATGGAATTTTGGAAGAACATGAGCTGCCATTGGGTCCTACAAATCATGCACACGTTGATAGGCAACATATCCCCACTATCTGTATATGATTCTCCTTATCTTGAGTGGAGAATAGTGACTAGTGAGGCCCTAATGAAAGGGATGATTTCCAGGCCCATGTGGCTGAGATCCAAGTGGCTGGGGGCCGAGCTCAAGGTGTACGCCTGAAGGATGGCACAGCGATTCGGGCCACAGAGGTGCAACTGGGAGGAACGGAGATCGATCCTGGGAAGAATTCTCACCTCATATCCAGGTTCTTGTTGATAGCACATAGGAAACAGAGATAGGACATATGGGTGTTTCCTTAAATGGTGGTATCCCCAAAACACCACAAAATGATCATTTTTAGTAGGAAAACCCATGGTTGTTGGGTACCACCATTTTAGGAAACCCCCGTATAGCATACAGTATATACAATCTCTTGGTGTTTTTTGTTCGCACCCGACATCATATGATGAGAGCACCTTCACTGTCAAAAGGCTGTGGTGAGCGGTGCTGATGTGGGGATCACCCGCATGCTCCTGCCGGAAGCCAGTGAGGCAAGAGAGTTCTTTGAGGCGCGCCAACTGGCAGTGATGGTGGATGGTGGATGGCAGGCGCCACCAAAAACCACCCCAGAAATTTGGTCAGTCTAGCAATGGTAAGAGAGCCACATGGATTTTCGGAGGTTGAAGCATTTTGAAACACACCCAGTTGATAGTCTTGATTTTGGCTCCAAAAAACCACCTGGGATGTATCTCAAAGCCGAAGTGAATTGAGTAAATCATGGGACAGATCCACCAAAGCGAACACCGGTTTTCCCCCGGGATTTGAAGGCTCCGCTAGCTTAAAACTATGCAAAGAATCCCCGAACGAATTGACCAGAACAAAAGCATCTCAAGCACTGGGGGGTTAAGGAAGGGGCAGAGTGGAGGCTGACACATGCTGAAACCATGTTGCAAAGTTGGACCAAAAACTTCAAGAAACAAACAACACCGTCATACGTCACTAACGATCACTACGCTCCCTAAAACTAACTTAGCCCCTGAAAATAGGCCATCCCAAAAGGAAAAAAACTAGTCTTCCAACCATCCCTTACCTTTTTGAGTACCATATTAGTTTCAGGGAGGGTATATCAAATTGGGTGCAGCCCCTCAACTTCCTTCGGTGTTTCACTTTGGTGATGAAAAAAAACACCTTGGCACTTGGCACTGCGAACGCCAGGAGCAATGGAAAGACTTTGAACCTTTGAACTCCTTCATTCACATCCATTTGGGCTTCCATGGAAAGGCCTCGAAATGACCATCGTTTTGTGAAAACACATCGAAATTCGCCTTTTTGGACACACTTTGTGAAAAGGTTGGATGGCATATGAATTTCAAGGCACAGGTCAAAAGATGGTCCAGTCACCTTCAAGTTTGCCAACAGAATTTTTATTTTGGGTTTTCCAAGGATAATCATTCAAGAAACCATTTTCAATCTTCATTCTTCATTACATGTCCCCAATTTTCAGAATCTTCAACCAACAAAAATCACCCACAAGTTATCAAAAAAAAAGTCCAGTTTCAACATCTAATGAGCTTCATTTCCGGCGATCCAGTGGGTCCGCTGGTTGTTGCCTTGCTTCTGTCGACTCAGGGGCTCCCAACGCGACATTGTCCTGATTTTCCTGCACAGTGGGGTGTGGTGAATGATTGGTCTGATTTGGAGAAAGCCAGGTGCCTTGACCAAAAAAAAGGGTGCCTAGAGTGGCAAGTCCGATAGGTATGAGATGGTTTGGGGGGTGTAACGTGTACTGTGTACCAATATCTGTGAGGAAGTCTTTTTGGAACTTGATGACTCTTCTAGTTTCCATGCAGAAGTTATGGCTCTAATTTTTTGGGTCTTTCGAAAACCATGGGACAATCGTAAACAAAAGTTCGAAACGGTTTTTTGATCCATTGGCTAATTTACCTCCACTTCCCACACCATGTTCCTTCCAACCAAAAATCCTCGTGTGCCACGTGTTGCACACGAGGAATGTGGTCTTGGTGAGCGTACCCTCCTTGTTGGATCCTGATTTTGCACCTCAGGTGGGGGTGAAGAGGGGGAAGTTGATGGTCTTAATTAGGTGGTAGCTGGTAGCCACAAGGGGATGAGTTGGTGGGCTTTCCCTAATTCTTTCTCAAACCTCCACAACTGGGGTAGCTTGGGGTGGGGGGGTAGCTAGCAGCTAGGATTTGCTTCGATGCATTTGCAACTTTTTTTTAGATTTCCTCTTGGGTCACCTTCGTCACCTTTGCCATCTTCAACTCGTATGGTTGTAGGGATAGATCAATCAGGTTTCTGAACAGGATACGACCAGCGTTTTTTGTTGACATTTTTTTAATCCTGGCTTCATTTCAGTATGTAGATGTATGTATAGACATTTTACTTGACATAGATACAGTGTGTAAATTTATTTGTTTACAGTATACTTAATATATAACATAATTATTCTTTATGATATAAAATATTTAATATATATTATATGATTATTAGATTATATTATATACACATCAATATGAACATTATTTCCATCCCGCTTTGTCCATTAAAATGGTATTCACCACCACTATGCGTTAAAAATCGGTCCTAATCTCCCTACTGGGAAGATCGAAAGACCCTGTAAATGCATCACAGTCAACAACTACATCTACAGATCGCAACCACGTCCAAGTCATGGTTACCAAGATCCAACCGTGGGCTCATTCCAGTTGAGCATGGGTTCCACCGCCAGGGCTATCACAGCCTACATGCCTACACACCTGCCACGGAACGCTGGGCTGACTGGGAGCATTTGGATCGACGTAGCGAGGAGTCACTTGTAGTGAAACTTTGGAAGTCGCCACCCCGGTTAAACCAACTGTACCTCACAAGATGTGTTCATTTCGGTTTCCCAGAAATCAGTACCACCTCTCAGTAGAAGGGCAAACCCTTTTGAGCCCAGCAAAATGTAGGAATTCACCGACTTGTAAAGTAGGTAATTATAACCACGTCATCGCCCCATGTGACCTGTTGACAGGTGAAATCCTTCAATGGAATTCCTGGTTGGGCAATTTGGGGTTTTTGATGAGGTACAAGCAGAAGAAAAAAGATGCTGCGGACTTCCTCTATTCAGCCATCGAGCGCCAGGTGACCCGGGGGTTGCTTGGCAACACCTGCAGGAGGGTAAGATACCCTCCCTGAAACTAGCAGTTCGCAGTAATAAAAGAGGCCATCCGAAAAATGGAAGTCGGAGCCTCTTCAAAAGCTTTCCACAGCAATATGTTAGTTTCAGGGAGTGTAAGTCATATCTTACATTGAAACCGAAATTATGATGGATACATTAAGATCATCTTCCCTTTTTTCCGCCAGTCATTCTACAGTCATCCTAAAGTCACCCACTTCCACAGCCGCTGCAAATGCTGGAACCAACAGGTACCTGACATCCGTTCACGGGTGGTCTTTGAGCAGGTTGGCACTCCGTTGACGCATGAGTTGCTTGACCTCAGCTAGTAAACTATACTAGGTGGTGGCAACTCATATATTTTTTATTTTTACCCCCTACCTGGGGAAATGATCCAATTTGACGATCATATTTTTCAAATAGGTTGAAACCTCCAACTAGTATAGGATTTTCCTATTTTCTTTAAATGTCTTGAAGGTTGACATGGTTTGGACTTCTGATTCCAACCAAATTGGTCAAATTTTCGATTAAACAGCACGTTGTCCAATTGGAGCTGGTCAATTTTTGGCAACCTTTAGCAGGGAAGATGAGGTCCGGCTCTGAGGTCGTTCCTGTTTTGAGAAGCATCTCCCCAAAAAACGTAATCATAATTTCTAGAGTATGGGTATGGCCGGTATGGCTAAGAAAGGATCTATCAATGCTAAAGATGACTCATGTTGCAGGAAAGGCTCAATTTGAAACATGATTAACCCAATCTTTCTGAGGTTTTTGCGGTTATAAGAGAGGAAATACCTTTAATGCTTGTCTTCATTTCATCTGAATCCAAATTGCTCACGGGAAGATGGAGACTGAAGTTGATTTTCATCCCTTTTTGTTCCTTACAAATATCATGGTTTAAGGATTGGAATTGTGTCCATCCAGTCCATGAGATCATACTGTAGGATGTTTTTTTTACTTACATACATATATAAGATATATGATATAACTAAAGGCTATAATGGTAGTGTACTAGATAACAGATGGTGATCTTCGCCCATTTTTTGGTTGTTCGGGAAAAATCTTTTCCATACCAGGAAACTCCACATAGTCACTTGAGGCGTTTCTTGCGAAAACCCAAGGGAGCCTATGGCTGGCGAGTTCGGGGAGCTCAGCAGGGCTCAGGAGGAGGTGATCTGTTCGTTTTGCAGCATTTTTGGATTCATTCCTGATTTTATGTCACACACATGTATACATATATATACAAAGACATTCCTCCACATGTATAAAAAAATATAGGCATACTTGACATGTACTACACTGTTGGTCCTTGTGGTCTTGGTTACTGTTTTTATTGGTCACTTTCCACCCAAGTGTTTACGCGAAAAGCTTATACACTAACCTCATGTTCAAGACGAGGCTTTTGGGGTGGCGATTTTCCCTTTGAATCACCAACTTTGGGAGGATCAAACAATGCAAATCACCATGGTGACATGGCGTGATTTGTCGATTTGTCACCTTGAATTGGAAATTCATCATGACCCCTGAAATGGATGAATTTTGACCATTTCGTTTGTTGCTGAAATGGCTACCCTTCAGGTGCTGGCTGGTGCCAATCTTCCAAGCCATACCACACCTCTTCCAGGCTTGCTGAAATCGTCAAAGCTTGGAAGGTTGGGGAAACCGATGTGACAAAAGATCCTGAATGGTTATCCAACAACACATTGGTGAATCCCCCGTACACTTTTAGTTATTCATAATTCTTTGGAGATTCGTTTATTTCATCATCCATTCTTTCAGGGGTTTCATTGTTTCAGGGGAGACTGTCCGCTTGGCACTTCTCTGTTGAAAGGACTTCACGTCTGTGGAGATTCTACCTATCCCGGCATCGGAGTACCATCCGCAGCCATGAGTGGACATATCTGTGCCGTGGGGATTCATCGGTGAGGATGGGGATTGGATGGGGTGAAATTTAGCCACGGGTCGTCTTTCCCATAGCTTCATGGTTTTCAGTGGATCATGACTAGAGACGACCTTAGAGGAACTTGTGATTGAAGGGAAGTTGGACATGTGTTTTTCTGTCTTTTTCCAGATTTTCTGGTTGACGGGGTGAGATTTTTTTGAATAGAATTGCGAGTCTTATGTATTTCATTGTTGGGAAGTTTCTTGAAGGTTTTTTCTCCTTGGGCCAGATATCTTCAACAGATATATACCAGATCAGAAATGAGACCATGATGGAAACTTAAGAGAAGCAAGGGAGGATGAACTCGCGGATCCCGGCGGTAATTTGCATTTCCCACATGAAGGACCATGAAGGATTCCATTACCATGTTAGTTGACCAGATTTAATTCGTCCCGAATCACGTGAACTTCTTTTCAGTGGATTTGGACCAGAGTGCAAGTTCGTTTTCAAACGGTTTTTTACGGTTTTACCTTACTTACCCTCCAGATCCCTCCAGTAAACAAAGATACCTGTTGTTGGGGTATCCAAAATCTTCACTACACAACAACCACTATATGACTATATGCATTATCCATGCGTGAAAAAATCATCCGAAATTTCTATGCTGAAGTTGTTGCGGGTGGCTGACCGCAGGTGCCAACAACATTTTGTCTGTGCCAGAGCATTGGAGCCAGCTGGATCTGATCAAAGATTGGCACTACGAATTGGACATGTGAAAAAGGTGATATTGTTTGATGGTGAAGGGAAATCCGGTGAGAAAACCACCTGGGATGTATAAAAACTTGTAAATCATGGGATAAATGATCTACTAACTAACTGGTGCAAGATTCCAGCCATCAACAGTCTGTCGTCTGATCTTGAGAGCAGTTCCTGACCGATTGTTCCTGGCTGAAAAAAAGCTGGGAACCGGGGTTACCGAAGCACCACATGACGATTTGCTTGAACAAAAGAGGTGAGCCATACAGGGCGGGATGATGCCGGAAATGTGAGTGGATGTTTGATAGTTGCTCTTCATTTCAGTGATGATGACAGATGATAGAGGATGTTTCCTTCAGGGCATAGTTTTTTGGTCATAAAATCCTTTTTAAGTTCTATGCCCAGACCTCTGCAAAGCCCAAAACTGCTTGGTACTTCAAACCTTCCACCCTGAGCTGTTTTGGGTGTCGTAGAATGCCCCTTAGAATCTCAGGTGTCTCGATCCGTCTTTAAAGCCATTGTGGCTTTGGAGGGTCCAATGAAAGAGATTTGTAACAGAAGAAAATGCATGATACGTATCATTGAGTCTCACACACTCAGAGCCATATCCTCAGAACTTTGAGTTTCAGTGAGACAGACTTCTGACATGAAGTTTGAAATATTTCTAACAAATATTCATCCCTGAGATACACAAATGTTTACCCTGAAAGGGTTTCAAAATCATTTGTTCTTGCAAGCATTGACGAAACCAAACGCAACCGTGAATCGATTCACGGCTTCACGATGTCAGGGAGTCCTGGAGTTGTTGGGAGTTGTTATGGGAGTTGTTGACATGGCTGGAACGGCACATCTTAAATTAGCCTTATTCCCTGGCTCCTTTGAGTTTAGTAGGATTTTACGTCTAACTCACTAAACATTTAACTTTTAGCAGGGGACTTAAGGGTTGCCATGTGGAACGGCGCAGTGATGCTAGATGTATGTTGTATGATGCAGTTACCGTTACCCTTTCTCCCATAGTCATGGAAGTGGAAAATTTCACGGAAATGAAAGGAACGTCATATTGGAGGAACCAATTTTCCACTTCCATGATTGTGGGAGGAAGCTTAATTAATTCATCTAGAAACATGTGCATATCAAATCAAATGTCACGGTTGATAGGATGAACGGATAGATGTTGGATGGACAGATAGGTAGACTACTAGACTAGTTTGTGATGACCACTACAGGAACAACAAGAAAAAGCAAGAACAACAAAGCGCCCCCAATTTCTTCTGAGAAGTGATGGATTTTGGTCTCACTTGCTTGATTGCAGGGTCTTAAACAATGTGGATCTATGCGTACTTAGGTGGTTATGATTTATGACTTGTGACATTTGCTGATGAACTATATCACGGAAAAACAAATTCCAAAACCCAGGTATATACAAAGGCGTGGAACATATTAACTGCTGCACATTCTTACATGTCTCTCCTACACCTCAAAAAGATATCCCTTCTGAAACTAACATAACCCCTAAAAATGGATGGTTGGAATACTACTTTCCTATTGGGTTTCGGCCTATTTTCAGGTGCGAACTGTTAGCTTGCAGAGAGGGTATGTATCCTGTATCCTCCCCCAAGCTTTATTAGCAAAGACCCCCTGGAGTTTTGGGAATCTCGACGAGGTCGTGTCTAGGATTTGCTTTAGCATCATCGAGACTGGTGGGTCGAGGGTCTCTGGAGGCGGCTTGAGCTGTCGGAGGTTTTTTCCTGAAGAAATGTCACCTAGAAATTTATGAATCCTTGGAAGACGGTCCGGCTGAACCTTTTCTAGATGGTGGTAACTCAAATATTTTTTACTTTCCATCCCGAACCTTGGGGAAATGATCCAATTTGACGAGCATAATATTTTTCAATTGGGTTGAAACTTGAAACCACAAACTAGTTTTTTGAAAACGGGCCCCCTCAACAAAAAGGGGAAAAAACGGGGGACATGCGTGAGATGTTTCGGGCGTGTCCACCGTTTAACCCAACCAAAAATAGAGCCAAGTTAGCCATGATTTCGCCCAGATCTTCCCATCAAGACAGGCATATTTCAAATGACTCTAAAATCAAGTAACATATGCTCTATATAATTTTGGAGAGGGGTCATGGATGTGGAACCTGTGCAAATACCTTTTTAGATCTCAAAAATCATGATCATGAGTAACTCTCTTAATTGGAAGGGGGATCAAATGACCAAGTTTTTGAAGGTTCGCTCTGTTTCTTTCCGTGAAACCTCTGGAAGTTGAACCCCTGAAGTTGTTGATTATGCATTATTCTTATGTTGGATAGTTAATTTGGATGCCTGGTTCTGTTCGAAAGACCATGCAATGCAGTGAAGTGATCCTGATTCACTGGACTCACAAATGCCAAACAACTACATGTCCTGGGGTTCATTAGACATCTCAACACCCAAGGAATGATGGATTTCCAGTGTAGTTGTGGGCCATGTTGAAGCTTCAACCCACTTTGGAGAAGGATGGCGATGAATGAAACAAGTTGAGATCCTTTTGTCTTGGTGAAGATTCATCATTTTTTTTTTGTTGACTCGTTTCATGAAATCAATGACTAAAAGAGGGAACAATTCGATTCAGTTTTTTTCGCCAAATTTCCGAATGTTTTTTTGTTGGCAGTGCATAAGAACTGACGGAATTGACGTCGGCAGGTGGGACATAATGCTCCGAACCAATGGCGCTTGAAGAAGAGTGATGCAAGGGATCCCCAGTTGCCGTGCTTGCCGTCCGACCCGTCCTTGACGACTCAGTTGCCTTAGGCGGAGATCCGAAAGGAGGCACAGAAAAGGTCCAAGGAAAGAAGACCTGAACGTCCTTTGGTCTTCTTAGATATTGAGGTGCCCAAAGGAGAAACAACTCAGCTGCACATAGGTCCAGGGGTTACAGGCTTACCCAAACATGTCCCATATGAAGGGTTGGTTCACCCTATAACCCTGTCTATGTACAGCAAAGAGAAAAACAGTCCAGTCTTTGGAGTTTTGGGTGCGGGTGGGTGAAAGAAGAAAGGTGGAGAAATGAGTTGCACCCGGAGATGTGCTTGCACAATTTCAAATTGGAAGAGGAGTGTAGGCTTCCAGTGAAATGGCTAGTCAACCTAGCCCGCCCTGACATGACCCCCCCAAGGCCTTATGAAACTTGTATTTCTGAAGGGGGTAGGTAAGGGGGACCAGTCATTACAGTGTGTTTCGACCCGCAGGTGGCAGGTCATCCAGCGGCACGTGTGACCTGTCCGGGATGCCGAGATGGACACCCAAGAATTGGTGGCTTGAAGGAAGACACTTTGCCAACATGATCTAAAATGATTCAGGTATACCAGGTAGGTTGTTCGTTGTTTCACTTTCATTTACCAGCTTTTCAATTCCAAGTTGGTGCTACCAGGACCAAAAACAAGAATACTTTGCATGGCAGACACGGCTTCCCACAGTGGCAACATTCGCAATGATCAATGTCATCCACTAAAAGTCAAATTTCATAAATTTTCAGCAGGGGGACCCAAGTTTTGCCTATATGTTAATATGTTTCATAACTTCAACAATCACACTGCACTTCGGCCATGGGTAAGGCGAGCTATTCACCGATCTCGTTCCGAAGACTGCGGAGAATTTTCGATGCCTTTGCACGGGCGAGAAGGGCTTCAGCACGTGGGGGAACTCAGGGGGTGATTTCCACTTGGGGAAATCACGGAAAGCCAGCTGCAGAAGTTGCTCATCATCAGCATTGTTTGTCATGTGTTTTCTGCAGAAAAAAAACTAGAAGAAAGGTCTTTTTTTGGATCATTGATGAACCAAAGTACCAAACCGTAGATTTGACCCACTTTCTGGGTCAGCGAGTCTGGGCACTAGCACTTCAACCATCGGAAGAACAGTACCCCCGGCAGACAGGGAGATGAGCAATGGCAAAGCAAATCTTGGAAGAAGCAAAATTGCCAGGGATTTTCTTCCCAAGCGTTTCCAACCCCAATCAAGCAATGCTCATGCCTCCCGGACTCCCACCCTCCTAAAATACTAAAGACTTCCATTAAGGGATTTCTGATCTCCCCAAATCAACATCAGATCCGTCCAAATCAACATCAGATCACTCCAAATCAAGGTCATTTTTGCGCTAAACTTCATTTCTTGCATGCCCAGTTTCCTTTCCCATTACCCAGACGTTCGAAACAACCGCGCTTCCGCCCGAGGGCTGGGAAGCCGTTGCATTTGAAGGGCAATGCCTTCCACCGGGTGGGGGTCGCCGTGGGGGCTCCGGTGGTGGCAGTTCAGCTCATGGCAGAAGTTTTGGGAGCCACCCAAAAAAATATACTCTCCCAGAAACTACTCCCCTGAAGTTTAACATAGCCCCTGAAAAATGGTGGTTGGAAGACTACTTTCCTGTTGGGAAGGTAACTTTTCAGGGGCTATATTAAACTTCAGGGGGGTAACAGCAAGTTTCCACCTGAAAATGCATAAGTTTATCGAATACGCTCGTTTTCCTCTTGGGGGCGTTTAGGCCAATAGTCTCAGGTGCTTCTGCTATTAGCTGTTAGTTTTTGGGATCGTGTATCAATAGAAAACAACCTTCCCCACCGTCTCACCCAGAAAAAGGTTTCATGAGGTGACCTGGACCTGCAGTAAATTTGAAGCAAAGCTGTTGTTTGGAGCCTTTCCGACTTGGGTTCGTTAGGGCCAGGGGGTGGGTTGACTGACCATGATGGTCATGCTTGAGATAGATGGAAACGACCAAAGTCCCCAAGCTGTTTTGAGACTTTTCCTCTACCAGGGATGAGCCGGTGAAAAAAGTTTGAAGGAAGAACTCGCATGAGTTGACCTCTCGTTGAATAATGATATCTATATATAATATGAATTTATATTACATATAGAAGCAATATCCAATGCATTGCTATTAACCACCTCTTTGACTGTCTGGAGAAGTTTGTGATTTCCACCTTCCACAACGCCCAGAAAACATCATTGATTTGTGGGGTTTCACGGTCACTTTTTCGCGGGTTTTTCAGGTCGTGCCCGGTTTTGCGGTGCAAGGCGTGTCGCATGGGGCTGTCGGCGTTCAGAAATCTACCCTCCAGGGAACTAACATATCTCACCTTGGGATTAGGAAAATCATCTTCAAAATGCCATTTTTGGAAGATATGTTAGTTCCCTGGAGGGTACTATTGACATTGAAGTAACTACTTGGGATCCATAAAACTGGGATCAAAGAAATTGGGATAAACTATGATCAGCTTGTAAACCACCAAGCTTCAAGTGGTGAAGGATTTCTTCGATCAGCGGCATGAAGCAGGAGCGATTTTTTTTCGCTGTGGACGGTCTATGTTTGTGTATTTCAACATGTGAAATAGGGAGCTCCAAAACCCGCAGCATCCATCAGTAACATCATGAGCTACTTAGGATTTTAGTATGTACATCTTACCCTTCCAACCATCATAGCAGATCTTCAAAACCCCATCATCTTCCACATGTTATTAACAGGACTGGAGCCAGCCAGAAATATCTTCCTCTTCCCCCAACTCCTAAGGGTGGGACCAATTTTTTCCCGATCAGGTGGTGATATTACCCGTGGCGATGGTACTGGTGGCGAATCGGTCCGGGGCACCTTCCAGGGCAAAAATGCCGAAGGTAAGCGGGGATTTTTGAGCCATGGAACATGTGGATTTTTTTGAAAACTACAACATATGATATAATAGAAATGGATAATGTCCAAACATTGTCATATATGTAAATATATATATATACATACTATATACAAATATTTACATAGAGTGAATATGTATATCAAAGGTAGAAAACTGTTGTATTACCCCCCCGAAGTTTAACATAGACCCTGAAAAATGATGGTTGGAAGACTACTTTTCTTTTGGGAAACCCTATTTTCAGGGGCTATGTTAAACTTCCAGGGAGTATTTTTTTTGCGGATCTTATTTTGATAGATATCTAGGCTAGACATGCTCATTTGACACTTGTCTTTTGACAAAGCCCGATGTGAGCAAAAGGAGGCGATACTTGATTCGTGGGTTTTTTGATGCTTTACTTCGGCAACGTACGCATCGACGCATCGCCGCATCACTGGGGATAACCTTGGAGTTTCCAGCCATTCCTCTACAAAAACCTAGGGTCTTTTCGGAAGGTGCTTTAGAGCCGATTACGGTATTCCCACAAACAACGCCTGGCTGGCAAGCCGCTTTCACCACTTCAGGTCTGGGGTGGTACCTTTGATGATGAAAGCTTCGACCTTTCCCATGATGCACCAGGTGTGTTTATGAAAAACGCCCAAAACGGGTGAAAGGAGGTGAAACGCCTGAAGTTTAGCAGCCATAAACACGATTCGTAGAGTCAGTGAGATGGTGGGGGTGTTTAAGTGGATGGTTGAAGCGCCTACACCATTTTTTCTACAAAAATGCTAGGGGGGGCGGGCGTAGGGGAGAAAAATAGAGAGGCACTCATTGAGACGGCGATGGAGAGAGAGAGAGAGAGATGGTTTGTTCAAACCTACCTGAATCTATTTCAGACTTTACAGATTTGCGAAAAGTTTTCCAGGGGATGAATTGAGTTGTGTTAATGATTGTTTATGACATCATTTCACGTTCTGCTCAAATTGGAGAGCAGGGAAATAAACCTAAATCAAGTTCACGGAAGCACCGTTTGCTAAAAAGATCTAACAAGTTTGTACGATGGATTTTTCCTTGGCAATACATACATAGATCTAGAATGTATATAAGTAGGGTGCAGGATAAGCCTCTGGTACGCTATGATGGCAATAGAAATTGAACATCTTTGAACATAAATTTGGTGGCACCGATTCTTATTGGTTCAACAGAGGATGGTCCCAACAACGGTCATGGATGTATACAGATGAGGTGAACCCCACCTGATTCAGGTCAATGAATTATACTAGTTCAACCATAGATATCAGTATATGATATGTACACATATATGTAAGTGATACATTGATACATCCAAGTATTTGCGCACCGGTAGTTGGAGAAAGACATGTGATATGGGTATGAATTGTGATTGAAAAGTAAATATCAAGTTAGACATGAGGTAGATATGGAATGATATGGACACTAGATGCTAGATGCTACAGGATAGAGTATACATGATAGATGAAAGATTGCAGATATAGATTTGCACCGAAAGGGAAACATTTGAAGATATTCATAGCAGAGGGCTTACAGATGTTTCCTTCGGGGGCAAAAGGACACCCTCCAGGGAACTAACATATCCCCCAAAAATGGCATTTTGAAGATGATTTTCCTATTCCCAAGGTGGGATATGTTAGTTCCCTGGAACCCTTTCCTTCCCCAATTGGCTGTTGTCATGTCCCATGTCAGGCCTTTTGAGCATGGCCAACCGTGGGCCAAACACTAACAGCTCCTCGGCAAAAGCAGCGGAGATAGCATCCTCGTTCGCTACCTTTTAAAGGTAAGGTTTCTGTAGTGCAGGGCTGGTTGATCTCAATACTTGGGAAAAAGGATGGAACGAGTTTAGTCCTGTTACTTGTGTATCTCTGGTTTTTGTTAGTGAATTGGATTCTTCCTTTACAAAATTTTCTTATCCCATAGCCGGCATAGCTGATTCATAGCCGGCATAGCTGATTCAATAGTATCGAGGAATATGGAGCTGTTGGAAAAACCGAAAATCCCTCGAATGTTGGATGCAACGATGACTGGAACATACTTGAAGCAAAAAGTGGACGACGGAGCATGGCCCAATGCTGACTTTCTTTTCGCATAAGGTACGGGGAATCACATCAGCAAAGAAGCATATGCATTGGCATATGTGACCCATGATTCAAAAAAAACAATATGCAACCTTTTGGATATACTAAAAATAGCGACTCCAAAAAAGTTTTTTTGGTTTGATTTTCACCTGCTCACTGGTGGGGTGCCTCTTCAAATTCCAAAATGACACCTTAGGAGCTATGGCTCAAGATTAAAAGGATGTTGGTCGCATGTTTGATTCCATTCCATTTCCATCCGTTCAAGATCGAAACCTTTTGTTTCAGTGATCTTGAGTCACACCCCACATCATTTCACATCCTTGCGTGAATTCTCATCCTTCATTTGGACCACGTCTTCCACATGTTTGGAAAATTTCCCGCAATTGGCCGAGATTCACAATTCTTCATCTTGACGAAGGTTTGGCTGGGAGAAATCGGAAACTTCATCAATCTTTTGGCTTCCAAACTGATGAGTTTTTCAAATGGAATATACTCCCATCTACTTTCCCGAAGTGAAACTGGGAACAGATATCGACTGGGATGTTCGCAGACGTGACCTTGGGATTAAGAAGCGGAAACGTCCAAATGCTTGCCTGACAGTTGAGATGAGCGAATCGTTACCAAGTGGTTTACTACAATTTTGACCGCAATTTTTTCCTCAGACAATGGTTGGTTGGTGGTTTGCCAGTTGGTGGAAGATACTTGGTTTTCTCCTGGCAGATCCAAGTAATAGGCATATAATCTTTTATACTCAAAGATTCCTATCGAGACTTCAGGCCACCAAAAAGCCCGACCAAACATCAATGCCTTCGCGGAAGGCTTGTCCAAAGCTGGATTTGAAGCACGTGATCTTCGGAAGGGTGCTGGAAGGTATGAGCACCATTCGACGTCCGGAGGCTCAAGGAAGGAAACAAGATGCCGGCCGAGCCTAGACGGAATGGGAAATGTGGAATTGGTGCACTACCCCCAGGAAGTGGCCCCTCTTCCAAAAGGTGAAATGCTTATTATATAAACATAAACCCACTACCCTCCCTAAAACTAACATAGCACCTGAAAATAGACCCCTGGAAGAGGATTCCTATTGGAAACCACCATTTTCAGGTGCTATGTTAGTTTCAGGGATGGTAATACTATTGGGGATATGGACCACATGGATTTATAGGTAGGAAAAACACACCGGAACCACCTGTTACTGTTACCCCGAAGTCAAGGCATTGAAGAGATTTGTGGCACAGCGGACGCGGGATCGGAGCTATGTGACTTGGTGGAAAAGGGGATTGGTGGGTTGGTTGGTTTTTGGCTGTGGGTTTTTGGTTGTTGGTTGGACAACTGGATTTTGGAAGTCCAGTTCAGTGAGTGTAGGATGAGGGAATCGACTCACAAGATTTCTTTTGCCATCCAGTTGAAGGGCTTTGAAGATTCGGCCTGTTGGAAGTTGCTTGGTGGTAAAGGGCTTACTTTGATCCCCCCCAAAATTGAGGGGTTCTCAAGAGTGTGAGTTCTCGAATCTTTGAACATCCTAAAATATCTTTGTATTTGGAATCCCTTGCAGTTTTTTTTTTGAATTCTCACAATTATCATTAAAATACCACTGAGTTACCCATGAATCATTCAATTTGAAAGAACGAGTCGACACAATGCTAAATGTAGATGTGGCCAGCTGATAACTTCTTGCTTCTCAAGTGTCGAGTGCTTGAGCTTGATGCAACTCCCGATGACTACACCTACAACTGGTTTTTTTTCTCTGGTTTAATCTTTAGTTCATTAGGATTCTAACTTCATATTCTACAGCTTTAGAATCACCTTAAAACCCGCAACTTCTTTAGAAAATTCCAACAGATCCCTCGAAACATACCCTAGATATCCCAAAAAATCCAAAAACATGAAGGATTCCCTTCATAAAGAGGTAGTTGGTTCAGGGTCTCTCCGGTATGTTCAGGGTATTTTGCACCCGAACGATTCCAAGGCCGTGCCCAAAAACATCATGGCGTGTTGGCCTTCAGGTGACGAAGACCTGGCAAAAAGAGGTTAAACTTCCAGAAACGGAGAAAAAGTGTATGGATATTATATAGATAGGTAGATGATTATCTAGAAATATATCATCTCCCTCTCTCTCTCTCTCTATATATATCTATATTCATAGATGTTGAGATATGATATGTTTTTTTTGATTGAAAGTTATACAGGCTTTGAGGCGTTGCAAGCAAACAAACAACGTCGCTTGTAGTGACTTCACAGCTTGGTAAAGCCACAGGTACTTCACAGCTTGGTAAAGCCCATTTCCACGGTGATCCTGTTGATGGAAGAAATCCTGCACCGGTTCATAGGTAGTTTATCCCATTAATTACAGGGTTTTATATGTTTTATGCATCTCAGGTGGTGCGGGATTTCTTCCAACAGTCCCACTCCAAAACTATCAACGTACCTTAGCTTTGTAGATTAGCATGCCGATTCATAGGATTGTCATGAAAAGAGATCGAATTTGAAATCAGTGGCAGTGGGCACCAAATCAATAGAAACACATATATTGCAGCTCTTCCTGTTTTTAAGCCTTTGGGAAGATACATGTGAATGTCACTTTTCATTGCCGGGTAACCTGTTCGGAGCGTCATTTATGGTTTTCTCCTGGATTTGTTAGTTTGAGAAGGATGTAGTGAACTTGGCTGGTTTTCGGTTCATGTTTTGTTTTTAAATCTTCCACTTGGTGGAAGATGCCTAGTTCATTCTATATGACGTCACGTGATGATATATGATATGTGTTTTATGATACATACAATGTTTTGGGCAGTCTTTGGAATCCTCCCAACATATCCTGGTGGCACATCACCGTGGATCACTGTTGAGTGGTTGTTGGCGTTTTGACCTCTTGAACTCAACCAGGCCGGGCTTAGGAGACGCCAAGTCTATCATCGTGGACTGTGGGGTTTTGAATGATCAGGTGGGAAGGTCAAGGTGATGAAACTTGGGACGGGACTGTGTCTTGTTCATTAAAAAACGCGTTTAAATGACAGTCTCTACACTAGATGAAATATAGCTTACTTAATATATACGATATATGCATGCCAACTCTCTACCTTGTTGCATATCTGTGCCTATTTGCATGCCGTGTAAAATATTTGTATATTATATGCACAGATAAACCTATTACGCAGTAGTAAAACTCTATGTCAGGATTTCTATTTTCTCTACAGTGTTTAGGATCTAAATGGACTTTCTGTAGTTCATAGTTCAATGTTTCTGAAAAATCAGCATGAACATGCTAAGCAGTTTCTGGTACATGCGTTTATGCGCCGGCATTCAGAACCATGTTTTTTTCAATTCCAGGATAGCTAGCTGAATTTCAGAGAAGCACTAGCGATTGGGAAGATGAAGGGTCATGCTAAGAAAAAATCCAACATCAAATTGTAATATTTTCAAAAAATACCTCAAACCCCAAATCAAGAATCTTTCATTTCAACTGTTGGTGAGTCGGTGGGGTATGTTCCAGCAGAGGTGTGGGAATGTGTGGGCCTTATATATAAAAAAATCATCTTCTCCCCCCAAAGACGGAACACCCAGTCAGTTTCTGGTGCTTGATGTAAAGGATGTTTGAGATTTTGGCGTATTCTGGTGAACCGAACCCTCCACAAATGAAGGCAAATGAAGGGATGATGATGATGATGATGATGATGATGATGATGATGAT
>DF239269.1:59303-95374 GCA_000507305.1 Breviolum minutum Mf 1.05b.01
TGCTCACATAGAGTGGTCACACATAGAGTGCTCACATATAGAGTGAGCATAGAGTGGTCACACAGAGTGCTTACACATCGTGCTCACACATAGAGTGCTCACACATAGAGTGCCCACACATAGAGTGCTCACATAGAGTGCTCACACATAGAGTGCCCACACATCGTGCTCACACATAGCGTGCCCACACATAGAGTGCTCACATAGAGTCCTCTCACACATGCGGCTCACATAGAGTGCTCACACATTGGGTGGTCACACAAGAGTGCTCACACATGCTGCTCACATAGAGTGGTCAGAAACAGGTCAGAAACAGCCAGGTTCTTGACAAAGAGACCTTGGGCCCACATAGCTTTCCAACCTACAAATAGTACGAGTAGTAGTGGTGGTGATGTGGTGAAATGTGATGTGAGATTGCCTTATAGAATGTATGTCGTTTGATTGCATTTCGTTTTTACACTGTTTGGGGTCTCTTGCCGGGATAATAAGTACTTAGGACTCAAAACTTCAAATACATGCCCCTTGTTTTGATTGAAAATTATATAGGCCTTACTACTTGGGGGGGGGGTTGACCTTCAAAAATAGAGGTCATTTGGGGCTCTAAGTATTTGTAGGTCATATACTGTATTCATGCTTATTACTGCACTTCAAGTTGAGGTTGGTAGTTTATCAATGTTTATCCTATTATTTACTGGGTTTTTTACATTCGTTTGGAAATTTCTTTCCCTAACACTACGTCTGAAACATCTCTATTCAGAAGAACATGCAACAGAAACATGCTGGCGGTGAATCACTGGTTTTTACGTCAGCGATGGACCATACCCGGAAAGTCCTCGGAGGAATTGGTGACACCAGTTGTTCTTTTGGCGATTTCCCCAATTTATGTCAACTCACGTCAAATTTACACTCCACAAGGTTGTGTTTACATCAGTCTTCCAGAACAGTTTACGGTGTTCACATCAGTTTCACCGTATTTTCCATACAAATTCACTGGCTAAACCGGGAAATATCCCTAATTTGCATCAGTTTTTTTTTGAGCTATTTGACCGCAGTTCGATTTGTAAGTGGAGGGTCCGGCCAACTTCCCTTTGGCCGAGGTTCTGCTTAATTGGAATTGCCCGCGTGCCTGCGGAACCGCGACGGTCCGCGAGACGGTCGGAGCAACAAAAAAGGGGGTGGGAACGGTTTTGGGTGGGGGGACGGTACCAACAAGCATCCAAGCAACAATATTTTTTTTTTTTTTTGGGGTGGAATTTCTCAATCCTTGAATTTGTGAAGATCGTGAAGTCATGGTTATATGATAGACTTAAAAGGGAATCATCCAAGCATTTGGGACCCAATCCCCAGAAATCGTTGAAAGTGCCGCCTAAACTGAAAGCATTGTTTGAACAGTTTTTTTTTTTGGGGGGGGTCTGCAAAAATTTGTGTCAATGTCCTGTTATTTCCATGATTTTGACGTCAATCACGTTCATATTTGAACGTTGAATTATAGGGCTGCTTGTTGACCAGGCAGCTTCACAAGCAAGTCGCCGCTCATGCACAAACCCTGTCTGATGATAGTGCGTGATCCGTCTAAGAAACACAGATTTCCAGACATGCCGTAATTCAAACAATATGGGCTATCTCATGCCAGCATTCCGGAACTTGGAGATGATGATGATGATGATGATGATGATGATGATGATGATGATGATGATGATGATGATCATTATTATTATTATTATCATTATGATGAGTATGACTATGAGTATGAGTACGAGTATGAGTATAGTATGAACGATGACAGTCATGTATGATGAATGAATTATGAGTCACGACGAGCCATGACTTTACCCGTTTTTTCACTTGGGCATTTCAACAAAATCATAGACATCACAAGGCAAAGCCAGGATGATTGACATTGCCGCTACTTCTGGCTCAGAACCCGGGGGTGTACAGCGGCCAATGGCAGCCGCGAGTACAACCACGCCCCCATTGGTGTATCTCTCATGAGCGTTGCTCCGGTTAGGGGCCTCAAGGATCAGGGTCAGTGCGGTAAATCAATAGAATTGGGGGGATGTTTGAAGATTTATCTCTTCAAGGTTTCTAGCCAACAGATGCTGTGCAGAACTAGTGGTTTCCCTTGTTGCCACAAGGGGTGACATCGTCTTATTATTTGTGAAGATTTCCTTCAAATAGGGATATGCTCCAGTCGTTGGCAAGATCTTTGCGGCTACGCGGCTATATGGGTGTTTCCAAAAATAGGGGTACCCCAAATTGGATGGTTTATAATAGAAAACCCTATTAAAACGGATGGTTTGGGGGTACCACTATTTTCGGAAACATCCATCAAGTTCCAGTAATAGTGTCAAACAGTGACCCGAAAGGAGCGTTCCATATGGAGGCGATTTGGATGAGGGATATTTCTTCAGACACCTCCGAGATGGTGAACCTATACAAAACCCCCCTATTAAACTCCTATACACCCCCGAAGTTTAACATAGCCCCTGAAACATAGTGGTTTGGAAGACAAGCCTTTCCCTATCGGGAAGGTTATTTTTTCAGGGGCGAAGTGTTAAACTTCTGGAGGGTACTAGGGGGACTGCCACTAGAGGCTTCCATATTTTTTTGAAAGTAGTGCAGTAAACATGGGGCAGTTTTCATGTCCGCTACGTCAGAGTCTCTTAGAGGAGGAACTCCCAGAATCCCGATGTTTTGCAGGAAGACCATGCATACCAAGAAAAACCAACAACGTTGGAAATCTCAAGAATCATTCCGGCCCCACGTCAGGACACCCCATTCGGTATCTGTCGGTTGTTTTTTTAGTGACAGACCCGCTGAACCTCAAAATCCAAAGTCATTTTTGCATGAAAGAGAACCACCTTCTTTCAGGGTTTTCCAGTGTGGTGAAATCTGAAATATTTTACTCAAGTGATATGTTTAGAACTATTGCTGGAAAAAATCCTGCCCCGGGCTTTTTAGTGGCATTTTAGACTATCCGACTATCCTTACCTTTTTGGTGAACGATTTGGTCCATTTTTCCCGCATTGTGTGGGGAAGTTTTCATCTTTTTAGTGAAATCTTATAATTTCGGGATTTCCCACGTCGGCCCACGGCATGGGAATAAACCTTTAGAAAAGATGAATGGTCCTTCCAGCTTGGGGCAAATCTTTTCCAAAAAGCCCCTGAAGTTTTTCGCAAAAAAACTTCACCTAAAAAATGGCCAAGCCAAAAAAGGGAGATCCTTTTTTTGGTAGCTGGTGGCAACTCACATATTTGTTGGCATTTTTCACCCCTAAAATTGGGGAAGATAGATTCCCATTTTGACGAGCATATTTTTCAGATGGGTTGCTAGGTGGTGGTTTCAAATATTTGTTATTTTCATCCCTATTTGAGCATCGTTTTTTTCCCAATGACCATCCTCATGTACTCGAGGGAACTCCTTATACAGCTGCGTAGGCTGTTGACCTGATATTTTACAGTCCGCGTAGGCATGCGTAGGCACGCGCGGAGGCAATATAGATTTTTTCTGCGTAGGCAAGTCGCGTAGGCAGATGTTCATTTGCATTTTTAAGATGTGAAGGAATGTGTAAATTGTGAACTAGCTTGTTTATGCATATATAAACTTATATAATATGATAAATGGTTTCTGGGAATTTGTCTTGGTTCCACCGCGTAGGCTCGCGTAGGCTCCGCGGAGGCCGTGCGTAGGCATCTAGACCATCTGCCCAAGAAGGCGGCCACACCAACCAACACCCACCCCCACATGAAGGGAGCCAAAGGGAGCCAACACCACTTCAGATCCGAAGAAGGCGGCCACACCAACCAACACCAAGGCCGCCAGGTCTAAGGTTGAAGGTTGCATTTAGAACCCCAACAGTAACCTGTTTGGGGAATTCCCCATACTACTAACATGGCCATCCAACAAAGAACCCCGCGGAAGCACCCGCGTAGGCACCTAGTATTAAAAACCTCGGGCGTAGGCACCCTTTGCAATCCGCGTAGGCATGCGGAGGCATTTGCGTAGGCATTGACCCAGTGTATAGGGCAGGGTACATTGAAAAAAAACACTGCTCATTTGGGGAAGATTTCCAATCTGACTAATATTTTTCAAAGGGGTTAAAACCACCAACCAGGTTGGTTCAACCACCAACTAGTTTGGTTCATCTCTCATTTACCGGGGAATTTACCTGCGTTAAAAATTGGACGTTTCACGCCGAGGCAGAGATCTATGCATCCGAAGGGAACGACAAAGGACATGATCCAAATCACCACAACGGGCTCCTTGGCGAGAAAAGGGATGTACCTGGAAAACCCATAGGAAAGTTACCCCTCTTTTTTAAGGCAAACTGGATTTGCTGGTTTTAGGGGGTAAAGTTGATGGAAATTAACAGCAATTTTTTGGGTCATGAAGATTGACGACTGGAACATGTTCTCATTGAGGTTTGGTTTTGATCATTTTGCTAAATGGGTAGATTTGTAGGTTCCAGCGGTTAATCTTCCAGGGTGTAGGTGAAAAGGAAGTAATTTTCCTTTTTCCCTTTTTTTTGTGTTGTTGTTGTTGTTGTTGTTGTTGTTGTTGTCGTGTGTCGTGTCGTCGTGTCGTGTCGTCGTCGTCGTGTGTGTGTGTGTGTGTGTGTGTGTGTGTGTGTGTGTGTGTGTGTGTGTGTGTGTGTGTGTGTGTGTGTGTGTGTGTGTGTGTGTGTGTGTGTGTGTGTGTGTGNGTTTCGTCGTCGTCGTCGTTGTCGTTCGTTCGTTCGTTTGTTCGTTTGTTGTTGTTGTCGTGTTGTTGTTGTTGTTGTGTTGTTGTTGTTGTTGTTGTTGTTGTGTGTTGTTGTTGTTGTTGTTGTTGTTGTTGTTGTTGTTGTTGTTGTTGTTGTTGTTGTTGTTGTTGTTGTTGTTGTTGTTGTTGAAGTGTGATTTCGTGCCAGGGATGAGCTGGGAGTGGATAGATGCAGATATGAGACAGGGTGCGAATTCGCAAGGGTTCTTTCTTTTCAAAGGATTTCTCCACGTGCATCTGTGGAATACGGATGATGATGATGATGAAGAAGAAGAAGAAGATGATGATGATGATGAAGAAGAAGAAGATGATGATGATGATGAAGATGAAGAAGAAGAAGAAGAAGATGATGATGATGATGATGATGATGATAATGATGATGATGATGATGATGATGACGTATGCCATGTTGTTCCAGTAACAGTGGCCACCACGATTACTATTTACTCTATACTAGGATCGGGGATTCCAACCTTAACCTTCCCTTGCTTCTGTCAGTGGAGGAGCATCCGAGAGTATGATGTATGCGTTTGATATCATAACGTTGACTAATGTTGACTAGAGATTAGCAGCGGTGCCTCACGATGGCAGGTGCTTGTTGTAATTTGGTGTAGGCCTCTTATCCCTTGGAACAACATGGAACAACCTTTGTGTTGGGGTCTACGATGATGGTGACAAGAAGGTCACCATCATCACTAAAGGATCCAAGGATCGCGCCTGGAAAGCCGAGGCTTCAGAAGGGCCCTTCCCTTGTCCTAGCGGATAAGAGTAGGCCACACGGCCATGGTAGGATGTGGTTTGCTGGGTGTGCGCAATATCAATTGCTGTTGTTCCAGAAGTGACGGAAGAACTTGGAAGCAGATTCGAACGTTGGAACAAGTTGGAACTGCCTTGGTAAGTGGATCCAATTTGCATCCCATTTTTTCCTCTATATAGTACCCTCCCTGAAACTGAAAATGGATGGTTGGACTACTAGTTTCCTTTTGGGATGGTCTATTTTCGGTTGCTATGTTAGTTTCAGGGAGGGTACATGTTCAATCATTTTTTTTAGTCAGCGACTAAAGGCCTTTTAAGGCCTTCAAGACCACACCATGTCACCTGAAAAACCGTTGGCGCAGGAGACGTTCCGACAGAGGCCCAAGTCTTCTGACTTTTGTCTTTCTTTTTAAGATGGGCTCTTGGTGGGCTTCATGATGGTATGGAAGAAGTGGTACCTATGGATGTTGCTGGTTTTGATGTTTCCAACACACACACGTTTTGACAAATTTGAATATTAGTGTCAGTATGCCAAATGCAGATTTATGATGATTCTTTTTGTAGATTCTATTTTGTACATTATCGGATATCTCGTATTTGTTTGCCACTGGCTTGATATGGCCAAATGCCTAGATACATTTTGGCTAAAAATATTCCCAAGGTTACCAAGGCATTTTTGAAGATGCGTTTCCTTTTCCCAAGGTGGGATACGCTGGTTCCCTAGAGGGGTAAAACATCTACAAAACAAACACTGAATCCTGAAGGAGTTTCAAAACTACCGTTCTACGAGCTTCACGTAATCAATGTTTTTCTAAAAAAAATCACGCTAAGAACCGACGTCCCGCAAAACTGATGACCCACCAAAACTCCTCCATTTGATGATTCAATGATCATTGGGTGAAGGGATGCTCGTCATCGCCACGGAGAAGAGAGAGGTGTGGCTTTTGTGTGAAGGTAAATCACCTGCACTTTGTGAGGGGTTATGTGCAATCTGGCCCTTTAGAATCAGGGGGTCATGGGGTTGCCAGGGCTACTTACAATCACCACTTCGTAGTTGCAATGATCCTCCAAGTTCAACGATTGACTCTGAAATGCTCTGGGGGAATTCCAGTGCCCACCTCCGCCAAAACAACCCATAGATGATGGCTTAGGATGGGATAAGTTCGCCAACATGACCTCATCATTGGGGATTGGTGAATTCTTGCAATTTTTAGCCCATGTGGGACCCTTATCTAAGCCACATTCAATTTTTTTCAAAGGGCTGACTCGACCACCACCGTTGGGTAGCTTGAACGGGATTTGTGAAAATTGCATGAATCATGAGCAGCTTTAGTGTTGGAACATGCGGAATTAGCAAGGCTAGAAGGAGCTATGGGCTACGAGTACGGAAAACAAAGGTAGCATTGGAAAATTCACAATTATACGAGGTATTCCCTATTGGAACAGAAAAAGATGCAGCCAGCTAATGTTACTTTGGAGGGTAGCTTTGATGTATACCTTGGGTCTACCCTCCACCCCGTAACAATGGCAAATGCAGGTTTCTTAAATTTCTCTACCAAAACTTGTATAGTGGTGCAGGGTTGAATTACCAATGTATGTACCAAGCAGCAACTTGGAGTGCCGAATTTCTATTCCTCCTTGCTTTCAGGGTGCATCTTGATGGGGTTTATGAATTATGGGTTGGGGGTTGCCAAAACCCACCAGTTGACAGTGGGTAAGAAATCTATCTTCTTTTTTGGTTGGGAACCCCCCAAATAAACCTTCACTATCTACTGTCTAAGCAGTGTTTAGACAGGGCTCAAATTATATGAACATCTTCCTATACCCCCCTATACATGCCTATGCCTATACCTGGCATAGCCAGTAGATGCTTTCTCCCCACAAGAATCGTACCAATCCTCATTGCCGGGAAAGAATTTCCCACCCTTCTAGTCCACCCTTCTAGTCCACAGGCAAGCTTTGAAATCAGGTCTGCAAGATTTCCCCCAAGTTTTTCTCCTCGATGGTGCCCGAATGTTTCAAAATGACCTGATCTACATCCACCCAACAATAGGGTGGGAAGGTCGGATATTTGGATTTCACCATGTTATGGTTGAATCATGGCCCCAAAGATTCATTGGAATCCTTGGGATTGAACCAATAAAAACAGAACATCTATGAATGTGAAGTATATAGTCACCCCACAGCCCTCATGACCCAAAAAAAACATTCGAACAAAAAAACCAAAGCGCCGCTTTCCTGTCTGCCAGTCTGCGTTGAAGCACACTCTCAACGTTTGGTCCGTTAGGTTGAGGTGCGTGGCCAAAAATGATGTGTGAGAGGATGGAGATGACTGACTGGTGGGGTTGGGATTGTAGGACGTTAGTAACGGGCGGGAGATGGTAAGAAATGATCTTCGGGAGGGGTCCCAGCCCCAACCAATCAAAGCATCATCGATATTTTGGTGAAACACTGTTGATGGTTCAGATATCCGGCGAACCGCCAGACATCTATGAAACCCTTATCAAAGATGGAAACAGTCACCTTATTTTCACAGGTTAGCCTGGTCTCTGAACCATCAACAGTATGGGGTGAATTCCCTTAAAATCTGAAGTTTCTTCAGTCCAACGCCTCGTGATTCAGATGGAGTGAATGAGATTCCTTTGCTTGAAGCAAATAAGCTCCAAGAATCAACAAGTAAACGATTAACGCGTCTTCCAAATGATACATCATCATATGTATATATAATATATATATATGCACATCTTTTACATATGACAAAAAACCTATATAAGAAATATCATATATATCTGCCATCATCTCTTTTTTTGACTACTGGTATATTTAAATCCATGACATTCTTATCACCTGCCAACCTGACCCCATGGTGTCATCGGTTCCATCACATGCCACATGCTGCCATGCCAACCCCAACCAACCCCTTCGATCTTCCTCCAGGCCGCTCTTGGAAAGCTTTGCTTTTCGGGTGACTTTAGTGGCATGTCTCATCTTCGCCCTTTTTGGTGGAGGATTGTCACTTGGTTTGAGTCAATACACAAATCTTTTATACCAAAAAAATCCCCAAAAAAGGCATGGTTTGGAGTTTTGATGGGTTTGAAACACAGGAATCCGAGGATTTAAATAAAACAAAAGGCCGAAAGAAAATAAGAAAAGATCACTTACGTACACCACTTGAAAATTTAACATGGAAGCTAAAAAAATCGCCCACTTGAAAAGGACAATCATCTTCCAACCGTGCATTTTTTGGGCTTCCAGCCGTTAGTGGATTCCAGGGTGTAGATGATTTTGACGGTTGAAGTCAGAAGAATCTGACGTAAAGAGTCGAATCAAGACTTAAAGACATCGTTACCCACCATTCTCGCACGATTTCAATTAGAAGCTTCTTTTGAATTTGGTTGATTTTTTAAAATTTTTTATGTTCATTCCTATGTCCTGAAAATAAGTTTTGTGGTAGGCGTTCTTTTTTTTGTAAAATGGGCCCCGTTTTAAGCAACCAACGGCGGATGCCGAGGTTTGTGATCTTTGACATTCCGGATGATCCAGGCATTCCCATCTTGGCGACTTGGCAGTCGTTCAGCAACCAACCTTTTGGCCAACCTTTGGCAAACAAAAAATGTCCGTAAAACAAAGAAATGTTTGTTTTTTGGATCCCCCTCTGGTAGGGTTCAAAAGGTAGAAGATTTGAAAGATGATTTTTGTATCTTATGATGTGAATGGATTCTGCCACTCCACCTTTCTCTTAATCAGCAGTTGCTACTGTATCCCAGTTGCAGAACATGAGTACTTTCAGCACATCCATGGTGGAATTTTCCAGCATGAATACCCATAGAGACCGCTTGCAGCACAGGATGCTTTGATGATTTTCGTCATGATTCTCTTCGTGCTTGAAATGATTATCAACGGCGTGGTGGACTATAAGACCTACCCATTGCACCTTGACAGATGATGATGATGATGATGATGATGATGATGATGATGATGATGATATGATGATGATGATGATGATGATGATGATGATGATGATGATGATGATGATGATGATGATGATGATCATTATCACCACCTCATATTTATGGCCATGTTACCACAGGGGCAAGGATGGAAATTAACGAAACTTAAACCCTGTTGGTCGCATCAACTAACAAAGAGGCGGATATAGGTTACTTGATAAGGCAGCACTGACCTGGCTGGGAACTTGGATACTAAAGGATTTTGCTCAACTTTTTCAGGAGTTTCCATTGTTTCAAAGGCATCTTTTTTTGTTTAAAGGTTTGTTTCCATCTTCAATATCTGCCTACGGACAGTACGATTTACTCCGTACTCTTTCAGGTCCGCAAGGTTTTTCTATCAGAAAAAAACACGAAAAAATGAGGTCCTTCTTCTTTTGGATGGACACTGTGGGTACCGTGTCAATGATCTTCGAAATCTCTAGCCTCTTGGGCAGTGGTGGAAAAATGCAGACCACCAGCGGCGGTGTCGATGCCATGTTGATCCGAACAGCGCGAGCTGCCAAGGTGCGCTTGGGGTGAAAATGGGTCAAGGTGGAGAAGGAACTTAGATCTGCAATACTAAGATAACGCCTTAGAATTGAAGGTTGTATAAAGAAGAGGGAGAACATGACGTAAGATAATTGATGTATGAACCTAACAATCATTTGGCACAACATCTGATTTTACTGGCTTTCGGAAGATGAGAGTTTCCCTCCTGGCAGGGTGGGGTGTTAGTTTTAGGGTCTTCCGGGGGGGGTCATGGCTGAGAAAACGTGGGAGAACGTGGGTGTCACGTGAAGGTTTGAGGGGGGTGGGAGCAGCTCACTGAGATGTTGAATGGAAGTTGGCGATGAATTTTGGGGAATAATATCGGAAAATCCTTTGTTTTTTTGACAAAGATTGACATGAACACCTACAGTAAGGGGATGAAATAGCAAATTTCATCTCCTTTATTTGGTGTGGGGCCATCCAAACAGTGTTTTTTTGAAACAAACAAGGCCTTTGCCAAAGAATCATTTTTGAAGGCGGGGATCATGGACTTTAAGTGCCATGTTGGAAACATGGCCTCAAGAAAGCCTTTTTGAACCAAATGATGATTGGACTCAGTGATGACTCCAACTCTCCATTAAGGTGGGTGCACGTGTGGGCCGATTGTCCAAATTGATGAAGTGCATCAGTTACTACTTGAAGGAGCCAGGGGTGGAGGGCGAAGTGAACTATTCGAGTCAGGGATGGTGAGGGAAAGAAGTAAGAGAAGGGCTACTTCCTCGAAAACTAACGAACATATCCCCTCAAGAACGATGGTTGGAAGGTGAAATTTCCTTTGAACATGGCCCCTTTTTAGGGGACATTCGTTAGTTTTCGTGGGGGGTCACATGGTCTATTTTCCAGCCATCTTGGTTTACCAGAGGAGACTGCAACATCCATGGGAGTAGAAACCATCCCACGGAATTTGCCATGAAATGCTGGTAGCTGAATATTTCCCACGTTGTTTTAGTCACGTGGGGGGAGTGGAACGCTATCAAATCGACTTGAATTCAAAGAGTGATGCATCCCTGAATTTTCTTTCATCATTGCTTAGCAAAAACTGGAGGTTCTATTTTTCTCCACCTGTGCAGCAAGTGATTCTTTTTCAATCTTCCTTTTTCCCATCACTTTTCAGCGCCACTTCTTTCTTACCGCGAGGATAAGGACAAGAGGCTTGACATGTCTCTCGCCACACTGACTTCAGGGTTCGAATGCGGAGGGTCAATGTCATGGTGAATAAGTCACGTGGGATGGGGCAACCCCAACTGAAGGGAGTTAGGTAGTTTCCCTGTTGAAAGGAATCCTTGAACGACTTCAGCTTGGTAAAGTTTGCTTTCAGATGAATCTTGACTAGCTAGGTTGTTTTGTACAAAGGGAGGGATGAATCTTTGCATCGTTTGTGTGTTTGGGGTTAATAAATAGTATCCCCTAAGCATTTCTCTCTTGATGATGAGTGCATACGCTGGAACTACTGGGTTCAGCTCACCACATTTTGTATGAAACCTTTGAACACTTCCCCCGCAAAACTGATACATGGAATCCAAAATCGGACTTTGGTAGAACATTTTCTTGTTGAGGGTTTTCCATGGTTTTACCCAAAAATGCCTTAAATCTGGTTTGAGTCTAATTGAAGCAGATTTCCCAGACATATGGCTTCAAGCACGACTTCAAGCAAGTATACATCTCAAATTGCTTCGAGATCAGCCTTCTACGACAGTTGTTTGTTGCTTTGGTCCAGATTGCATTGATTTTGCCAAAAAAAAACGGATAACAACGGCGACATTTTTTCTGCGCGGCAAAACCGGCATCTGTAGGTTTTGGTCGGCTCAATCTTGGGAATCCTCAAGCCTTGCCATCATCTCCATTTCTCGTTTTGCTACGTTTTGCTGCACATGAGCCCTGTAATCATCTGATATTATGTAATATCTGAACTACCCATGCTTGACCCAAATCCCTTACCTGGTTGCATCACTGCAAAAATTTTGGAGAAGCTGGAGCATTTTGGAGAAGCCACTTTCAGAACACCCGGCCCTAACACCCGGCCCCCCGGTACCTCGTCGTTACCACCTCAAAGCCTTGCCAAGGTCGGAGAATCCGGCGGAAGCCAAAAAACTTTCGGGTCGATTGATGTTGACCCTTTCCACCAAGGCGGCGGGCGTGGAAAAAAGATTCCGAAATTGTTTGCTAGTTTTTTTTCGGGGGGCAAGTTTGGACTGGTGTTTTCTTGGTGGTGGTGATGAATGGTTGGGTAGGGCTGGCGGCTTCAAAATGGAGGGTCAGATGGTATTTTTGTGGCTGGGAGGATGAGATCCGGGATCCCGATGAAATCTAGGTGGTGGAACCTTACCTAAAAAGATGATCCAATTTGACTAACATTTTTCAAACGGGTTGGTTCAACCACCAACCAGAAATAGAAGTCTCTTGGAATTTAAATTCATATATGGACGGGTTAGAATCATAGCCCACCAGAAGTGGAGCTTAGATGCTGTGGGTGTCAACTCTCCCGAAATGGGTGATTAAGAAAACACATATGTATATATGATATATGTAAAGATATGTATTATATATATATATACATCTATACACTCCAGAAGTTTTTCACATGTCGCCCCGAAAAAAAAAAGTTGCCGAAACCCAAAAAGGAGGCTCCCTCATCTCAGGGGCGAGCTGTGAGACTCTTCAGGGGGAGTAGTCTCCCAGCAACCTCCGATTTCTGGAGATTTCTGGAGATTTACCCGGACAAAGGACCCATTTTTTCCAAAGACAATCGGCGTGTGGAAGTATGGAAGTATGGAAACTGTCACACCTTAAAAGGTCTCATGAAACATCCAATTTTAGTGTCCAGTAAACTCACATGGCTGGAAAATGAGGGAAAATGGACCATAACTTGGAGGTGTATATCTTGTTTTTCTACTAAACATGGGGATCTTTCATTGCCATGTTAGTTTATGAGAGGGCATTTTTAAAGGGCGAACGGTTAATAGCGAGTAGTAAGGGATTGGCATGAAAATTGCTTTCTTATCCATCCATACCTGATGAACGACATCCTGCACCACTGGAGGTATACATGAACCTTCCTACAGAAAAATCATGGATATATTGACCTAACAAATATGGAAAACAAATCCGTATGAACGGGTCCCAGGTTTGTGCCTGTCATATCTCCTCATGTTGATCGGCCAGGTGTCGCTATTGACCATTTTGCTGGTGCTGGCGATCCCCTTGTTCTCCATTGCGCAATACCCTGAGCAGGACCGGAGCCAAAAAAACACCGGGAGATTTCACAACATCAGAGGCTACAGTTGTTAATTACATAGTTTGATTGTGTGTTCTTTTATTTTTTTGAAGCTGTTATGTGAGTACGTTTAAAGCTGGCACCTTCCGTTTGGAGACTTTGAACTGCCAGGTACTATGTATTGTGCACACCTGTGCAATATGGGGGAAACTGAGTTCCTGGAACGATTTTGTTTAGATATGCCTTGTTACAGTTCAATTTTGTATGGATACATCATTTTCATCCTCAATGATCTTGGAGAGGTCCATGCGAAAAACGATCATATCGCCGTGGGTGTCGCGGGGTGTGATGAGACATATGTCCGGATTCTTTCTGCACCCTGGTCCAGCCGCAGACTCTAGGGACGCTCTTCTCTGGGGTGCTTGATTTCGTTCCACCATGTTTTTTCAAGATTTTTTACACCATTTTTTTCCTGTGATTTTTCGGTTTTCTCATTTGGTTCCACCTATTTTTTGAAACCATGGGGTTTTGATGGTTTCCATAAGGCTTTGAGGTCCCACCGTGGGTTTTCTACAAACCTGGCAACTTCAGGACTTGTCCATGTTGGTCTGGGGCAACAAGTTGGAATCTGACTACCAGTGTGGTGGCCCAGGATGAACCAGGAGGAAACGCGAAGGAGCTCCATGGGATTTTTTGCATATTTACTGTACCTACAACCCCAGCCCCCGATTTTGCACCGGAAAATGTAGGTAAATGTTCCATACATGGAGCATATGGGGGAAGAATTTGCTAACAGTTTCCTTTTATGGCCCACGGAAAGTACTAGAAACTTTGGTGGTAGAACTACGTTCACCCTTGGCATTGTCAGTCTACCAGTTGGTAGGTGGTTTCTCCCATTATTTACAGGGTTTTATACATCCCAGGTGGTTGTTTGGGATTTCTTCCATCAACCGTATTGCCCGTTATTAGTAGAAACTGAAGTTGACACATGTCTCATAATTTTTGGAACCGTTTTTGGAGCCGATGATGCTAGCAGAAAATGCGCATGATTCCATAGTTTGCCTCCAAACAGACCAAGATGACGATGATGGAACATCCACCATTCACAGACGACCTTTCTTGTACGATTCCATTTTTTTATTTTACCATGGCAAATTTCCGGAGAGGATCTACACACGCGCACATAGACATATTAGTGCATATTCCAGCGTATATATATATATATAACTGAGTATGATTGATTTATCCCCCTCTCAGGAGTTCCAATGGCCACCAGGATTATTGTGCTGCTAAGGAGAATAGATGGGAGCTCAAAGAGGGCATATTTCCCCATAAATCCCCTTGGGAAATTCTGGTTGATGGTTCAGAAATCCGGCTAAGCAGTTGATATGGATAATGGGACCCATGTACTGTACAACCCAGGTGGTCAGGATTTCTGAACCATCAACAGTAATTATGGATGCTGGGAGGATTCTAGGAACTTGCTGCACACACACAAGTTCCTGCTTCTCTGATGGAGTTGATAAACTCAAATCCCCGAAGGCTTTGGCAACCAAAAAAACACCGGGTCGGGCAAATGCGTGGAATTGGAATCAAGGCCGCGCTTATGATTCCCCCGGTTTTTCATGGGGGCATTGACTGACACACGGATCTCCACATCCATCACCCCACCGAACAAACCTTTCGGATTTCGACCCAAGGCGGGGATACAATGACTTGAACTCAACGCCATCGATGAACAGCACTAGTCTTCTGGAGGACTTCCATGAGGTTTTAGTCACAGATGTAAGAGGTTTGTAGTCGAAATCATGGGCCTAAAAACCACACGAAACAACGAACTGAGAGGGGTGAAGGGAGGGGTGTATTGGAATTTAACTACCATGTACTGCAACGATAATAACTAGGCTATAGCGGCTATATGGTTTGTTTATTTAATATTATGTTGTTCCTACTGTAGTTTGGTTGAATGGCATCCAACTATTCCTACCTGGTGAAATTCCAGGTGACGGTGAAATCCAACCCAAAAAGGCTAGACCAGATTTCAAACCAAGATATCAAAGTTGCTCTGGGATCAGCTTCTGGGAAGGTTTCTCAACTTGATCAGTGTTTTTTTTTCCCATGTTTTTCATTGTTTTTTCCAGTTCAACATGTTTTTTTTTATTTTTTTTTCGGTGGAATAAATTCACCAACTTTTTATTGATGATGTTTTTTTCTCGAAGAGGAAAAACTTGGACGTTTTCCGTAAGGTACCGTTTTTTTTTCCCAAGGTTGGGGGGAAAGCCGCCCAGCGGATTGTTGGAGCCCCAATGAATTGGTTACTTTGGAGCCAAGCAGCTAGCAGTTTCCGAAGCAAATCCTAAGAAATATAACGAAATATATATATATATATATAATATATTTAAGGATATGATAATAATAATGATAGCCAGTAATAATGATCAATATTAACAATATTAAGATTAATAACAACAGTATTCAATAAATATATATTTATTGATACATAGAACTCAAATGACCCTTGTTTTGATTGGACAAGGCCTTGTTTTGGAGGGTTGACCTTCAAAAGTAGAGGTCATTTGGGCTCGAAGTATATAATAGGTGTATATATATACATACATTTCCCTGTTTAGATGCACAACATATACAATATACGATATGTAATATATGTATGCAATTTACAGGACATATATTTATATGTATAAAGTACACACACATATATATATATATATATGATTTTGTTCTCCGCAACTCAAAGATAAAAGACACCTTTCAGATTTCCCTTGGAGACGATGGGCATCATTTTCCTGTTCAGGAGTCTGTGACGGAGATGATGGCATTCTACGATGATGGCACAGCCAACTATTTCCCCTATCGCTTGGATTCCTTTGAAGAACAGGTCCGTGCTTGGGGGCTTTGTAGAAAGTACTTGAAGGGTTGGAGAGCGAGTTTCCTTGTGAAGGCGTTTTTTTGCAGCTGCTATATTGTGGGAGTGTGGATGAGTTTTTCTAGACTTTCAAACAATATCAAAATTCCCGGGAATGGGATGGATACTTTGAGACATTTTTCTTAGATTTAGCACCTGCATGCGCCAACCTCAGTTGCCCATCTCCCCCAACAGCAGATGGACGGTGTACACCATCAGAGAAAACTCACCTAGAATAGTTTTGATGAGGGTGGCCAGTCATATGGGGTGCAAAGGCGAATTGATTAACCTACGCCCTTTTTGTCCGGGGCTTTCGAGAGGGAAATTCCCGGGACAAAACATCCATTGTTTTGTGTCGTGATACTGTTGATGCAAGAAATATTCCACCAGTTGATCTGGCAAATATCACTTTACTGGCAGAATTTACATATAAAACGCATGTATCAACCGGTTTGCGAAGACTTTTTCCATCAACCGGACATATAATTCTTTGGTTGCCAGGTGACGTTGCCGGATGGTCGCCAAGTCACCATTCCCGGCGCGTCCCTGCTCTCAACGCAAGTGGCTCCTAGACAATTGTCCGACGTCATGAGGATCAGAGTCTATATCTCAGATGGGGTGGAGATGGTTTTTTTTAATTGGTACCTTGAGAATGTATGTTTGAGTGGGGGGGGGTAGTTGTGACCAGGGTTTTTTCTATAGTAAGCATGTATATATGTATATATATATGTATATATATATATATATATAGTGTGGTGTTTCTGCAGACTATGAGTGGTGTTCTTGGGAGGCTATTGGCTTGTTCTGAATGGATGATTTATACAATCACTTTTTTGGAGGTTTGTTTTTGAACCGTTTTTTTCTTTGGGGGTGTGGGTGTGGCAAAGGGACTTCGCAATGAAGATTGGATGACCTTTCAACTCTGCTGGGCTGCCCCTCAAAAAATAACGGCCCGCCTTGAAGGTTTGGCTCCTGATGAACCACGTGAAAAAGCAAGGGTGATTTAATAGATTTGATAGGGATGCAGTCTTTTTTGGGAAGGGTCATGGAACCAGACAGGTTGGGGTTTCAAACGTGGGCTTGTTCACTGTGAACATCATGATTTTCAGCTTCATTTTCGACGTTTTGAGCTTGCCTGGAAACATGAGGTCCAGTGCAAGATCGAACGTCCCGGGTGTCAGGGAGCCCTTAAGAGCTGTGGGAAGAGAGGGTCACTTCTGGAAAGGCCTCAGGACGTTCAGCCCCAAGATGTTTAAGAGATATGATTTTAGAATCCGGACCATGGTAAGTCACTATTTGAAGGTTATATTTTTTTGTTTTTTTTTCCATCTCCAGATTGGTTCTACTTTTATTATTCAAGGGTACTATTTGAAGCAAATCTTGGCAAAAGTGGAACCTCAGAGCTTGGGGAAATGACCAAACCCTCCTTAGGGATCCAATTCCCCCACCTCCCATATGGAGAATTTCACGGACCGGATCCCGGTCCCAACATGAAGAAAGAAACACGTGGTGACTTAAGGGGCCAAGGAGACGATGGTGGCTCCACGCCAGTACCTAGCAAACCCCCCCAAAAGTTTGGGCAGCTTCACAATCTGCCTCCATAATATTGGGAGAATCATTAACTTTTTTTTTGGTGAAACAACAGCAAAACTTGTGTGTCTAACGTGTCGAAAGAGGCCGTTTGGTAATCTTACCCAGGTCCGGCGAATCTGTATTTCAACTTCTACAGTCCGAGACGGATCGAAGTGGCTTTAGATATGGCCGGGGAACTCGGGAGCCGAGTTGTGTGGTGGGTGTGTCGCGGGGGAAATGGAGGCTGGTTGTGTAGTTTTTTCCTAGGGTTAGTGAGGCTTTGTAAGGCCTATATGCTGCATGTTTTTTTTTGGAGGGGATTTGCCATTCCTTCGTTGTTGGTATTGTCCGAATTCCTACAATCCATGTGGAGATGTGCAGTTTCGGGTTTAGGGGCTCACATTTGCCTCTCAAGAGGGACGGCCGGGGTAGAGTGAGAGAGTCTGTCCATGGAACCCGGCTGAAACACTCTTGAGTCATTGAACCACAAAAACCTTGATTTGGTTGGTTTATAGCGGATATAAAACCCACCTTGTTCAACAGAGATTCTGATGACCCAATCATATAGGAAACTCTCCATGCAAGATTTTTTCGTTTTTAGATTGGCCATGCTGGTGCCAGGGCCTTGCGGCTTTCATCATCCTTTTGATGATTTTCGTTTCAGCCAACTTGAATCAGACATTGCACAAATTGGTGGTGCAGCCCATGGCGAAACCTGCATGCTTTTGTGTCCTGTTGGCCCTTAAAGTTGAAAAGCCAAATGGAATGGATAATCACTTATGGATGGATCACATTTCTTTGATTTCCTTTAAGTATTTCTTTGATGTTTGTTTTGAAAACAGGTCATGGGGGGGTGCACCCAGCTGGTTTGGGTGAATCAATGTAGTAATGAAGGACTCTTGAAAAAAAAACCGTCCTTGTTCAAAGGTTGCCCATGACCGGTGTCCTTGCTTTCCCCGCGCCAGGAAAGCATGCTGTCAGTGGTGAAAGACAACGCCTCCCAGCTATTGAAGCAGTTTGGCCTGGAAGACGACATGGAGACCTCACATTTTTGCAAGATCTGTGGGTTATTTTTCTTTGGGGTAGCGGGCGGGTAGACAGGAAGGGATAATTTAGATTTAAACTGGACATCTCCCAGCTCTTGTTGATACTGTCCATCTTGTTCAAATGATTTTTTTCAGCCCATTCGTGTGACGTCTCGGTGTCCCAACCATGTTTTTCCAGTTGTTTTCTCCCCTAGATAATTCTCCCTGACCTGCGCAGGAGGCAGACGAAGACTTGGAAGAGACAGAGTTGCTGGAGGCCATGGATGATTCTAATACCAGTGTGCCAGCATGTATTACCAAAAAATGTACATACTCCCTGGAAGTTTAACATAGCCCCTGAAAAATGATGGTTGGAAGATAAATTTCCTTTTGGGAAGGTAACTTTTCGGGGGCCATGTTAAACTTCAGGGGGTTACATATTATTCAACATACTGTACCTGTATTGAAAGTATAAGTTCCTAGAGGCTTTCATGTCTTGTGCAGATCCTAGCACGCTATGAACACCCTTTTCCCCTCCTTATAATCTACCACCATTGCCCTCATAGCTGGAAATTCTACTAAGGCATAGATGTCGTATGTTCATTCATCAAAAACGGAATGTATCCCGAGTATTCGCTTGAAACTTGGACCAATTTGGACCAATGGGATCTACATTCCTACTGTTGGTCGATGGTTTTTGCAAAGTGTTGGTAGTTAATGGTGGCAGAAATTGAGTTTTTTTTTAAAACAAAATCCCTAAGAACAGATATCACTCACCTGGTGGTTGGTTGGTGATGGAACCAAGCACCTCCAACTGGGCCTCACCGTCTTCCGGCACTGCAGGGCATCTTCAAGAAGTTTGCACGCTTGGCATCGCTCGCTGCAGGGAGAAATGAAGCGACAGCAGAAGAGCTGGCGGGTCCGGGGGTCCCATTTTTCTCCAGATTTCTGGGTGGTGGCGACTCAAAGATTTTTGGAATTTTCATCCCGGAAATTGGGGGAAACGATCCAATTGTGACGATCATATTTTTCAAATGGCTTGGTTGAAACCACCCAATGGCGCAACTAGGATTTGCCTTTTTTTTAATTAAAGGGGGGCAAGGTGGCAACATGGGGCTGTGACTGACTCTTTTGGTTCGGTGTGCGAAGAGAGAGCATGGACCACGAGTTGAATGAAGATGTATTTTCCTATTCAAAACATTTATTAATTTCCATTGCCATTTCAGTTTACCAGAGGGCAGGTGGAAGTGTAAACATTTCAAGAATTCAGAGTTTGACCAAACATGATCACAACTTCACCCAGATTTTACACTTGCTACAATAAAGTATGAATTTTGTGGGACTTTGGGGGATAAGAAGCGATAGAAAGCTTGCAAGCACGCTAAGTATTTAGAGAAATGCTGTACTAGGGCGTGTGTTTTCGTTTGTATTGGGATACACCCTGGAAGATTAACATGGAACCTGAGAATACAGCCAATTGAAAAGGAAAATCATCTTCCAAACCATTATGTTCAGGTTCGAACCGTTAATCTTCCGGGGGTGTAAAAGGCCGACACCGTTCAGCGAAAACTAATTAGGTGGGCGATGTCTAATAATTAAAGTGCCCCAAAAACTGGTAGCTTCCTAAAAAACACTTCTCCATGTCCAGCAGATTTTGGTGGGTCCCTTATTTTGAGACACACCCATATTCATACGTCTTGAGGTGCTTTTCGACGGGAGAGGGTGCATCTAGACAAACCCTCGAATACCCAGAAAATACCGCATTTAGGGTAGGACACTAATGAATTTGGGTGCCGCCCCTTAATTTTTGAGACACGCCAACATACAGTTTCCGAAAGAGATGCTATACCCAGAGATGTATATAATTGCAAATCGTTTTCCAAGTGCAATCTTTTCAGGGAAGCAAAGTGTTTTATTTGTGGAGGACATCATCTTGTCAGTCCTCTTGTTGGTAATTTTCCTTAATAAGGCGAGGTGAATAGAGCTTCTCTCTGATACCAGCATCTTGAACGTGGGGCATGTTCTTTTTTAGACAAGAGAAAAACAGTGCACCGAAAAGGGTATTATTTGTTGGTAATGGTTTGGTGTTTTGACTTTTATTGGATTAGGAAAATCCATGGTGAATGATTCTGTGATTTTTTGGGGTGAGGGGATAGAATGCTGAAATTTCCGAATCTGTGGTACAGATAGGGGCATCCACGGTCCACGTTGCAACATCTTTGTGGCTTTCAAGGCATGGATGAGTCGGCACGGGGTGTCATGATGGAGATGATGAATGTCCAGGTGCGCTAGGAAGGAGGGAAGGACAGGTGGTTTGCGTCGCGGTTCACAATCTGAGAACCTTGCGACTTCACTATCCATTGGCAAACGTGGTAGGGTGGAGGGAGATTCCTGCAAGATTCCCATTTTAGTAACCACTGATCTTATAGGAAACTGTGAAGGTGACAATCAGCGGTGCAAAAGGAATAGGTAAAGCCTTCAGATGTTTCCCTCAGGTGCCAAGTGCAGGGAAATCAGGAGTATCATAGGTACGTATATGTATATATATATATACAATATATGATATATATACATATATATGAAAATCTACGTATGTAGGAAGAATCTGGACAATTTCAACAATTTCACATGACTTCCTCAATCATGCAAGGTGCGCACATTTTAATCTGACAGACCTTTTCCAAAGCATCCTTTCTTTCAATATCCAAACCACAACTACGCCGTGTGTCCTCAGGGCACCGAGTTCCCCCCAAACCGCCATCATCACAGGTGTCAACGGCACCGGCAGCAACGGAAACTGCTGGCGGCAGCTCCTTGAGAGCCAGCCTGGGGCTCCCAGGTGGGTGAAAAAAACATCACCTGAACATTGAGGTTAAAGTAGCCTGGGAACCAACAGATTCCCCTCCCAAAGGAACTTTTTGGTGGCATATGTCAGTTTTGTGGTGGGATCCTGTATGATAAGATGCCCAGGACTGGCAGACGAAAAGCGATGATATCCATCCCCAAATCCCACCAGACAAGATGAGCGAGCTAGAGATATAAATGATCGAGCAAGTTCATGTTTTTTTTGTTGGCGGAAGAAATCCTGCTGCTGTTGGTGCTGGTGTTGCTGTTGTTGCTGTTGTTGTTGTTGTTGTTGTTGTTGTTGTTGTTGTTGTTGTTGTTGTTGTTGTTGTTGCTGTTGCTGTTGCTGTTGCTGTTGCTGTTGTTTGCCCAGAAGTCTCAAAACCAGGATCAACCCATCCAAGAACCTTCTGAGAGGTGCACCTTTTCCATTCCTGCTATTTTCATACAAAACGCATGCGGCATTGGGGAAAAGATGTGAGCCGAAAAGGCAGGGGGTTCCCGTTGGTTCGATACAGATTTGCGGGTGACCCTAGATGGGAAATTTGATGAACTTCGGACACTTCGAGACTTCCCTCGAGCCCAATTGGGTCGAGAAAACGCCCCCCCCCCCAAACAAACGGCTGACACCTGAAAATGGGGGGGGGACGCAATTTTTTATTAACAAAAACCCATCATTTCAAGGGTGATTCCTATTAAAACCCATCATTGTTAGGGTTCCAGCCGTTAGTGTTGCAGGGGGGTAGTGAAGTCGTCTGACCATGACAGATGTGTAGGGTTTCTAGGGCAGCTTCGTACCAAGGCGCCATCTCAGCTCCCGTCAATGGATCAGAAGGTGCAACGGGTGTAATGGGTGTTCGGATGGCAGCTGGTGGATGGCAGGGGGTCAACAGCGGTGGCTGTCACTTTTTGGAGATCCAACAGTTTTTTTTTTTCGGAAAATTCTTGGTCTAAAAAAAATGGATACCACAAATAAATCACGGTATTTTTACCACCAGAACTTTTGCAAACAAGCATGTCAGAAAATTGAAGATGGATTGGTGGCCCTCTGAAATCAAAGGAAACTAAAGATACCCTCCAGGGAATTAACTTTTTCCAACCTTGGGAAAAGGAAAATCATCTTCAAAAGTGATTTTTGAATATTTTTGATGGGATATGTTAGTTCTCTGAAGGGTAGTTAATTATATAGGATTTTGAAAAATCTGATGGGATGATGAGACCTTAAAGATGGATGGTTTGCAAAGGACTTTCCTGAATTGGTTTGCTCCACACCTGGGAGGTGGACTGTAATGCCTGTATTGATCCTTAAGCCACGGAAGATTGTAACGAATCATTGATTTTTTGGTTGAGCATTTAACGACCTCAGCCAATCACAAAGGAACACCATGGTCAGATGGTGCAGGCCTGGAAGAAAGCAATCAAGTGATGCCTTTGCTTCTTGGCGGATCTAATCGGGTTTTTGGCGGATCGGGTCACGACGGTGGGATGGTGGAATCGATCAAAGGATGGATCGAGATGGATCCGGGGTGTTTTTTTTTGAAAAGGGCGAGGTTTTGGATGAATGACCTTGTAGTACACCACCAAAATGAGCAAATGTGTCATATTGAGGTGGAAGAGGAAAATCATCTTCCTTTTTCCATCATTTTCAGGTTCCATGTCGATCTTCGGGGGTGTAATAGCCAACCAGTATAATGAGATAGGATCTGACCCCCATCCGGTGTCCAGGTCTGACTTGCCTGACGTGCCGGTGATCGCGTCCTTACCCGTGTCCAGGTGAGAAAGATTCACAAAGTGGAAGCTTTTAGAAAGAAAAGAAAATGCTTGGAACAGATTTGAGCCTGAAAATCATGGTACATTATATAAATTATATCATCTTGGTTCCTGGTGATTTTTCGAGCCAAAGGGTTGGGAACCTTAGAAAATCTTGGTTCCTGGTGAGTTTCTTTTGTCAGGTGATATGAATTTGGGTTTTCCACAATGTGCCATAAGATTGTGCCCTTGAGCTGTGTAACCCTAGGAGATACCGCCAGTTGTCCATAGTCAATGACATTAGTACATTAAGGAGATTATCTATTACCACATTCCCATTCGGCTCAAAAAAAAGGGCTGCATGGCCTACTAAAAAAGCAGGCATTTGTGGCTGGATCACCCCATCATTCTCCTGCATGCGCCAGGGATACCATCGAATCGTGGGATTTAGATGTCTTGGACCTGGATACTGAAGGACAAGCCAAGGTGCATCAAGTCCGAAGGGCTTGGGAAAAAGGGACCGAGGAGTTAGAAGCTGGGATTGTGGTAGTGAGGTTGGTGAGGATGTGGGGTGTGTCACCTCACTTCCAGGGCCACACTCTTCTTTCACCACACCCCTTGGTACCCTACAAGAACTGATTGATATAGTGATTGTTACAATTGGATTTATCAATTCCAATTGTTACAGCATGTTGCACTCACAACTGAAGTGATTGGTAGGTTAAGTGGATGCAGATTTGCATACATATATATGTATATATACTTAAAAATATAAACACATAGATGTAGATTATATATGTGTTATGTTACAGTTTCACCTATATCCATTACAACTTCAAATGTTCATTCTGCCCCATCCATCTCCTAGTTGCTCGTCCAGTAAGGTAAGGTTTACTGATATCCATTAAAACAGGCTAAGTGGATTTAGCATGATTCAGCCTTTTCGCTTTTTATTACAAGCAATCCCAGCCATTGTTTTATATCTACATACATACAAGTACCTAGATTCTTATAGATACATTCATATTGTGTATAAAACATCCTCGCAATTCCCAACTCCCAATTCCCAATTATCATAAATGATAACCCTCCAGGGAACTAACATATCCCGTTTTCAATAGCATTTTTGTTTTGCAGATGATTTTCCTTTTTCCCCAGGTGGGATATGTTAGTTTTTTTGGAGGGTAGTCTTTTCCCAAAGTCCCCACGGGAAACGTCTCCGTGACCGCATCTGGTAGGTGGCTATTCATATCTTCTTCGACTCCGTGGTGGGCAAGACCACCGGACGCTATTGGTCCGAGGTAACCGGTTTGGGTTTGGGGGGGGGCCGGTTGAGCGAAAAACCTCAGATAGGTTAAGAAAAAATCCTGGATTAAATTTATAGATGATGAGGATACGAAAATATATCATGAACATGGTGATTTTTTTTTTTGCAACTGCGGATTGAGCTTGCAATCGTTCTGTGCATCTTAAAATTTAATAGACGTTTCTTTTTGTTTGGTCGGGAAAACGCTTCTATTCAAGGTTGGTTACACCATTTTTTTAAATCCACTTTAGTGGAAAGACAAATTGGACCAGGAACTAACATATCCCCCCAAAATGGCATTTTGAAGATGATTTTCCTATTCCCAAGGTGGGATATGTTAGTTCCCTGGAGGGTAAGCAATTGGGCAAAAAGTTGGGCCAACCACCAACGCTATAGCTTCAAACCTTGGGGGAAACAAGTGCCCATCGACTTGCGCCATGAAGGGACAAAGGTCTCACCTTAGGGAAACCGGGTATGGAGCTAAGGGAGAATCAGGATGAAAGATGGGATGATGGCACTGAGCCCCCACCCTGTGCTTTTGAAGGGAATCTCTCTCCATAGAAATCTTTTCCAAGTTTTCCGGGAAAAAAATCCTTGGATGAGAAGATGCGATTTTTTCCGTTTTTTGATGAGAGGCCTTGACCTTCAAACGCTTTCATGCAGTGGTCAGATCAGGCTGGGACATTCGGCCATGGTTTAAGGGAAGGTCTTTGCAGTCAATTGAACGGAGGATTTTTTGCCTTTGGAGTCTACAAGAGTTGCCGGGAAACATGTTGAAACATTCCAAATTTCATTGAATGAAACGTCCTAAGATATATATATATATATACATATAGTATACTTGGCTCTTCAAATTCCATTTTAGTCAGAATTGAACTTCTTTCTCACCCATACCCCGATGGCAGTCCAACGAGATACGTTCGCCATGTCGCAGGCTACAACAACTTGCCCTACCACAACTACACCCATGCCTGCGATGTTACTTGCCTCCAACAAAAATATGATGATGTTTCCTTTTTAACCAAAACATTTACCCCCCCAAAACAACCTGCTTGAGAGGGTGACAGTTGGAGTCAGAGGGGACTCCAAAAAAGCATTCACAAGGGAAGTGCAGTGCCATTTGCTTTCCCAGGGTGGTATAAGAAATGACGCCCCTCGGGTTAGTGCAATAGGCGGGTTGGGAGTTCGTTCCAATTTGTTTGGAGACTTTTCTAAACGAATCCGCCTTTGACAGACAAATACAAATCACATTTTTGACAGCTGTTGATAGTGCTTCCGTCAGAAACGACAACTGACACGGGGTTTTTTGATGAGATTTTTCGGCGAATTTCAGTGGTTTTGAAGCTTGTAAGAGTTCAAGGTTAGCTTGTATTGGGTAGGGCTCCGTTTCCAAAACAGTCTTAGTAAACAGAGATAGCTTGAAAATTCAGGAGTGCAGAACGAAATCTACATTTCTGGTTGGGTTTCCAACCAGTGACATCTTACCCCAACATGTAAGACATTGTCACCGTGAAAAGCCAGTTTAATTTGGTGAAAGTTGTCGCTCCAAAAAAAGCCTCCCGAAGTCAACCTCAAGATCTACTACCAAAACTCTAGCACCATGTTATTTACCATTGAATAAGTGGTGATTAAGGTTGTTAGAAGGAGAAACTTAAACCCTTGCCTTTCCACAACTGAAAATTCAGATACAATGAATATAGATTTTTGGCCATTTTTGGGGTGGGAGTTTTTCCTCCGACTGGCATAATGAATCGGATGAGCTTTGTGCTGTTGGCCGAGGTGCTTCATACGGTGTATCGTTTGTTATGTTTGACTTCAGCTCGACAATGGCTTGGTAGTGAGGATTGCCCAGGAATCGTTGGACTTTGGAGGGTGGATTTCCAGTTTCCAGAAAAACGGTTCCAGGCTTGCCATGGATTTTTTTCCCGAAAATGTTCGGATTTCTGAAGAAGATGCTGCCTTGGAATTTCTACATTGGTGGATTTCCCAGTCATCTTAGGATATTCTTAGAATTGAATAGAGTGAGGACTTTTTTTAGACTCCTGAAACTTCAGGTGAAAATGGATGTGTTGGAACGGTTGCGAATTAGTGGGGTGATGAACATACAACCTTGGAACGATTGTGATGAAAGGTTTTAGTCAACCAATGTGAAGCTCAAACATTGGCGAGAGATCTTCTTTCTCAAATCATGTTCATAGAAATTCAAGATCTGCTTCCCAATGCCTAACCCTCAGGAAATACGACCTGCTTGATTGGTCCTATATTTTTTTTTTAAAGTACAGGATCATTCACCATCAGTCCCGAAGAAAACGAGGCTTTCTTAAGGCCTTTGAGGGAATTTGCCTCTGGGAAAGCTTCCTCTGGAAATTTCGAGGTGTTGATCAATATGCTTTACTGGTGGCTGCCTTGTGCCATGACATTGGGCATCAGGGCAGAACAAATCCTTTCCTTGCAGGGGAGCTCAGGAATTATGTTGACCTTGCCACCTTTGAGGCTTCAAGCATTTTGCATCATTTTCGTTGGCTCCGAGGGATTGAGGGATTTGCCCAGGTATGAAATCTATTTGTTTCTTCCCCGGCACCTGATGTGTCGTAATTGACTTGTGTTTTTCTGAAGCATCATCCCCCATGTCACACATTGGATCTCTATGGCCGCGTCAGCAGGTTGAGCTTGGGGATGAGTTGGCCCTGCGCTACAATGATAAGTCGGGGCACCCCAAGTATGACGATGCATGGCCGCCTTTTTTTTGGGTGTGATCATAGAAGATCACCAAAAATCACCCCCTTTTATATAAAGCTCTTTTTGTGGGGGTGCCAAATTGCTTGTGAAGAATCTCAAGTCAAGAGGTTTTTTTTTCCCCATCTAAAAGGAATGTTTTTTTTTTTAACAAGATGAGTGGGGTGGGAGTTTGACCCATGGAAATTGTGATTTGCACGCGATTTCCATGTACACAAAAACGACACCGAGTTCACAATCCCGGAATTGAGTCGTGGGTGTCTTCTGAAAGTTGATGTGATGCTCCTTCTCACATTTCATGACTCAGCGTCCCCCCCAAAAAGTTGGTGGTTTCAAATTATGTTTTGTTTTCACCCCGAAAATTTGGGAAATGATCCAATTTGACGAGCATATTTTTTCAAGTGGGTTGGACCACAACCTTTAACTAGAAGAATTTCCAAACAGAAACCTATATGGAATTTGGATGGCTTGAAAAAAAAAACGGATCCCCAGATCTTGGCCGGGGAATCAATTGAATGTCCAGGGATCCTGAAGGATCTGTTTGAATACAAATCTCGCGAACAGAAGACGGTTTTGTGCTACAACATTTGAGGCCATGCATAGGGGTTATAACCCCGTGGGGGCCCACCTTGTAGATACATGGTGAATATCTTCTGGTCACATCATAGCAACCTCACACGTTGTTTCACCTCAAAATCGGTAGCTTTTTGGTAAGGGAAAGAAACGGGGCCCCAGATTTTCAGGGAAATTCAGGTGGGTGAAATATGAAAATTTGCGCAGATATATCATGTTGAGGTTGATGATACGCCACGATGTTCACAATTTGTCCAAGGTATGTGAAGCTATTTTAGGTTAGTGTCAGGGGAAGGTTTCCAACCTTCTGCTGAATCTCAGCTTGATATAAATGGCATACATTGAATCTCAATGTTCTAGGGTGCATCACTGGGCTTTTGTAAACATGAAGTCATTATATGTATACGTATAGTGGAAGATCATTTCTTCAAGGTGCGACCTGTTTGTCTCAGGTAGGGTGCAGCATTATATATGAACCGTATGGAAGTCCAAAGACCAAACTTCCTCTTGGTAGTAGGGATCCTTGAAGGAATCGGTCACCCCGATTGTACCTTCATCCCAGGAAGTCCAAGTCGACCTAAAACTTTTCAAAGTTTGGCAGGATCGGGAATCCTGGATCCCTGGATCCTCCACGTAAACCAGCCGCGAATTGGGAAGATCGACTGGACTTCCTAAGGGCACTGTATAACGTTGATCTCAATGAGAAAATGGACCTACCACATCCTAGTGGTGGCATCATGCATCCCTTAAAAAGGGCTGTCTTCAAAGGGTTCTTATCTTCTTTTCCCCTACCAAACGTTCCAGGTCACCATTGGAAAACATGCATTGTGCGAAGCTCTTTGAGATTGCTTCCAACCAGGTGCAGTCAAGAGCCCTTTCGGAAATCACCTCCAAAAATGAATAGCGCCCCAACATATTTCATTAGGTTTTGGAAAAGTGATTTACCCCAACAATGGAGGGCTTGGTTTGGGAGTGAGTTTTTGGCTTGATTTGTTGGTCAGAATCCTTTCCTCAACAAAAACCAGGTTTCAGGTTAGGATTACGGCTCTACCGCACTGCGGTGGTTGCATTGCCGAATTGGAAGTGCCATTGGATGGGATGGATAGTATATGGATAGTATGGGGATGGTTTAGTGTTGTTAGATGTGGTTAAGTGTGGCTTTAGGTGCATCTCATGGGGAAAAAACGGCCGGCTCCGTGTTGCCTTTGAGAAGCTAAACAGCTTGTGGAAAATGGGCCGTATGATGTAAGATTTTAGGTACATATTTCTTAAATGAATCGTTATATATTTGAGTGCCATAGGTTTGGAGGCAAAACGGGGCATGGGTAGGATGTGTTCTCGGATGTTCGGAATAGGATACGGACGTCTTCAAGCAGATGGACAAGGAAACTAAAAAGCAAGCGAGGCACTTCTAGCCGTTGAGCTGGTTTGGGGGCGTGCCTGGGGGTGTTGCTGATGATGTTGATGGAAGTGCATGCCAAGAAGACACCCCGAAAACACCCCACTGAAAGGAGGTGAGTTCAGGGTGAAGGAGACATCAACCGTTAAAAAACTGAGGAGCCGTTCATTCATTGTGACAGGATCCAACAATGAAAGCCAATCAAGTGATCACCTGCCACCATTCAATTGAATGTCACCCAACACTGCTGGGTTTTTGTTGCCGAAACATGAATACATTTATATATATATATATATATACTTGCTTTCCATCCCAGTGAATGAGAATCTTTCAGTCATTTCCTGACAAAAAAAAGGGCTGAAAAGTTTGGCATCACTTGAAAATCTGACAGAGTTTGAGTTGGTTAGGTTGATTGATTTTATCTCCAAAATTTGTGTCATTTTGTATCCAATGTCTGGTGATGCCAAGAGTACCGTCTCTTGGTGACTCGGATCTTGAGATTGGTTGAAGTGGTATTCGTGATGTCGTGACTTCTCTGTTTGAAGTATGGTGACTCATTGGTTGACATCTTCATGGGAGATGGGGGTGGATTCAGTGGTACGGATCAGACATTTTGAGCTACGTTCTTCTGGTATATATATATATACAAATATCTGTTCATAAATTCAATGCACACACACGCACACACACACACATATATATATAATAATAATAACAACACACACACACACACACCCAAAAAGGACTTACAGTATAGATATCTATATAAACATATATGCACAGTCAGTGCATACTCTCATGTATTATTCAATTCATTAATTTGCTACGGTTTTCTTTGAACTGCGAAGCAACTTACCAATGAACAAGACTTAGCAAGCCATTCAGATCCACCGTCAAAAACAAGGCGGATTTGCATCGCAACGATTCTGCACACAGACAATGTGAACCATTTCGAGATGGTCCGTGAGATCAGCAAGGCTGGGAAAAGTTTCTCGCGTGGATTTGGTCCAAGTGAGATGATGTTTTCGGGTGTTTTTCTTGGATGATTTTTGGGATGAGTTTGTGGGTGGTTGAAGAAATTGAGTGCCCATATATTCCAGGGAATGCCATGGATTTGCTAGACATATTTTTGTAAAAGTTTGGATCGTGTATAGATCGCCCCTCCGTATTTGCTTATTATTATTATGCGGGTCTTTGCGTTTCTTTTTTCAAAAATGCGCCACTGTAACTTATGTAACATCACTCATCCCCATGTCACATCTCCATTCCCTTTGCCACACCGCTCAGATCTATGAGATGGCCTCGGATCTCTGCGAGTTACAAGCGAGTCATCCTGACCTCCTACCGCAGTATATCGAAGGGGTGGGGGCCTGGGGTGAGGAAACAGCACTTTAAGACTTGATGGACAAAAATGAAAGATACAAAAATACACTGACTAGTGACTAGAAAGTAGTAAAGGACCCCACAGCTAGCTTCAGTTCAGAGATGTTGAGAGATTTTCGAAACGAATTGCATGTCCTTAATTTTGTAAACTAGCTGGCTCTGTTCAAACAAGGGTACAGGTTGATTGAAGTAAGCAGGCAGCGGCTGTTCTTGATTTCCAGCCCTATCTCTCGGTACCAACTCTGGGATGTGATTCACAGTATGTTTCAGCAACAAATTTATTGGTGCTAAAAATGTTGAAGCGTGTTGTTAACCTATGACTTTTTCCATACAAATCGTTGGGTCCCCCTTTTGGGGCGGGTGATTTATTTGATTTTTTTTTGGCAAAATCTGGTTTCGAGCGGGCGGCCAGGTGATGCAAAAGAACTCTCTGCAATGGATGGAGCTCTTTTTGCATTTTGCTGATGTCTCCAACCCGTTGAAACCCTTCCCAGTTCGGGATGCCCAGGGTGTTACACACGCAAGATGCATGTTCGGAATCACGAAGAGGGGGGTGAAAAAAAAATAGAGAAAAAATGGACAAATTTCCAGTTTGTTGTGGGTGCGGCAGGGTTGCTGCCGTTGATTTTTTGAGGTTGGGAAGTAATTTCAGGATACCATCATGATGACATTATATATCTACATGGTTTGTAGGGGATCCCACGGGAATCTTCTCTACACTGAGGAGGTATAGGAGCCCAGAGAATTGGATGAGAAGCCACGGGAAGAGACGGTTATGACTCCAAATGGAAGGGCCAAAATACGTTACTAAATATGTCTCAAGTTTGACAGTTCCAAGCTGCTATCCGAAATTGAAGCCAATTTCGGCAATCAATGCCAACCATATTTTTTACACTTTTGTTCAGTTTTTGGGTGTTTTTTTTCCGTACATCTTAGCCATTTAGGTTTCAAGGCCGTCCAGGATTTTGCCAAACGCCCCCGACTTTCGAAGGCGATGGCATCACTGAGTATTGCTGCAGGTGTACAGGAGTATGTCCAGGCCATGGTAGATCGAATCTCTGGAATGAAAGTACTGATCCTGGACGAAGAGACAATAGGCATCATTAGTATTGTCTACTCCCAAAGTGACATTCTACAGCATGAGGTCTTCCTTGTGGAACGGATTGATGCGGAGTCTTTTGCATCTCAGGAGAAGATGAGACATATGAATGCTGTTTGCTTCCTGAGGCCAACAAACAAAAACTTTCTGAAGCTTTCGCAAGAGCTGAAGAATCCGAAATACAATGAGTACCATCTCTTTTTCACCAACGTGGTGCCACATGTCCGCTTGGACCCATTGGCATCCTGCGACGAGTATGAGCTGGTGAAGCAGGTTCAAGAATTTTTCGCTGATGTTTATGCTGTAAACCACGACTTGTTCTCCTTGAACTTGCCATCCACGGTCCGCTTGACCGAGGATCACCATTGTTGGAGTCCTTATGAAGAAAGCGTCTTTGAACGTGTTGTAGAGGGCCTCCTCGCAACTTGTTTAACCCTGCGGATGTTGCCAGCCATTCGTTACACTGGCGCTTGCGAGCTTACTCGGCAACTTGCCCATCGTATCGAATCAAGGATCCATGAAGAGCAAAGCCTCTTCGAAGGGATTGTCAAATCGCAAAAGGGAGAATCGACTCCAGTTCTTTTGCTCTTTGATCGGAGGAATGATCCGGTCACACCTTTGTTACAACAATGGACATACCAAGCCATGGTTCATGAGCTATTAGGGATGAATAACAATATGGTGGATCTGAAGAAGGTTTCCAAGGATATCAACCAGGAGCTGGAAACGATTGTGATGTCTCCCCTACAGGATCAGTTCTTTAACGACAATTTGTTTTCCAATTTTGGAGACCTCGGACAAAATATCCGGAAATATGTTGAGAAATATCAAAATGACACCAAGAACACGGCACGTATCGAATCAATAGAGGAGATGCAACGTTTCGTGGATGAATATCCAGAGTTTCGACGTTTATCAGGCAATGTCTCCAAGCATGTGAATGTGGTCAGCGAGTTATCAGCTCTGATCGAAGCTCATCATCTCTTGGAGGCATCACAGCTGGAACAAGACATTGCATGCAGTGTAAGTGAAAACCGCCAGGAGCATTTCAGGACCTTGGTGGACTTGTTGAAGAACTCCAAGATCACCACAGTGGAAGGGCTTCGTTTGGTTCTTTTATTTGCACTGAGGTATGAGCAAGAGCACAATTCTATAGCACAGCTAAAGGATCAGCTACGTGTCAAGAAGGTCGGCGATGACCAGATAGGACTCATAGACAAGCTCCTACGCTATGCTGGGGCGCAAATTCGAAGCAGTGACCTTTTCCAAAATAAATCCTTCCTGCAGATTGCCAAGAGCACCCTGACCAACAGCTTCAAGGGTGTGGAAAATGTCTACACTCAGCACAAGACCCATTTGTCCACAGTGGTGGAATCTTTGATGAAGGGCCGCCTCAAAGAGACGAGTTATCCTTACATGCAAAGTAAGGTCTCTGGTACAGCAGCAAAAGATCCACCACGTCGTGCAGTGGTTTTTGTGGTGGGTGGTTGCACATATGAAGAGGCCCGGGATATTGCTGAACTCAACAAGACTGCTGATGGTGCTTTCAGCATCGTCTTAGGGGGTACCACCATCCACAACTCCATGTCCTTTCTGACGGACGTGGCGCAGCTAGGAGTGCGGGGTGCTATTGAGTGAAGTTATCGAGTGGTCGATGCACTCTTATTCCAAATTGAAAGTCAACCCAAAAAATCAGATGTCATGAACTGGTGGATGGGTATGGGAGGGAACAAAACTGGGGTATCTAAGGGTATCTAATATCAGATTGTATATTATTCCTGCAGAATGGGAAGCCTTGGTGGTGGTTTCAAGCAAGTGTTTCAAAAAACCTCCAAGTTGACTTAAACATTAAACATTTCAGACGGCGGTCCGTCACCGTTGAAACGAGGTAACTGTCGGGACCTGTCGGAAGTTGTGAAAGCTACATCCTGAAAGATGGGCCCCTACGATCGTTATAAATGGGAGTTGCAACCCTTATAAATGCCAAAAAATACATTGAGAACTAGGGCTAGCACCAGAAGTTCTGAAATTCAGCATCTTTACCCAAACAAAAGTTCCTTCCCTTTCGTTGTAAGAGCCCAATCAAATCAGGTGGAACATCTTCTTTTTGAATCTCTCTTCAAGGGTTTTTAGAGGTGAGTTCTTGAAATCTTAAACCAAAGATGAACGATTCGAGCCAAGAGAGTTTTTTTCTTCTCAGCACTATTAACTCAGGGGAGTTTGCATGGATGTTTCAAAAGTTAATGATGACTGCTTTCAAAGTTCATACTCCCTGTGCAATGTCAACAACTCCGTTGGTTGATGCCTGCTACTGTTGGGACTCCAAAACCTACCGATGTCATGACTTTTAGACTGGTCTAAGATGTTTAACCTACTTTTGTCCCTAGAACACACGAATCCTTCGAATCATTCTCCATGCCCAAAGGTGTGCCAGAAATGGGCCTGGCGTGTTTTGGATGAGTTCTTCGAACAGGGCGATGAGGTTCGCTTTGGGGCTTGCTACAAAGATCGTGATGCAAAAGAAGCTTGTGGATAAGTATCAAGTAGTATGCTTTTAGTAGGTCATATGAATGACAACGTCATTTTAAAACAGCATGCACATGTATAAACAGTTTGGAAATGCGGAATTGATTCGTTTTCACGACCAAAACTTGTCAATTTCTATGCCTTCTGCGGATACCAGTGTCTTAGATCTATGCATATACATCATATACAGCTATAAAGGCGTACCCAATGTAAAGTGAAGGGTTCTCCTATTTAGACCTAGTAACTAGAGCATTGACAATGCATGTTACTATATGTACATTGTTGTATTAAGTGATAGTTATATATATATATATGTATTATATCTACATCATTATATCTTGTTATTCATCGCAGGTAGACTTTGTGTATATAATGTCGACATGTTTCTTGAAGATATCCCGCGGGTTGCCAAATGCAGCAATAACCCATTAGACCACACCATCCAAGTTTCAAGTGGGTGCCGTAGATTCCCGTTTTCAGCCAGCAGAAACAAACAGTTTGGGAATAACATTCCGACCAGCCTTGCAAAGAACCATTGATTTCTGGGATCCCTTCAAGTCCCAAGACGTCTCTCGGGATTTGGAGCTTCATAAATGTCCGAGTTTCCAGTTAAAAAATAGAGATCAATGATTATCCTTTTCAAAGGTGACATGTTTACACCCTCGAAGTTGATGTCTCTTGAAAAGTTAGCATCCCAAAAGAAAAGTAGTCTTGCAGATTTTCCAGCCTTCAGCCATCATTTTTTAAGGGCTATCTTAAACTACATGCATGGTTATATGATTGTGTTTGGTATACATGTTCACAATGAAAGAACTGGGCAGATATACCCTGAGATCAAAGTAGATACCGCTTTTTGGACTTGTGTGGACTACTGTTCACCCTGGTGTTCTTGTTCAGATTTGTCCCCCGGAAAATTTAACACGAAACCTGAAAAGGGACCATTTCAAAAGGGAACCTCATCTTCCAACTCATCAATTCATGGAGATATACTCAGAAGAGCAAGCCACCAACCAACCGTGGGTGAGTCCATCATCGGCGTAGCCTTCCTGGCCAGGAGAAACGTCTCAGCCTTCCTGTGGGCATGTTAAACGATAGAGAAAAGATCAACAGGCATCATGCGGCCGGGGTAGGTTTGGGCGTCTCCGTTTCGACAAAAAACTCGTGGATGTTGGTGGCTTGAAGCAGGTTGATGGTTTCTATGTTAGGCATGTCATGTCCTCAAGTGACAATCCTAATGGAGGAGTTTGCAGGGATTTTTGGCTAACTTAAGCAGCAAACAGCTAATCAGCCAACCGCCAGCTATCACCGGTTGATCAACCCCTGACTGGAATCATGTCTTCCTAACAGGTCTTCATCAGAGTGAACCGCTATGGATGGTGAGGGATTTTCGGTTTGCCAAGTCCAGTAGGACCTAGGATTGGGGCATATTGCTGCCAGAATGTCCTGAAATTCAGGAATGTGGTAGGGCTTGGTGAATCCAATGGAGAAATCTACCTTCCACACATCCTCAAAAAATGGGTTGGTTTCCACCCCTTGTGACGGGGTCCACCATAAGAACCTTGTTACATGGGAAAATCAACCCTAAAGATTGACAGGTATTGTCCCTTGGTGATGTAGGGTTTCTCCTATTTTTTAGGGTTGTTTCAGGTGATTATGGCAAACCCTG
>DF239269.1:95476-150096 GCA_000507305.1 Breviolum minutum Mf 1.05b.01
CCCTAAAGATTGACAGGTATTGTCCCTTGGTGATGTAGGGTTTCTCCTATTTTTTAGGGTTGTTTCAGGCGATTATGGCAAACTCTGTATGATGAAACCAATGATGGTGCGCCCTTCTGCACCACCCTGGCGTTCGTTTTGGGAGGCCGGGTTCGCAACATGGTTTCATCCAGTTTCTGGTGGCACCATTGGTCTTCGGCACGGCCACTGGAAGCCAAGGGGGGGGGGAAGGGTTTTTTGTGAGTAGAAGATTTTTGGGTTTAAGGGAAAGGTAGGGGTGAAAAAACATGGATTTCTTGAGATGGGTGGGGGGCTTCAAGATTTGAGTTGATATGATTTGGTTGATTGATAGTGACTTGGCACAAAAAAAATCCGCGTTAGGGAGATAATAAAGGGAGACAGCTGAGACTCAACTTGAGCAGCGTGAAAAGAAACACATGCTTTTGGTTTACATCGGGGTTGTTTCTACCATTTCGTTCAGTAGGGTAGGGACTAGAAAGGAGTGCACGGCCAGAAGCTTGGGGTATACATCATCTTAACTCAAGATCGCACTGTTGGGTGCCGAGATCATCTGGTGATTGCAAGCAGGTGGCTTCATGTTTGAACATGAGGTGCCAAAAAAAGTGGAATCAAAACCTTTGGATTTAAGTCTTCCTCAACTCCAAATCCAAATCCAGATTTTCAACTTATTATACAGGTAAAAAACACGGCCTTTCTTAGCGACACTTTAAAACTTTTTTTCAAACTCTTGATGCCATGAATCCGCCTATAAAGCGCTTCATCCCAAACATTGGCTTCGCCCCTGGAAGTCGCTGCGCCTTGAGGTTCGTATCTTTCCCGACCTCCATCCGGTCGGGAATCTTAGAGAATTGTTCAACCTTTAGATTTGGGGTTTGATGATGATAGGTAGATCATAGATCAGATCTTCGACTCGAATTTGTTTTGGTGTTTTTTTCCAAATTGATGATTATTTATGTTTGTTGTTATATTGAATCATGCTTGGGTCGGAAGTTTTGCAACAAAACGTCTGTTGATTCTATAATGCAATATTCTGATTAGATGTATATGTTGAATGTATTCAGGAAGGCCTGTGGCGACATTCAAGTGGGCGCCCTTTTTTCTTTGAAATTGGTCTGAAAAAGGAAGCAAAAGGGCACCCGTTCTTTTGGTACCCCACAGGCTTCTTAAATACATTCAATGTATATGAATCTGAAATGAGAGACATATGCACGGAATGGACTAGTTTCATATGGTTCAGTCATGATGCAGAGACCGCTGTGCAATCCAGACACATTATTTCCTGGTATTTAACTCATGAAACATGGCACGATGCGCAAAGAACCTTTTTTTTGCTCCTGATGGTCTTTCAATACTTTGCTACTAAAGTACCTACTTATGTGAAGCCATGTATTTAAACCCACTCATCTTGGAGCATTTGCGCCCCGAAAAGAAAAAACATCGAACCCCAAAACTGATGGTTTGTAGATGTTTCTCCTTTCCAAACCAGGATTTTTTTTCTAAGATTCCATGTTCGTTTTTTTCGGGGTAATTATATACATAACTAGGTGGTGATTTCATTTTTTTGATTTTCACCCAGAACCTTGGGGAAGATAGCCATTTTGACGATCATATTTTTCAAATGGCTTGGTTCAACCACCAACGAGATAAGCGACTCAGAAGTTCCCAAATTTTTTTCACCGCCGAGGTGTCGACACAGATGGCTGAAAACTTGGCGCAATGGAAAGCTTTATGGGTGGAAGATACCCATCCCAGTGATGAGGAGCCAGTTAAAGTGTCAATGCTTTTTTGAACCCCCCCCGGAAAACTAACATGGCAACGAAAAAGTCACCAGTTTTGATAGGAGATACATCTTCAAATGGTTGGTTTTCTGTTGTCATGTTGGTTTTCAGGGGTGTGATAACCTGCAGGTTTTCGGCGATCCTTGGGACCCATTTTTTGCAGGTATTACATACCGCCGGTTTCCAGGGGGGGATCATAGCCACCTTTTTTCAGATCATTTCTGAAAAATTGAGGAGAGAACTTTTTTGCTTCAAAAAAAATGGCGGTTGATTCAACGTGACTCAGAATTTTTTTTTTCGTGTTTTTTGGTACCTGGTACATGCTTTTGTATGTTTTTTCTTTTAAAGGGTGGAAGAAGTCCATACATTTGGGTTTATTTGTATTCCAGGCGAACTAGCGATCAAATGTGAAGAAAGCATATCCCATCTGAGGATCCAGGATAATCATCGACTCACAAGTGTTGACTGGGAAGGGATATGTGAGGGTAACCACCAGGAGGGTAACCACCAGGTAGAAAACCAATGACAACTTTTATAAATAATGGCATGATTAGCTTATCAACTGGTTAGCCGGATTTCTTCCCAACAGTCTGAACTTCGCAATCACAATAGGATACACCCAATCCACAGAAATGGAGCTTCCTGAATGCGCCTGAGTTTTTTTTTTGTTCCGCTTCCGTTCGCATCTTTTTTGCACATCCAGGATGCAGCGAAGAAAGAAGCCGACGTGCAGAAGATCAAGGAATTGCTGCAATTGCTGGGTGTGATGGAGGCATAGGTGATTACATTTGGGTGTTTCCAAAAATAGTGGGTTTTCCACCCAAATCATCCATTTTAATAGGGTTTTCCATTATAAACCATCCATTTTGGGGTACCCCTATTTTTGGAAACACCCATTTGGATATTCTTAAGGTGACAATTTGCAATTCCATCATGGAATTCGCTACAACTATTGAAGCCGATTGCTACAACTGTTTTGCGACGAGCATCGAACAAGCAAATCTAAGAGAGATATTTAGGTCGGTCAACATGAATGTGTCGAAGGTTTGTTGCCTTATGACTATGAACTGAAAGGGGTTTCAAAAATTCTGATGAGTTACTTCTGGATGCCAATCCGGTTCCTGTACTAATCAGTACTCTGTGAACCAAGGATGCGGCCCCCCTTGAAGAGCTAGGAAATTCATGGAAATTCTCCCGACTTTTGTTTGGTGTTGTTGATGAACAAAATTTGGCCACCAGTTGAGCTTGAAGGGTTTATAGATTTCAATTGGTTTGCCAGATTTTGTCCATCAGTTTGCCCGATGTTTCATGGTTTGGAAGGATAACCTTGAAGGCATGATGTGTTTTTCAAAGGTCTTTTGGTGGTTTGCTCTTCAAGTCTTGCGGTCGGCAGAAATTTGGTTGATTTGGGAGCATCCATATCGAAGGTGGACATGGATGCTTTCTGGTGAATAGGAATTTGAAGGAAGACTGTTTTACGTTTTGAAGTGTTTTTTGTTTTTAAATGTTTTGATTTAGTGAATCGGTATGGTATGGCCCTTTAATGTATTTGTATTCGGGAAACACTAAGATTTCTCAAGCATCTGACTCGACCGCACTGAAAAAAAAGATGGGTTACATCGTAGGAGATTTGCTTCAAACAATGTCAGCTTCGTCCCACATGGGCAATGAAAGAATCCCTGGTTATTTTCTGTATATAGGAGATTATATACTACCCATTTATATAATGATTATAATAAAACATGATAAGGATCCCTATTAACCAACCAGTATAATGGAAAGTAATACAGTTTTTTTTTTTTCGTGGCTCACATTTCACCATGGATTTGTCCTCATCCTCGAGGTTGCCGAACCTTTGTCATGAGGTAAATTTTTTCACCAAAAACGGACCCCGAGAAAACCGCATAAAATAAAAACCACCGATTTCCCACGTTGGAACCCCAGTGGTAATTGAGGAGTTACAGCCCAAACCACCATAATCACACATTGGCTAGTTATAAGACCAGCTGCAAATTTTTATCCACTGACCACAGTTGGGGGTTGCAGTGAGTATCCCCTAAAAGCATGACCCCAACGAAAGGATTCTTACTTCAAAAGCCCTAAGATAGGCTTAACTGCTTGACCTTTTGCAAGAAATCACCGCACCATTAGCTTCATATTGCCTGGCGAATCTTTTGGTACGTCCACCCTGAACAGGGATCTCCTTGTCTTTCCATGGAAATTCGGGAAAGTTCCCCAAACGATACCAACTTCAAGGTGAGATTCATGGAAATATTTCCATGTCATGACTTGGAATCTTCCAAAACACCCACAACTCTTCTGGAAGATCTTCAGTTCCAATGTCCACCGTCCAAAAAACTGTGGACGCCTTTGGTGGTCATTGTGGTCTTTTGGGAAAAAATGCCCCAAAGGACCAAGCGGCCGAGCTTGAATCAAGGGTTGGCTAAGAGGCGCCCCCCAGATGGAAACGACCCCCCCAGATGGAAACGGGTTTGTGAGCTGGAAGGGACTCCCAGTTTTATCACATTTTTTTGGAGGGGGGGAAGGGGGGCAGACAGAAACCTGAGATTCCATGGTGACCTCCCATTGAGTCCGTTTTGGAAGCCACGAAGGATCAATCAAGGATACCAGCTTCCCATAAAGCTGTCAGCATAAAGTGTTTTTTAATTCCAACGTCTCAATTCGTTTCAACATGTTTGCCTTGTTTGAAGGCAAGTGGTTAGACCTCACATGAGCAGACCAAGTTGGAATAAGTTTTACCTTGAGGGGATATCCGTTGTGATTTTGAAGATGAGGGAGTTCTTAAAGTCTTAAAGATTTCGGACAACAAGAGTGAACATGGAGAACAAAACGGCACCTGTGAACAGGTGATGGTTTCAAAGAATTTCGGACTATTTACTTCGACGCATTACTAGACGCGTTTTTTTTTGGAACATGATCCAGTCCCAGACTTGCACACATATGTTTCTTCAGTTGGCGGTTCAACGAACCGCACTGGAAAACCTGTTGGAAGCCTTGGACTTGGGTTTTTTTAAAGGTGAAACAAACCACCGTCACCCCAGCTGTTGCTTGAAACGTTTGATCTAGGTGGGTGGCAACTCACATATTTTTTCAAAAATTCACTCCTATTTTTGAGACAAAGATGAACCAACCCAGTTTTGATCGGATGATATTTTTGTCTGTAAATGGGTTGGAAACAAACCACCACACTAGTGAAACAAAACCACCAAACCAAACGCCAGGGATACCCATGCTGAGTTTTCCCCAAAGATGACGTTACTTCGCCTCCAAAGGAGGCGAGGCTTTCCGGGAGAGTCCTGGCACCTTTCAAAAATGGCGTGAGTTAGTTACGTGGGGCCCGGTGGATTTTGAGCCATGGAAAAATGCGGAGGAAGATGACCAGTTTGAAATGAATTTTTGCTGTTTTTTTTTTTGTTTTAATTTGATCCATGATCCATGCAGACTTTCTTTGGGAAAGATACATCGTTTAGAGTTGGGAAAGGAATTTACACTATAATACTTACACTATAATACATATATACGTAAAGGGTTGTAGGATGTGATTCCCCAGACACCTTTGCACTCGGACTTCCCCATCGCTGGTACCAGAGCCACTGCCGCTCAGGCAGTTCCCCTTTTCTGAGTGGAGAGAGCCTTCGAAGGTATATTTATGTTTGAAGAGACACATCTCCAACCACGTTTAGCACAAAGCTCGAATGTCGGACATTTTCGGGAGAAGCAGGTATTGAGAACTGTTGAGATCTATGAAGAACATTCATACCTCCTGTGTCACACTTTTTTTCCCCCCTGGTGTGACCTGAAATCAGGGGAGGTCGGGTGTGTGTTTTTTTTTTTTTTCGCGGACCTTAGATTGAATTTCTTTGAGTCGAGGTGAGGTTTTATCCGCTGGCAAGGCCTTCAGGTTTGTGTTTTTAGTTTTTGGTCGTCGATTGTTTGATTGGAAAAAGTTAGACAATTAATTAATTATAGTACCTGGTGATCACTTGCAAACCGCACACTTCGAATTACCATTTATCAGTCGAATAAGCCTACTTGAATTGAGAAGGTCTGTTAGGATCAGTGATTCACCTGATAAGCTTATGATTCCTGGAACTGAGAATCATCCCAGAAGTAGTAGGCAACTTGGAAAAACCCTCAGATTGATAGGTTGATAGATAGACGATCGATGGATACATAATTTCATGTGTATATGTCTTTATATTTATATTCACATGCATTTATTTGTATGTAACATGTGTATATGTGTATATGTGTATATGTGTATATGTGTATATGTTTATGTATTTGTATGTATTTACATCTGTACATGTAAAGATATATATACACACACACATATATATATACATAAATTTGCTATACATAGACATATGATATATATCTACATATGTCATATGATATACCCAGCAGATCCACAGCTACCAACGAACAACTCGATGATTTGTCCGAATGTCTCGAGCATCAATTTACCGATGACCTCCGAAACCTCGTCTGGAAGGGGCAGCGCATTCGTTACACCAAAAAGGGATGCATATATCATGGGTTTCACCATAATCACCTTGTTACATGAGAAAACCAACCCTGAAAATTGACAGGTATTGTCCCTTGGTGATGCAGGGTTTATTATTAAGGTGATTATTAAGGGGCCCCCATCCCAAGAGAAAACCCACCCATTTCCCTATGAATCATGGGTTTCACATTTTGTTTGTATTTTCATTCCTACTTGGGGACATGATCAATTTTGACGAATATTTTTCAAGGTACCCCCTAACCAACCAAAATTTTTGTGACCTTTTTTCGGATGGTGATCTGTGACCTCTTCAAAGGTGGCCAATTGTCCTCCAAATAAGGGATGAAAAGGTCACGGCTTGAATCACCTGGAAGTTGATATGAGTTGTTCAAAGATGTTATAGCATATTAAATAGTATATTAATGAATCTGTGACAAAACCTCATAATGTTCAGTGTATGTAATACTTGGCTTACAATCGGAACAGATTCTTATAGCTCACTCGCATATAAAAGTCTGAAATGACCTGAAATGTTTTATAAATCTTTGGAGTTTCCTCCTGAATTAGGGGATATACGTTCACAATCTCAACTCTCAATCTTTTGAACATCAGACTTGTTTGACTAGCTCCCTATCGCTGTAGCCAAGTCTTACAGTTGATTGGGGTCGAGCTCGTTGTAGATGGTCTAATTTTCTGCCCCCTTAACAATCGGATGGCAACGCTTGATACGTTCAAAGATTCTTCGGAATATTTCCACCCCCTTATACATTCGTGTTCAGATTGAAATTGGGCACTTACAGATCAAACTTGCGGTGTTGTGGTGTCAAATGAGAATAAAGCTTCCTTTCCCAATTTGTTCGATTTGGTTGGGAAGATCTTTGCAGTTTTCATTTCCGTAAGACCGTAAGGCTTACTTTTGCGCCGGGGTAAGGACGTTTGCTACCATCATTTTTGTAGCCGATAGCGTTGCTGCTTCCTATTCCAGTTTCAGACCAAAAAACACAACATGTTCTTTTTGTTCCTAGATTTATATGGGTGCATACAATTGATGTTCAGCGGATAGTTAACACAATTCAATACACACACACACAAAGACACATATATGTACATACATATGCAGCTTGAATTGTATAACTGTATCACCAATTTCCTAAGTCTGATGATCACCCTATATACATTTATATACACAAGATTTTTGTTTGCCGTTTTCCATGGTGAATTGCAATGATTCATGCCAGAAAACAAAACTTGCAGAGCTTCGCGGCTGCTTCCGTCCGATGAGTGTTTGGTCGACCAAAACCCTCCGCAGAAGTGTGGAGCAGTATGACTTCTGAGTGCACCAAGAATGGGACCCGCAAAGCATTTTTTTCTTCATATTTTAGACATGCACTGCAGATGTAATGTAAATACTATACATTGTTCTTTATTGTTTGTGTAACATATATGGTATATAAGTAAATATATGTCTATAAATGTATGCTGAACCAACACCATTTGCATTTTGTCCGTGGCAAAAAAATGGGTCGCAGTTTGTAACCTCATCGAAATCCGCTGTTCAGCCTTGGAAAAAAAGACCCCAAATGGTTGATTATCGTTGATATTTGGGAGGAGATATCATAGTGTAGATGGCTCGCTACTTCCCTAAAAAGGTAAGCCGTTCTGAAAGAGTTTGCCACCAGAGTCCTTGGTTTTGATGAACGCTGGAATTTTCAACACTTTTAGTCACTTGCAATTTGGTTTCATTCTTGACTAGCTGACTAGAACCTATAACCATTCAACGGACGTCCAAAAACGAGAAATTTCCTCCAACTTTCAATCCTTAGATCATTTACTTATTGGAAATTAGCAAATAATAGCTCGAAGTACGTATTTAATAGGAGGGTTATACTATCCAATCACAGTAGTGTACATAGGGAATTTTGAGTCACAGGTAGTGCAGGGGTTCCATCGCACGGATTCTGTTCACACCCAACGTCACCAACAGCAGGAGTGGGAGGCTCAAAATCCAAATCGGAGTTGCAAAGAGGACCTATCCCCACCAGATCCATTCTCCCGTTGAAAAAGTCCTCGGGTGAACTAACATGGGCAACGGAATTCCGTTGAGACCATTCTTTTCCAGCAGAAAATGCATCTACAAATGGAACACAAATCCATTGATGTCTTGCTAACGATTGTTTCTTGGGGTCTACGGCGTACAGCATTTTCTCTTCAAATTGCATCGGAGTGGAAACAAGAGTTTGCTTTCCTTAGTCAAATCATGTTTAGACCCCTATAGTAGCAAAACTTAGAGTTCACCACAGCATATCAATCCATACTCAACCTTCATCATTTCTTTTTGCGAAAAAACATGTTTATTCCCCTCCAACATTTGTTGCGCTTGTTTCTTTTCTAAAAAACCTCAATATTCACTTGTGACCCTTAAAGAGTGACCCCCCCAAACCCACCAATTTTTAAGCCTTCCTTAAACATCTGCTGCTAAATTGATCGACGCTCCCAAAGTTGCGACGTCGATGCACAAAGTGCGCGGCACTTCCTTTGGGGCTTAGCAGCTTCCGCCCCAAGACGCGAGGAAATTCCCGAGAAAAGGTGGTCCTCCTTTTTTAAAGGGAAATGTCTGAGGTAATCAACCGGAATCCCTACCTCAAAATAGCCCTGAAAAATACCCAGGTCTCAACAGATGAACTTAATTACAAGAAGTGATACTAAATATATTCTATCTGATCCATGTATTTTCAGTATCACCGTGGTGCTTTTTTTAAGTGATGGGATTTCATAGCTCTTAGTCATTGGTAGAAGAATCGACTTCTTATTTCCAGCGGCCAACTGGGAGATGTTTTTTGAGTCTTTTTGGGGGGAGATTCGGAGAATCGAAGTTGAATGAAGGAGATGGGTAGCTCTCTGGAGATGACAGCAGTGATTTGTGGTAGAGTGATAGGATTTTTGTATGTATATATATAATACATATATTTTTAGAGATAGACCAGATATACATGATACATAGCATACATATGTATCTGTAGGTGTGACATGGAAACTGAGACAAAGAGGACCAAATATTCTGAAGGAAAGTTTCACACAAACAAATAGGTTAGATGTTTTCAAGCGGTTTCCATAAATGCTCATGTTCTTCATGATGGAAAAGAATTGAAAATCAGCTCATCAATTCAAAAAAAGGCCCAAAAGTTCGCCTAAAAGGTCTTGAAGTTCACCTTCCTCCATGCACACCGTTTTGCAAAACATCTGGAGATCTCTGGATTTTGGCTCGACAAAAGGGGCAACAAAACCCTTGCTGTGAAGCCCCTTCCCTTTGGAGATCCGCCAAGGGGAGAGGTGTTGAAGTGTCCGTCAGGGTACACCCAGGAGGCTGGAAGGGGATGACAGGTTGGATTTTTTTGGTAGGTTTTAGTAGGTCAGTTTTGACTAACTATTTAACTATTTGCATCTTGGGAACCATTGCTGACCAAGAAGACGCATCCAAGAATCTGAACACTATATACATATATATATATATATATATGTGTACACAGTAAAAAAATATATATAATGTATATATATATATATGTTTTTTTGTTGTTGGATATACATTTTTGTAATTACTGTACAAAGAGTACAAAGTTTTTTAGTTGTTTTCTCACTTGCGGAATTGGGAGGCAACGAAAGAGGTTGTTTAGCTATCCAAGGTTCCATGAAAACATCTTCTTGGGGGTTTGGAACTTTCCTTAGAAAAGCTGTTGGTAAATCTTTAACATGACTGGAAAAGGGACCATACATGAAGATGTATTTCCATGTAAATGTCATGTTTTTTCTTTTAAGTGTATATAATTTTCCATTGAAGATGGATATTTTCCAGCTAGCCATATGACATTTTATACCGGAGAGGTGGTAGATTCAACATGTTGGAGGTGCCAATGCGGAAAAAAGGAAGTTGTTGGGTAATGTTAACAGACACATAAGGCACTGATGTTTTTATCTTTGTTTCAATTTTGGTGGTGAGGGGTTTCTTTTTTTCATCTTTGGTCAAGAATGAGAAAGAAAACCCAAATTAAGTGGTAGCACCTGGGTTGGTGGGGTGGTGTAATTTGCTCATTTATAAAAGACACAGAGTTTTGAGCTCTTCATCGTTGGAGTTTTTAGAGCATGAGCCAGTGAACCAGGCCTTGGGGACATCCTATGGATTTGAGAGGCCCATTTGGGGGGGTGAATTCCTGGGACTTGAAACACAGAAACGAAACACCGTTGACCCCCCCCAAAAAAAAACCAACAACTAAGAATTTCTCAAGTTGGCATCATGTCTTTGAACATTTTTGGTTGTTTGGTTTTTGATGTTTTGTTTTTTTTTAAAGCATCTCTTAAAGAATCATTGGTTTGGGATGCATGCAACTTTTCGGACGAATTACTCCATTGTTTATGGCATGGTTTTTGAGGATAAGAGTTGGTCAATGACCCGCTAAGAGTGGTGCAAGGGGTTTGCATTGGTGAGGTGTTTTCTGTAGGTAGCTTGGTCATAAAGTAAGCAATTAGGTGCTAGGAGTTATTAAGTAATTAGTAAGCAAATATGGGGATGCATTAGAATCTAAGAGGGCTCCCAAACTTCTGAGAAAACTGATCTGAGCGGCCAAAACATTTTCGAAACACAGCCCCATAGGAGTGTTTAACTTACATCGAAACGCCCCAAACTGAATGATTGAAACCTATGGTTTGTTCAATTGCCAACAATAATTTGCAAAGTCGGAGTGAACGAATTTGGTAGCCTCAACTTGTGTGGCATCATCAAAAAAGGTTGCAGATTTGTCCCCTGAGCAAAGCCACAGATGGTACCTAAGGATAAAAAGTCTTGGTTTCCAGGGTTTGGCGGCTTGAATTCAGGGCCAAAATGTCGCCACACTTCCCGGGATGGCGAGTACCCAGTACGGGGTTGATGTTGGAGTTGAAGGAGTCTTCCCGAAATCCATTTTTGGTACAGCAGCTATAGTTGAAGCCCCTCAGGATGACTGGTATGGATATTCCCATGCCCACGAAGTTGCCAAGATATTCACTTATGTTATTACAGTGTAGACCTCTTGGATTCGTTACCAAGATGATCGATGATGCGAGATTTTTTTTGATTTTTTGAAATGGATTTCCCATATGTTTTTTTTTTCAGGATTTTCGCAAGCATCGCATGTGTAATTATATGTATAGTTGAACAAAAATCACTGGGAGAAGTGATACCATATGTACCCCAATGGGACTCCATGGGTAAACAAAAAACGTCGCCAGATTGCCGAAATGTTCCCTGGCAGGACACACCAAGCACTGAGGCTTCGGGAATCCAGGAGAAAGAAAATCCGGTGAAAAAATGTCAGGAAATACACCAGCTCCTATGGATGGAGCAAGTGGTGGCAGCATGGGTGGGGAAAGTGGACAAATGAATGGCGGATGTTCTGGCTGCATGGGTTGTGGTATGGGGCCCATGGGTTGTCCATGTGGTGGATGTAATATGGGATGTCATTGCGGTGGCATGGGTTGTCCTTGTGGTGGTATGATGATGCCTATGATGATGCAGCTGGGCTTGTTTTTTTCGGAGTGCAGGGTCCCGGAAAAAGAGGAAAAAAAAGAGAGTGGAAGTGATGATGATCTTATTTTTCAAGCAGGGAAAAAGAGTCTTCCCCTGCCAAATTCATTTCTTTTATGTTAAGCTACAAACCTCGAATTATAAAACAGAAAGCTTCGCTGGAAGCCTGGAAGAGGGTCGAACGTTGGTGGTTTTTGCTTTGAAGCTTTGTGTTTTTGCTTCAATTTTTGGAGCTGGAAATTAAAATTCTACAGCATTAACAACAAGACCTCACTCCAAGGCTGATTGCTGATGATGGAAAGGGGATGGTTCTGAGAGAATGACCATTGGCTGATAGTCTTAGCCTTGGAAAACGTCCAAGGCTAAGACCAGCTTAGTTGGAAAACTGGCAACCAAGACCCCACCAAATGCAGTAACGTTGAGTTTCACGGAAAACCCTGAAATATGTCTTTCCGCTTTCTGACCCCCTACATTTCAACCAGCCCCTTTCACGAATAGCGGGCTCCCAGTTCGAATATTCTGGATATGATGATTTCCAAAAGCGATATCCTCTTCTATGGCCCTCATTTTGTAGGTTCCAGTGCCTTAGGATTGTTTTTTTTTCATCCTTCCAAAATGGGGCCTTAAATAAACAAGAGCATGACTTTCCAAAAAACATGTCCTTTGATTAAACAATTCTTAAGAATATATAATTCCATATTGAATTTTGAACTCCTGTTTTTTTTTCCCGAAATTTGTGTTTTTCCATTTTTTCCAATCAAAAGTTTGAGAAAACGGAGATTTTTGGCCTTTCCTCTAAGGCCTTCACCCATGATGATGAACCCCATGATGGGCATGATGGCGGGGATGGCTTCAATGGCCACGATGGCCAAGGCTATGGCCAAGGCCCGGGGCCCGGTCCGGTGGGTTCAAAGGTGGATTTTTTGGGGGCAGGGTGTGTGGTGCACATGCACCAGGTTCTGAGTTGGTAGTTTTTTTGCATTACCCTGTCTGAAACTAACAGCTTGCACCCTGAAAATGGATGGTTGGTTCAGATTAGTTTCCTTTTGGGGGTAGCTTCCTGGCAGGTGCGATGTTAGTTTCAGGCAGTGTACTAGTTTATTTGAAAATCTCAATTACCCTCCAGGGAACGATCACATATCCCACCCTTTGCAAAAGGAAAGTCATCGACTCACACGTATTATGGGGGAAGGTTGTAAATGGGTGTAACATGTTCTAGGTGGTGGTTTCAAATATGTTTTGGAATTTTCATCCCGAAAATTGGGGAAGATGAACCCATTTTGACTACTGTAATATTTTTCAATTGGGTTGGTTCAACCATCAACTAGTTGACTGGTAACGTTTGGTTATTTGCATCCGCGGCTTCATGTTTTTCGGATGATGATCCTGGATGGTGGCCATTGGAAGGGGTGGTTGGTGGCCAAGTAGAAGGGGTCGAATGCAGGAATACGGTACGAAAAGATGTAAATGCAGGGGTTTAGTTGTGATTTGTCATGTGAAATGATAGGGAAGGAAGGACTAATTGAGGATGCTCTTTGGGGTGCCTATCCTATAAAGGCCTATCCTAGATATTAAGATTCCGATTCAAATGGAAAGTGATTTGGATACGGGAAGATCACCATCACCGCATGAAAAAGGACTACGAAAAAAAAGCACTCGCATTGAGGGTTTTTTCAAGCAGTGTTCTATTGAAGATGCCAACCCCAACCCAGATGATATGCAAGAACTCCTTTCGAAGTTCCAAGTCGAGTACTGTAGATGGACAATTCGTTGGTTCTTGGATAGCCGGTTACCCCAGGAGTCACAATCAAACCTTCCGGGCAGGAAAAAAAGAAGCCACCGCCAGAGCCAGAGAAGAAGGAAGAACCTAAGGAGACCAAGGGGGCTTCACCGACGTTTCACAGTGAGCCAACCTTTTCATTGACAGCAAGTCGTTTCATGAATGAATCCTAGATGACTTCAGATAGACTTCAGATAGACTTCGACAGATGCCTAGCAAGTAGGAGTTCTTAATGTCAGTCATGAGGCAACAAAAAAGCAACCTTCAGAAACCTTTGCAAGGCATGTCAGGCTAGACTAGATCATCTTACGTCCAAAGAGAGGTGCACATTGGCAACTCAAAACTGATCTCGGATGTACGACCTAAAGGCTCCCATGGTGATGGCCAACAACATAGCACTCACAAGATGTATCTAAGAGACCAAAAGGAGCATCTTAAGATTTTTGTTGGAGGAAGGTAATTTGCAGTTGCGATAGTAAGTGTTAAGTACTACATAGTAACAGTCCCACAGTCAAAACTGCCTTGACTTCGGCCAGGATACGACACCACAAGTGGAGGCCTTTAATCCTGAGGTACGCAGATTGCTGGGGGACGATGGTGGAAGTCTAAGGCAACCAAGCAAAATGGTGCATTTGGTCCGAATTGACGAGCCTAAAACAACAAGCCTGTCAGTCTACAGTTAATGGATGGTTTGCTAGTGAAGCTCATCCTTTCGGAAAGCCTGAAAAGGATCCTCTCAACCATTGCCAAGCCCAAGTTGTTCCATTTGCAATGCTCAAAGGGGCCCACTATGATTGCCTAGGTACACCCCTGAAAATGAACATGTTACCTAAAAAGGGATCATCTCAAAAGGAAGTTTCATCTTCCAACCATCAATTTCCAAGGGACATAACCGTTGGTTGAGTTCCTGGGTGAGTTCGGAATTTTCTGGACACCTCGGTCCAACCCGAAAAATTACATCTGGATAGAACAGTTGGTAAAACATGGGACCAGTTGGTAACAGGGGCCCAGAAGCTCCACGCACAGGGGCGCAGTTGGTTGGAAGATACATTTTCTTTTGGGATCTCTCATGTACAGGTGCGTTTTGATTAGTTGCAGGGGCTGCATTTATAAATAGTAGGGGCCCACCTTGTCATTGTAGTCTGCACCCCCAAGCTGCAACCACTCGGAGACTTGGTGTGTAGGAGCTACAGAAGCGCTTGATGATTGCTCAAAGTCAAGCGATTGAGGTGGGAGATGGGTTTTCCCTGACTCGAAACGGAAGGGGCTGGAGGTTAGTGGAAAAAATGGTTGCTTGAACAGTTTCTTGCGAAATATTTTTATAAGAAGGGTCAGTTTGCGGCACGGGACTCATTTCTGGAAAACTTCGAATCTCTACTGTTGATGGAAGAAATTGTACAATGCCATGGGGTGACTTTTTCATGTGAATAATGGGACATTTGGATGCTCATGATCCCGTTCGCACATTTTTCTCACATCAATGGTATTAAACATCAATCTCTCTCTCTCTATATATATATATTCATGACTTTTTCCAACAGATTTTTGCATCAACAATAGACGGCCTCACCAATTTCGGATGATTGTGAGCTTGTGCACTCTTCCCACTTCGAAACCTTCGGCTGCTCGCTTGGGCTTACCTTCAGAATGGGCGAAGGATTTTCAGCGTGGACACGCCGGGAGTGAAGATTTGAGCATTGTAAAAGCTTGCTTGTTTGGAGTAATCAAGGGAATTCATTGTACCATTCTTTGTTTTAGATATTTTAGTGGAACTAGATATTTTTGTGGGTAACAACCAACCTTACCAAGTTATATTTTTTGTGGGTGGAATATGAAATGGGTTCATTTGTTTCTACATTTGCTGTATTGCTTTGGGGAGTTTTTTTTTTCAGTGAAGGTGAAGATCCCCCCACCCAAAAAAAAAACTCGAATCCTGATTTCTAGGCTAAACAAAGCCAAGGCTCTGAACAGTTTTGCCTTGTGGGTGATTGATGGGTCGGCAAATTCGTAAAGGTTCATGGCAAAAGCAGCGAAAAACCTGTGGGGCTGCTGTTTTGGGGAGGTAAAATCAAAGCCTAAAGAGAAGGTCGCAGAGTCGGATGCTCCCAAAGAGGAGCTTTCACGTTTCACGGGGGGTTTGGAAGGTTTCGCAAAAATGATAAAACGAGAAACGTCTTGTTTGGTTGGTTGGTTGGTCACAAAAGGTTTATTTGAAGCTACATGAAAAACCACTCTGGGCATTCCACACTCAGTGGGAACATTAAATAAAGTTTAAACAAACTTTTATTTCATGGTCCTTTGGCTGAGCAAGACCAGGCTTGAATGCAAGCAAGCTAAGAATTGATCTTTGATGAAAAAAATATGAAGGGTTGTAAGTCATAGAGTAGGTATTCTAAATCCACAAGTGCACATACTAGTTGGAGACATATTTATCTCCAGTGCAGGAAATCGAGTATCATGTTTTTTTTGGTGGATTCCTACATTTTCCCTTTGATTTTCGAAGAAACCCCATCAGCTTCAACCGTCTTTGTTAGGTACCAACCTCTCCTTACAGCCAGGAGGGGCATCATGCTTCAGCCTCATCCAGTGACGAGGAGAGTCATGAGGAAAGTAAGAAGGTACAGGTGGCAAAGAGATGTTGGGATGGTGGTATTGGGACTGGAATTTCCATAGCAAGAAAGACGATTGATGACCTGTGATGTCAGCTTGGTGAAGGCTAGGTAAAAATCATTCCGGTAAGATGATTCCTTTCCATGATGATCCAATCTTTACAGAAGTCATAGCCTTCTGTAATTCATGCAGGTTGTTGACCAACCTTGTTTCAGCTCATTGTTCAGCTGAGTCTTCCGCTCAAACGCACACCCAAACCTGGGAAAGAAGGGTGGAATTTCATCTAGCCGCTCTAGCCTTACTAAATTTGGTACATATTTGTTAGAGACCCTAAAACTTGTGGTGAACAATGCATATTTTTGCATATCTATGGATATCATGGTTCAAAGAGACTTAGTAAACAAAGGTTGATAATCCACAATCATCCCTGATTCCACCTTATAGGGGAGGTACATGTGGTCAGCAGCTTCTCACAAGGATTGCTGAGGTTTTCGGCTAAGGGATATATCTACACATCAAATATATTCAAATAATATACATATCCATATATATATATATATATATACATATATATAGATATAGAACTCTTGCCGCCCTTCATGTCTGCCCCTCAAAGGCCGAAACCTCGGTGCCGAGCCCGGTGGAGGTGGAGGTTTCCACCGAGGCCGTGGCCCGACCCGTGGAGGTCCCCGAGGCCCCCGCGGAGCCGGAGAAGGTGGTGCCCGAGGTGGCGGAGAGCGACAGCACGGATGACGCGCCGGGCAAGGAGAAGGACCCCGGGGGTTTCCGCCCCCGGTGGGTCCATGGCAGGGTTGAGGATTTTGGGAAGAGATGTGGGAAACACGCCAGTTCCCTGATACCATATATACATGATGGTGATTACATATGGCACCTCAAAAAATTATTCAAAAGATGCAAAATTTGAAGACACATGTCCTTTTCACAAGGGCGATTTTCAGTTTTCAACCTTTATTTTCAGGTGAGGATTTTGTTCAACCCTTCACCTAACTTGGGAATGATTGACTCAGCACCCGTGTTCGTTGTTGGGTGTGAGAAATCCGCCCCCCTTGCAGGACCAAAAGCTTACATGGCCTGGACCACCTCCGAATACGGAACGGATGGATCCGCGCATGCAGGTTTACTCGCAGCTGAAATGGGGGTTCGGCCGCCGGCCTCGATAACAAGTGATGCGGAGGTTTTGAAAGAAAGATATTTTGACCATTTGACTAATCACTCACCAAGTCAGTTGCTGGTTGCTGGCTCTTCAAATTTGGGTGAAAAACCATGGAAGTCTAAACTCAGTTCCTGGGAAGGGCTAAAAAGTGCCATCATTTTGGTAAACATCAACCAACAGCCCTATCTTTTATGTACAGCCCCCTCCCCCCAAAAAAATAACAAAACACCGCAGCAGCTAAGTGCTGCAGATGCGGATCTTTTTGTTTCTCCTGCTTGAGAATTGCCAACAAACCAAACCCATGTTTTGTTTTTTGGGGTAGTAAACCAACATCAACCAAACCAATCATCGAAAAAACTCGCCCATAAGTTGGGGAGTTGGTGGAGGTTTACAAAAACCCAACATTTCCACCCACCGGACCTCCACCCACCTTTCTCCACCCACCTTTTCCCCGGCAGGAAACGCTTCAAAAGTTGAAAGCTCTTCAAGGTGGTGGTGGCAGCACTGCCGAAGAGCAGAAAGCCCAACGCATGAAGGCGGCAGCAGCTGCGGCTGTGACCTGGCAACGGTTGGGGAACTGGTACAGGGGTTGGGGTTGGGGAACTGGAAAGGAACGGAGTTGGGGGTTCCCCATGTTGTGTGGTGTTTTATTCGAAAATTTCTGAAACATCCAGAATTACAATCAATACTACTACGATACTATCACTATTTTTGGATGTAGTTCTATGTGTTGACTCTTGCAATTTTCGAGCAGGAATCAAAACCATGGGAGGCTTGAAAAGCAATCTCTCCTGATTCCAGTGGAAAATCATCCATCCTTGAAGCCTTCGAAACAATGCCGCTGAGGAAGAGATCACCATGTCCTTAGGACGCAAAGGCGGCGAAGTGGAGGAGGCCGAGGCCGATACAGCCGAGGCAATGCCCCCAGTGCCAGAGGAGCCATCACCGCCACCGGAACCGAAGGAACCGAAGGAGAAAGAAGAGAAGGAAGAGAAAACAGAAGCTTGGTATACTGATATAATCTGATATACATAACTTGAATATGTAGAATGCAAATTTTTGTTCTTCCTATCTGCATCCATTCATATTTACACCAGGCGGTTGCTATGAAAGGTGATGATAAGCGAACGATTTGAAAGGCGGTCGATCCATTGAATGGCAGACTGCTGAAAACTAGCATGGTTGACTGGTTGACTTGAAAATAACCACTGAAAAAGCATAGATGTTTCGGCTTAAGGACATGAGGGCAGGACAAAGACCTTTGGGTTGTTTTTTTCCGCACACGCGTGTGATACACCACCCTTGGCAAACAGAGGATGATGACATCGCCCCCTGGGAGAACCTTATTTGTTCGCCCGAAAATCGCTGAGGATGATAAGATGGCCATTGTGATTCACTGGAGCAGCGTTCGGGGCTTCGGCATTTTGCGCTCACAAGTGCATGGCGAGGTGCCGGGGGACGAATGGGGCTGGATGAGAAGTTCAAGAAAGATGGCTGGCTTGAGTTTGCGTGTTGAAATTGGAAGTGCATCTTCATCTTCTTTTTTGGGTGCATGTTCAATTGTAACATCACCAAATTTGTGTGTTTTCCAATGATTTATATACTATATACTTAAATGTTCATCTGGAGAAGTGAAAAGAGTTGTAGAATGGTTGTAGTGAAATACCTTTGAGGTTGATAATGGTTGATTATTCTTGGATGGATTGATGGTGTTTCTCCTATGGCTCTTGTTTCATATTGTCTAATGAGTCTAGGTCAGATTGTAAGAGGTTAAGCCTATACAGTTGGACTGAGACAGCAGTATATGGCTGTCCTCAGAATCTGTGATCTCGGCAGTTTTTGCTTAAACCACACAACCATAGTTTGAAAGGAGACACCTTTTACAAACCATTATTTCGGGTAATTACTACAGTATCCAGTCTTCATGTCAAATTCCCACAGTGTAAATACACAGGTTCAACATTTCAAAGTTCAGTATTCCCATCCCGATCCGAAAAGAAAGGGGAACAAAATGAGAATTCGAGCCTGCAAATCTACAGAAAGACATCTTACAAAAAATCACCAACAGAGGGCAAAGCCGTAGGTCCCATGCCGTTTGGGGGCAAATTGTTGGTCCACTTTTGACCTCATTGTTGAGGTCACCTTTCAAGGGGCTTCCTTGGTGAATACGAAGGAGATGGCGGTTGGAGACATGGTGACATTTGATTTAGGCTTTGATAAGAAAAAGAACAAACCCGAGGCCATCAATATCCACAAGGCAAGGATGTTGACTCATGATATCCGGTGTGGTTTTTTGAAAAGAACTGTGCTTGAAGTCGTTGATTTCTTGTGATTTTCAGTTGGGTTGTGTTTTTTTTGGGGGGGTTTGGAGGGGCGGGGACCATTGGTTCAAAGATGATGCTGTGCAGGTGAAGACGCCCTGTACCAAAGGGATCCAAAGGAATATACAATATTATATATATTTATTATAAATATACATGACCGCCCAGAAAAACATCTTATCACCATATGATTCGATGTTTGTTCCCTGCAAGTTGGTTTGTTTAACTACCCTGAATGGGATGATATCACTCAACTTACACTCTTCTGAAAAAACGAACATCAATTGCACCACCATTTTCTGCTTCAATGTTGCAGATGCCCCAAAAGGCCAATCAACGGGGAAAGTACGGACACTGTCGTTGGGTCCTCTTCGTCTACCTGGATTCCAGTAATGGGATTCACTGAAATTGCTTCATCTTTCCGGACTGTGGACCATGGTTGGGGGGCAGTTCCCAACACATGTGAATATGATGTTATGTACTGAACATCATAGAATAATATACACAAATATAAAACACTGTAAACTGTAAATATTATTTTATGATATTTCATTGTTGCATACCTTTTGGTTTCCAATGCCGAAGTAGTTCCAAAAAATGCAGCCGGCAGCTACCAGGTGGGGAGCGGCGAAGCGGCGGGTGGTACGTCGACGAGTTCCACCAAAGCGGAGGAAGGTCAGGTGAAGTGTCTTGACTGATCGCCCAGGGTTTGGAGAAGCATGGAGAAACATGGCCAAGTAAATCCCCCCCCCCCCGAAAAAAATAAAAATGAACGAATGTCCCCTCTGAAATTTTTGACCATCTTTTTTGAAAACATGTTCATTCATCGAACCCAATCATCACAATTATCAATTTTCAGGGGATACGTGGGTGTTTTTCAAGGAGGAATAGTGGAAACATGCCACCCAAAAATGGGTGACCTTAAAGCCTAAAGGGTGGAGTTTTTGGACCTCAGCTGTTTTTGGAAGCCAAAAAACAACCTAAAGATCCATGCAGGTCGATCATTTGATGATCTAAAACAGTCCAGGACTACGGGTTCATCAACAAAAAGCACCTAGATGGGGTGCAAATAAAACTTGGATCCAACCAGTTGGTATATTCTTTATATGTATATGAATATATACATATATAAGTATACATTTATGGTTTTACTTTTTTTGGAACAGGGGCAATGATTCTTGTTTTGGTACCATGAGCCAGGAGCCTCTATACTCTTTGCCATCTGGTCCATGCAAATGATTTTGTTTGCCGAGTGGATGAAAAAGGTTGCAGTAAAGCTAATCTAACCCTCATGGTGTTGAATTATTTGGGTGTGTGCCATTTTACTAAGCAATTTGCTGTATCTGAATTTTCACTTGTTTGGGGAATCCCGCCAATTAAACAGAGCAGGGTGTTTCATCCGGGGTTGATATTACATTAGCGTTGGTCCATGGTATGAATTTGGTGAAATGATCATTGCCTTGGCTTTTTTGGTGCCTGGATCTCAACCATCAGGAAGAGATCCTCCAGTGAGAAGGCTGAGAAAGGCAAGGAGGCTAAGGAGAAAGAGAAGGAGAAAGGTGGAAGGAAGGCTAAATCTCGCCCCTTGTCACCTCAATGCGCTGTTGGTGTTGACCCTCAACCAGCGAAATATTGGGGGACTTCTTTGGTTCACACGTCCCTGAAATACAAACATGAAATCCAAACATGGTCGTTTGGAAGATGATGTTCCTTTATGCAATGGAACATGTTGTAGACTTCATCTTAGTTTTTGGAGGTGTGTGACTTGACATTTTTATTTTTGTCCCGGGGATCGGTTGGCGGCGATCATGAATTTCCATGGCAGTTGGCCTGTGATTGTGGTTCAATTTGATAAATCCCTCAGCAGGACCCGACAGTTGCAGTGAAGAATCTCTCTCTCTCTCTCTATATATATGTATCTATTATATTTGGATTATATATGCATATGTATATATATATATATATGTATAGAGAATGAAAAAGGATGAAAAAGGATATGCTGCAGTCCACCAATCTGGGCGGCAGCATTTTCAGGGTGGTTTGGAGGGTACATGTCAGCAAGGAATCACATTTGCCCAAAATGACCTCATTTCGAAATATCAACAGCTTGAGGTGAACCGACCCTTTAACTTTACCTCCCGCAAAAACCTGACCCCATCATTTTGAGGCTCCCGCCGCCGACGGTCCTCATCCAGCTCGTCATCATCCAGTTCCTCCCACAAGAAACGTCGACGAAAGTCGAAGGCCTCCAAGGACGATCGCGGGCGAGAGAAGAGTCGTTCCAAGCGGCGGAGGAGATGAATTGTCGTTCCAAGGGTGCCGGTTGTGGAAATTGTGCACCTTGGCAGCCGAAGCACCCAATAAAGAAACTGGTCATGTTGCAAAACATATGACCTGTATACCGTTTTATTTGTACAGGAACCTTGATCAACTGGAAAGAACATGAAATCTTAGCTATGTTCCAAAAAGTGAGCCAAAAATTCGGTGTCCCTCAGGTTCCTTTGCTGCGGGTCGGGGCGGCTGAAAAGCCGTGGCAGGCGGCTGGAAGGTAGATGGTAGACGCAAAAAAAAGATTCAACGTCGCAGACTGCGAAAAAAGGATGAAAACATGCGACCTGGACCATGGGAAGTTGGAGGTAATTTTTTTTTGGGGGGTTACACTGAGTGTCACTGGTGTACATTCAGCGTGTTGCCAGGGTGTGATGACATGATTTGGGCGGAACTCTAAAAATTCAACAACTGGAAGGTGAACATGATGGATTTCCCGAAGGTCCAAATCATTTTGATGATAGCTCTGCTTTTTTGATGCCAAATTTCCTATCTAAAGCTCATTGAATGGGTGCAGCAACGCAGCGATGTTAAACGACTCAGGGGTGTGTTGAGTGAGATGATTTTTGCGATTTTGTTGTCCAAGTGCCAAGTGCCTTATAAAGGTTGTTTAAAAGGTGAGCCACAAACAGCCTTGCCATAGATGGACCCAAAATTGACCAACCATTTTCGGGGTGAGGTTCATCCCAGTGAGTCAAGTAGTTCAAACTATGGTTAGTAAGTTTGCTTAGCTGGGGGTGTGGGACCCCTTCCACATGGCCTAAATGGTTTATCAATGGGGGTTACTAAGTACTTACTAAGTGGGATGATCCTCCAAGGTAAGAGGGTAAAATGCATCTTGAAACAAGGTCAGGATGCTAACACTTCTCCGGTGTTGGAGCCTCCATCTTTTTTTTCGGGCTCAAGCGGGCAAAGCACCCGTTGAAAAAGATTTCAATCAGACTCCACACCAAGAATCAAATCAGTCTCGAGGAGTTCTAATCGAATCAATCATTTCACTCTGAACCCTCCACACCTTGTTTTTTTTGAGGAAAGAGTATTGCCAATTACCACATGCTCTACAGTTCTAAAATTATATGTTACCCCCTGTAAAGCTAACATAGCCCCTGAAAATAGGCCTTCCCTCCAAAAAGATAGTCTTCCAACCATCAGTATTCAAGGGGTAACTGTTTGTTTCAGGTAGGGCTATTCCGACCATCAATGGCGGCGAGTTTCACCCCAAAAATTCATAAGAACCACCACACTTTTCCCACAAAAAATGGCCTTTTTTATCCACACCCAAAAATGCGCCCAACCACGATCTCAGTTTTTGGTGCACCAAAAAAACGGCTCCCGACCCATCAACAACTGCTTGCGAACAAAATTTCTGCCATGGTGGATGCGGAGCTGGTAAAGGACTCAAACCTGGTGGACCGACCTCAGTGGTTTTTGGAAATTGTTACACACAAAAGAAAGCTTGACATAGAACCTGGGTATTTCCAAAAATAGGGTTTTTCCCCCAAAATGGATGGTTGATAATGGAAAACCCTATTAAATTGGATGATTTGGGGGTACCACTATTTTCGGAAACATCCACCTGAAGCTGATGGTTTGGAAACTGATTTTCCTTTTCAATTGAGTGTCTTGTCAGGTTCCATGTTAATCTTCCAGTCTTTTTGAAGTACATACTTCAGAGGGGTCATTCAATGGGACCCAATTTGAGGGGGAAAAACAATCTTCATGCAAATTTGTTTGGAAATTCTTGAGGGATTTCGGGATTTCCCCTATACATAATACTGTTGACGGAAGAAATTCCAAACAACCACCTGGGATGTAGAAAACCCTGCAAAATACTAGGATGTTTACCGTATGAACTGGTCAGCCGGATTTCTGAACCATCAACCGTAGTGCATGAAGTTTTGCTTGGTACTGATGCCTGAACCTGCCAGTAGCAATGCTTTGAAAAAGAACAACTCGTTTTCAGGCAAAAAAGTTGGAGAGTTTCCATAGATGCTTTATTTCTCGGGGTGCATGGGGGCATGGAACATTAGATTTATTGATGAGAAGGGAGGTATGGGATATTATTGTGTTTGTTTTCAAAAGTTCTTTATGTGCAGGGCGGTCACAAACACTATGGAAGATGTACAGTTGGATCAGTTGTGGGATTCTCACTGAACTTCCTCAATATCCAAAGATGATTTCACTTGTTCTGTCCCATCCACGTTTGTCAAGAAACTCGTGCTTTTTCAACATGGCCAATTCCAATTCTCCATTTTTTCCCGGAATGGAACGCATGTGACTCCGCGAGTTTTTCACCACTGGTTGCAGTGGAGCAACTATAAATGAACCATGTAAATCTTGTGAAAGGTATTTACCCACCTCCGTCATCCAATGCCTCGAATGGGGATGGAAATCTTCCCCCCCTCAAATCTACACTGGATTTGTTAAATCAAGCTGATTTTTTTTTACTTTTTACCGGTCACCATGCATTAAGCCACCATTTGGGGAGAAGATTTTTTGGAACTTTTTTCCAAACAAACAAACATACAAACAAACAAACAAACAAACATACAAATCCTAGAGAAAGGATTTTCTTCTCCAGTTATGTTAGATTACGACTGGATGCCCGCATCCAGCTTCCAGTCCTTGAGTCGCCTTAGCGTTGCTAATAAGTCTCTTAGCTTGGCTGAAAAAAGACCTGAAATTTCCGGTTGGTTTCCTGTTTTTGGATCTTGGAACGGCGGGATGTTCGAGGCTGTGATGGGCTACACCTTGTGCTGCTTTGTCAATTTTTTGAGTTGAGATGATTCATTTGAGATTGATGTGGGTAAAACTAACTTTGAGCCATTCAAGTGCTGTTCTATCCTTAGCAACTGGTAACACTAAGGTGCTACGCTTGGTGTTTGATTTGCTACTGCATGATGCTTGCCGAAGATGGTGGTAGCGCCGGGGGATGCCGTGGTACTTCATGGTTTGCCTAGTTTTCAAGGCTTCAACGGTCGGAGGCACGACATGGCCATGGTTGCATGGAAGGAAGCTGATCATGGACATGTGAAACCAACTCCTCTTTACGTATCCTTCCTTTAAACAAAGGGGAGAACGATTGGGGGAAAACTGATTTCTGATACAGCCCGGAGTAATTTTTTTGCATGAGACGGTTATGAAATGTTCTGAAGACACCGCCACATGGTAGTTAGTTTAAGGAGAATGCCTTTAGGGACCTTAATTCAGGTTCAGGAACTAGAATCAATATCGGTTCAATTGCCGATACATAGATACACGTAGTAATAATCTTACTAAAAACAAAGTGATACAAGTAGTAATAATCTTACGAAAAACAAAGTGATAATTTTGATGATAATTCTAGTGTACAAATGATGCTAATCTAATGATAGTGATAGAAATAATAGCTATATACAGTGCTTGAAAAGTACGTAGATGGCACAGTCCCTCCATTTTACTTTGTGGATCCTTTACTAAAATACCTTTTGGTATCGGCAAGCCATCTATTTTGACCTTATATTATATATAATGTTTACATTCCCTGTCGAAGTTCAATGAGTTGATCCAACTGGAAACTTCCAGATGGAAGGATCCAATTTTGTATGGGAGGCTGCTTTCCGGGCCGGTCATCCGGATTGCCTTCGAGGAAACTTACATTCGAAAGGATTATTTTCCCCATGTTCTAAGAGGAAATGCATCTAACAATTGTTGATGTTCGTTACTCATGGGAACTTTAGCACGGAAATCCGTGCAGATAAAACCCGTGGTCCCCAGAGTTAAGACCGGGATATCACCTACTGGCCTGTGCAGCGCCTAAAATTTTCTGAAAAGAACGCTTTGGCAATGCTTGGGATGATTTGTCTGAGAAAAACAAGTTTGAACTTTGCTTTGTAAGAAGGGAATTTGGACGAGAGAGCTATAATGATTGTCAATGTGAATAACTTTGTTTCATAGTGTCGATGGCTGAAATCCTGCACCAATTGAGGTATGTCAAACCTTATCAAACATGGAATGTTCGGAATATTCTTCATCTCAACAGTTGCAGTGATTTTGGGCATCACAAGTAAGGCCTTCCTGAGACAGTTTTGATAGTCTCATCTTGATTTGTCAGGGGCCGTGTGGAGCAGTTGGTGGCTGGCGATACGCAGCTGGGCTTCTGGTGAAAATTCAATCTGCCTTTCCGGGGACATTTTCGCAGGAGGGAAAATGTCGGTAAGTGATGATGAGGGCTGTGTTTCAGGTTTTGGGGTGGGATGATGATATATCAGATGTCACCCTATTGGAGATGTATACGAATCAAACTGCCGGCCCCGTAAAATAACCCTGGAAGATGAACATAGAAGCTGAAAATGATGGTTTGGAAGGAAGATTATTTCCTTAGATTCCAGGGGTGTATTCTGAGGTTTCATGTTGATCTTCCGTGTTATCCTTCAATAGTTGTTTAGCATGCGTCAATGATTCCAAAATCACGACATTTTCTGCTGTATATTTCTGGCGATTCCGGTTTGGGACTTAGAATCAATTGCTCTGAAGCCTGCGTCTTTCTGGGTGAAATATGGTGACCGACTCTGGGTATGCTAGCCGGATTTTGGTTGCGATGATTTTCCTCAGTCATGATGTTTACTTTTCCACATGATGAGGAAAAAGGTCTTTGAATATTTTGCTAACTTGAGTAATTACGGTGAACTCAACTCAACTATAAAAAGAGTGCGTCAACATAATTCATGATTGTTATCGCCGGTTAGCGCTGTTTTTGGGACATAATTCAACAACTAGTCAGGTCCCCTGAAATCAATGGTTGGAAGATCTGTTTCTTGTTGTTTAGATGTCCATTTTTAGGAAACATCTTCGTAGTTTTCCGGGGTGTAACATACACCCCTGACAAGGAAAACAATGGAACCTAACAATCACTGAATCAATCATTTTCCAACCCTTCCATTTTGGGGTTCAACAAAAATCTTCATTTTCCATGGTTTTTCGTGTCATGAGCTTTCAGGCATGTTTGTTTCCCTCCTCAAACTGAGGTACCATGTCCGACTCTCTGGAGGTTTACGTGTGCAGGCAGGGGGGGTCGGTCGAGTCATGACACGACATGTGTGGGTGTTGAAGGATTGAATCATTCGAAAAAATCCGGGAGGAGAGAAGTGGACACACATGGATATCTGTGGTGGTGGCAACTCAAATACTGGGTGGTGGTTTCATATATTTTTTATGTTCACCCCTATTTGGGGAAGATTTCCAATTTGGCTTACAATTTTCAATTGGGTTGAAACCACCAACCATGAATATGTTTTATTTTCATCCCGATTTTGGGGAAATGATTCAATTTGACAAGCATATTTTTCAAATGGGTTGGTTCAACCACCAACTAGATATGATATATCAATCTCCAACCCCCACACTCTTTAGTGATAAGATTTTTTTTTTAGATCTCCACCTTTCAAACAACACAATGTGAGAAATCGTTTTGAGATTTGAAGTCTTCTGTATATTAGTCTTTTTCAAAATGGGAAGAAGTCCATATTCTGAATCGACTTTTGATTGATTGTTTGATAGATGCGTTTACGTATTCAGGCGACCTCGGTATATAGTCATCATGTGATCTGAAGTGGTGAAATGATGCTTTGTAAGGATGTGGGAATCCCTCCAAAATGCCCATTGCTTGGTGAATTGAAGATAACGATTACAAGCCGATGGGGTGAGCTGAGTGAAAAGATACATGATATGACAGCTGAGTGTAAGGAAACATGAAACCGAGACATCCATCCAATGATTTCTCCATACTGTGGGCGCATACCTCAAACTTCTTCAAACCGATGCATGGCGAGGTGCAGTTGCTAAAACAAGCGTATTTTTTAGGTTGCAGTAGTGCATCATCATAGCTTACTGAAAGGCCTCATTGTTGGGGCACCAAGGCACCTACAAATACGTTCACTATTTAATTTATGCTTCTAAATGATGGCATTTTTTAAAACAGACGTGGTCAAAATTATGTTGCCATGTCTTTTTTTGTTTTGGTCAGGAGTTATTTTTTTTCCGAAGATTTTTGAAGTTACGATTTTGCAGGTCCTGTCGTCAAACTTGGATCCCATCGAGGCGAAATGTGGAGAGGAGAGATGGGCGAAACAGGTCGCCCCTGAAAAGTTACGATAGGAAAGGCAGAAGTCTTCCACTTAAGCACCATTTTGCAGGGACTGTTAAACTTTGGGGGGTGTGTATCCTAAGCAAGATCCAAGGAGCTTGGACGATTTTTTTCGGGAGAGGTGTGTTTGATGTTACTAGCATCCCCCCATGAAAATCCCCGAGGTTCCTGAGATTTCTTCGGAGTCCGAGAGCAGCGAGGAGGAGGTTTGGGTGTGCGTGTTTTTTTCACGGGGTTCCGGATGAGGGTGAATCCCAGTGACTTAGTGATAGTTACTGGGTCCCTGGTTAATCTCCACTTTCCATTGTCAGTCGGACAAGACTACTCCCAAGGTATAGGCTACATCAAGAAAAAATGGGTGCAGCAGTTGAGAACCACAAAGAGATAGGTGTAGCAGTTGAGGACCACCGCTTTTTGTGGAACACATTTGTTCTCAGAATCCTATCCTTTTTGTATTACTTTAATATTCTTCATTTATTTTTTGGGGCGGTTGCGTGTTAAAAATTTGGCACTTATCACTGTGGAACGACAATTTCTTGCAAATTTTCGCATCCAAGGAAGATGGTTTTCAGTTTGTTGGGACCGATTCCTCTCATTGTAATCTCAGATCATCCATGTGAAGCCCCAGGTTAACGTTTTCTTTCCAACCATCCCTTCAGCCAGCCGCCCTGTTTCTTCCAAAACTTGGCTATCAAATCATCTTCTCCCGGTAACCGCGTCCCTTGGTCGAAACTGGGAGGACGCGGATCCTGTGGAAGGTCGAAGAAGTCGCTTAGTGAAGGACTTCTTCACCCTGCTGGATCCAGACAACAAGCAGCTTTTGAGGCCCAGCGGCCCATTTTCCTGGGAGGTTGTGGTGAAGAAACACGAACAAAATGACAAGACATGTATTTAGATGTTTCCAAAAGGTATACAAGAGATACATCCAGAAGGTATACAACACCATTTTTTTTAAATATGTGATGCAAGGATTTCCTAGCAGGTGCGGTTTCGTTGGTGCCTTTTTTGCGTCAAAGTTAGTTAGGCTTTGATACTGCCGCGCCAGGGCTGGGCAGACTTACCACTTGGCAAAGGCCTGTGGATTTCAGGAAAGTCGCGAGGAGTACGGGGTTCTCAGCTTGGGCCTGCTGATGGCCCTCCTGGCAACGAGCACATATCCCCTATCAAGGCACTTTTGAAGATGACTTTCCCTGTCCCAGGTGGGACAGGTTAGTTCCCTGGAGGGTATCCCCATCTTCATGGTTTACAGCTGGTGTTTGAACCATGCCATGGCGTGTTTGCAGGGGGGCAATGGCAGGTTTGGGGGGTTATATCTCGCTCTATCTCGCTCATAGAATCCATGGGACTTGATTTAAACTACGTTTAGAATTTAGAACCACTGATCTACTGCATGTTGGCCCGCTGGCCCCTAACATTTTCCCATCAGTTGAAGGTCACCATCAGGTTCTCCTAGTCTCTTCTCCCTTTCCATGGTGACCATGGCCAGGCCATTTGGACCTGGCTGTCCAAGAACTGACTTTTTCAATGAAGTATCATTTGGGTGTCCCTTCTGGTATGTATCCTTCAGGATACAATCATGAGGATCAAGATGATCTAAGATTATTTATATGTTTATTAAAGGATCCCTGTTGCCACTGTGTATTGGGGGGCAACAAACCAAAACGCCCATATCTACAGGCCCCCCCATGTAAATTCCTTCCCTCCCGTGAAGGCAACTTATCATCTCAGAAAGTTGATCATGACAAAAAGTAAGGCCTTTGGTTTTGTTGAGGTGGGTCCTTTTCATGTCTAAGAATCATGGGTTTTCCATGAAAACTTAGCTGCACCATAGACAGGGTCATAGGGGAAAAGCCAAACCATTTCCCCCTTTTTGACTGGCCATTTTCCATTTTCACCTTTTCTTCTTTTCCAGCAAGACTCGCTGGCTATATGTTTGTGGGCAAACCCATCGGGTCCACGCCCCTGCAAGCCTTCAAAGCCTGAGGTGGGACGAAGAATACGAGGTGCAGCCCTCTAACTCAGCAGGGTAGAACCGGGTAGGAACGTAACAAAAAAATTCAATCAATTAACAACAGGATACTCCTACCGAAATGACTCTTGTAAACAGTAAGCAGTTCTGTACTCAGAAATGCAGGAGGAAGGTTTTATGTCGGTGTGGTTTGCTGCGTGGTGGCAGGCTTTGTGTAAGCTTTGTGACGTCTCGGACGGCTTCTCTGCAAAGGACAGTGGGTAGATGAGGTAGATGGAACATGAGATGATCTCACTGATTCGTTGCTGGGATTTTCAGAAATACAACCATTTGGGAGCACTTAGAATATGCACTTGGACCATGCCCAATTGTGGCCAGACACCATGTGAAAACTCATGAAGTTGAGGGTGTTCGGTGTTCTGACTGTATTCCATTACATGGTTATATGCCCTCCCTGAAACAAACAAATCGCACCTGAAACACCGCGGGTTGATTCAGATGAGTTTCCTTTTGGGGCCCATATACCCTCCTGCCAGGTGCGAAGTCTTAGTATTTGGGGAGTGTATATACACATATTTGATCATACTTCGTTTCAACACTTGTTTTTTTCACCCCGAAAATTGGGGAACTGATCCAATTTGACGTGCGCATATTTTTCAATTCCTGGGTTGAATCACCACCAACTATATGGGTGTTTCCTTAAATGGTGGTACCCCCAAAACATCCCAAAATGATCATTTTTAGTAGGAAAACCCATGGTTGTGGGTACCACCATTTTAGGAAACATCCATATAGTTACATCATATATGTCCATCTCCAACCATCCGATTCCCCAACTTCATCGACTCATCCCTTGGAGCCGTTGAGGACTTTGAGCGGCTTCTGTCAGATCAGGCCCCAGGGGGGCAATAGGAGGAAGGTATTGGATCCCTGAAAAATGCCAGTTGCATTTGGCGCAATTTCCGCCATGAGATTCTGGTTGCTTGTTGTTAAAGGTATGTTGTGGATATGTTGTGGATATGCCTTTTAAAGGATGCTTGGTGCAAAAAGGTATTTCCATCATGTATGTCCCTAATTTTCCAATAGTAGATTTGAACAAGAGTGCTTTTGGAGAGCTTTTAGATTTCAAAGTTCAACCATTTCCCTGCATGGTCTGTTGTTGGCAGGCAAATTTGGGTGAAATTGGGCATCAACGCCGTCAAATCATGTCAAATCTAAGTAGAAAGATTTGCGCTCCCTTAAACTAACATAGCGCCTGAAAATAGGCATTCTGCACATTCCCAAAAGGAAAGGATCGTCTTCCAATCATCAATTTTGAGGTGCGATTTGTTAGTTTCAGGGAGGGTACCACTTAAGGTACTACAGTAGCAACCTGTGTGGACCACCTGGACTGACATATTTTATCCCACAAGAGTCGGGGCAGGGTTTTTATCGAAAGATCTCGTGGAAACCTGGAACAGTCGGTGTAGTTGTTGAACCTTTTGTCTCATGTCCACCATGTATTTTTTTGATGTGCCATCTAATGGAAACATGTGGCGGAGTGTATGCTGGACATACATTTGGTTGGCAACAATCATGGACCTATGACCTACCTCTTATTTGCACACATATTGTTTGTTTATGTAAATATACTTTTTCTCTCTCTATCAATGTCAGTGCTATCCAATGAAAACATATATCTTGACCCCTTTTTTGCACCTGAACCTTAGACAACCCAACATTTGTATCTCTAGTGTACATCAATCTTCATCATGAGTCTTTGAATTTCAGGGACCTCTTCAGGTGGAGAATGTATCGCGAAGGGCCTGGGGAAACACTCCCTCCATCCATCGTGGTGGCTGCAGGCCTTACCTACCTACTGCAGCACTTCGGAGTTGCCATCCCTTATGGAGTACCCTGACACCTCAGACCTGAGGTTGAGGTTTTAGGCGGATTTTCTGGAAGGTTTTGATAAAGAAACCATGTAAGGCAAGCAAAAAACCTTCCACATGTGAAAAGTTGGATGAAATTAGAGATTAGCCTACACAAACATGTTGTAAATTGGAATAAACCTTCTTTCAGATCAACCATCACAATCATGCAAGTAGAGATTCGTACTGAGATTCGTGTGCAAATACCACTAGTAAGCGCTAGTCAGAAGGGTTTGATGATCACAACCATCTAGGTTCAAATCCAAGGGAGTCCAGTCCCACCCATGAATTTAATCTCTTGCTGATTGATCAGAAAGTCCTCTTGCTAAAGGGATGGCAAATTTGGTCATGTGACTCTATAAGAATTAAATCAGCTGATTGGGGCTATAGCTAGTGGTTGGCGAATGTAGGGCTATGGCGAATGCAGGGACATGCTGACATGCCTGGAACCCTCGAAGTATCAATGTTTTCATTCGCATTAACAAACCAAAAGTAAGATGAAACATATAAGGTAACGTCACATTAAAAAAAACCCTTGAAAACCTACATCGTTGAATTGACACAGGGATTAACATAGCTATGTTATGATGCCACAACGAAATTCAACCCTGAGGAATTTCGGTACCATGGTTGGAAACCCCAAGGCAAGCGTCCCATAGCTGGGCAGCAGCGCGTTTGTCGTCATCTTTGCCAAATTCACGACGTGGGTCCTTGGAGACTGTGGCAAGTGCCAAGGTTGTTTCGGGCTGACGTGAAGTTGGAAGAGCTGGGGTTGGGGGTTGGGGTTTGAATTGGTTGAGTTGAGTTGAGTTGATTTGAGTTGAGGTTTGTTGGGGTGAAATTCTTGAGATCTTGTGAGCTGCTTGAGATCTTGTGATCAGACAATACCAATCCGAAGAGAAAAATTCGAATCTTACCCCGCCAATCATCAATGGAAAATAATCCCACCCACCCAGGATGCAATGGTCACCACCAACCTAAACCAACCCATGTAAGCCAGTCCAGCCGATCGCATCCTGGTGGGGTTTGCTGCTCCGGCTTCTAGGTGAAGCGGCGTAGCGGGCGATCCTCACGCTCCTCACGGTCATCTACCAAGTCCACGAGTGGTAAGAGAGGAAGCTTCAAAGGTCGAACTAGGCACCGTTGGGATGAGGTGGTTGCTATCTGGGAAATTTATAGGGCACACATTACCCTACAATAACCGCCCTGACCCCCCCCCAAAAATAAGGCCCTTGTTAAAGGATTATGAATTATGATTGTAGTCACTATAGTTGTTTAATGGTGCTACCATGGCAGAATTGAACCGGTGGAATACCCAGTACCCAGCCGACTTCTTGCAGGGTTTTGGTGCAGCCCGTCAGTTGCCATCCACAAACGGCCGGCCTTCAAACAACCAGGCTCTCGTTGAAGCAAGAGAAAGTGCGAAAGACGATCCAGGAGCCCTTAGTTTTTGTGAGAGTTGTGTGGCAAAAGAAACGAGGTTGAAAGGTCAAAGACATTCAGATACCCTTAGGGTCATGATACAAGTTGAATAACTATTTTGCTACAACCAATGAAATGGAAATGTATACAGATTATATGAACATGATTGCCTCTGGAGACTCTAGAGCAGGTTTTTTGCATCATTCATTGACACTCTAGTTTCAGTGCTCTACTCATAATTCGGGGGGTAGAGAATCTTGACGTTTTTTCCAGGCTTATTTGGCCTGAGAATATCTTTGAGGTAAACTTATGCGCTTGACGTTTGGATGTGTTTGTTGAAACAATTTTTTACTCTCATGGTTATGATGTCTCTTGATGCTTTCAATGTGACTTTTTGTACCGTACACACATATATATATACTGTACATATATATATATATATTATATATAGGAATACATGTATCTATGTATTACATATATTTATATATATATATATATGCACATAATTCTTTTCCATTCCATCATGAGTACAGTATGAGCTTGAGAAAATGACGTTGAGAATTCCATATCATTTGTCTTGATTTCGGAGCTGGTCGGTAACCAACCGTTGCTTGGTGTGTTCCGCAGGTTGACGGATTCCCCAGCTTCCAACTGGTACAGTATCCATCAACCTACAAGGCATAAACACGCGATGATCGCGGACATGAAAATTTATAAAAGCAGCACAAGACCATAAGCTCATTGGGTGGAAGTCAACCTACCAATTAATTGACCCGGGCAATGCTTGGGAAATCTTCACGCTTGGCAGGAGGCTTTTAACAAAAACCCTTGAGTTTGGTGGGTTTTTCAGGATCCTGGGCCTCTATCCTTACTTACGACATGGCCAAACAAAAAAACCAACTGCCGGAAATGAACATGTCACCTCCCCATACCTCCTCCAGTTCGGCAGGTGGCCCACACCAATGAGGACTCCCATGTCGGCTCCCCAAACTTAACAGCTTTGCCCCCAGAAAAAATAATCAGTCTAAGGATATCTTAGGCATTTAAAGTATTAAATTAACCATAAAACAACTTGGAACAACTTCACCACCATCCCCTGGAAACCTCCCCGAAAAAAAACAACCCACCAACCGACCCAACCGTAGACTGCCACCACCCACCAGGCGAGCCAAGAACGACGCGATGCCATCGGGTTTATCTTTCACACCTTGGATGCAGATGACGATGAACGTTTGAACCTTCAAGAGATGGAACGTCACTTGGGACTCAACATGTGTTCCAATGGAAGTTGATGGAGTTGATGGAGTTGATGAATGGAGGAAAGGTAAAGTGTTTCGATTTATCTATATAGTCCGATGTCATTTCCAAGAAACACCATGAAAATAGGGAACCAAGATATCATATGACAAAAAACCCGTTGGAAAAATACGACGATGAATTGAATCACCCGCAGCATAATTTTGGAAGAAGCTGAAGTTTACCTTGCCATGATGCCATGTGTTTCACTGAAGCGGCCAAAGAATGGCCCTCAATGTTCTCCGGTGACAAGGGCAGAGCCTCCTTGCCACGGTGACAAAGACCGTTGAATGCTTGAAGGTGAAGGTTATTGCGGGTATGGCGGATGAAATTCTGGCATCAAATGACTGACATGACATCTAGTTAAACCTGGATGAAACATGACATCTAGTTAACCTTCACTATCAATTTGTTACAACGTGTTCAGGCAGGGCCCAACAGATACAATCACACACAGATGTGCATATATTCATGGGAATCTAAGGTACCCCCCCCAAAGCTACCCCCTCCAATAAATAAGGCCTTATTAATGGACTATTAACCATTGGTTTCCCTTAATAAGACCTTATTAGGGCCTTATTTCTTGGGGGGGTAGCTTTGGGGGGGGTACCTTAGATTCCCATGATATATACTGTATATATACTGTATATATACTGTATATATACATATATACATATACATATATATATATATATACCTCAAGACCTTATTTTTGAGGGAAAAATGGAAGGGTGAAAAATCACCAACAGACCTTCCAGGTCAGGTGGTGATTTTAAGCCTCGTTGACCCAGGCTTCGCGTGCCTGTGCGGCTTCGCTGGGGAGTGGGCAGACGAGTACGAGGTGCCTGCCCTGGTGTTGGAACGGCTGATGTTCTGAAAAAAAACGATGAAGACATCACCCCCTAAACAAGGTGAAAACCTGTAGATTGTATCTAAATAGATTTGACCAATGCCATGGAATTTGGATAGAAAAGCTGTATACAAACTTATTTTAAGTGGAAAAGACCTTTCTTTTGGAAGATTAACTTGCAGGCATATACGGTATAGACATCAAGATGCTTCTATAATGCGCAAGTGGAACCACTGAAAATGAGTGAATAGGTCCATGAACGAGGTCGCAAGCATGAACGATTGGATGGAAGTGAGTCTTGCAATCGTCAAGCAGATTCCAACTGAGTAGAAGATTAGTTGTATGTATGCTTCGATCTTTGGTAAAGAAATGCGCAAGATGTTTGTATTGAACTTTGTGTTGGTATATTTGCTGGCTCAAAGCAGCTTGAGTTTGCGACCCGACTCCCCTTGTGAAAGGTTTGCGCTTCTTTAAAGGTCAAAAGTCATGGCTCCTAAGACGATGAAAGCCAAGGCTGCGATGAAGGCCATGAAGGCGGCAAAGGTTATGAGCAAGGGTGCCCTCGCTACGGAGTTGGCTGAGGCGGCTGGATTGAAGAAGGGTGACATTACAAAGGTCTTGGATAGCTTGGCGGAGATTGGGACCAAGGAAGTGAAGAAAGCAGGCAAGTTTACCCTTCCAGGCCTTTGCATGATCAAGACCCGCAAGAAGAAGGCTGGAATTTAAAGGGAACGAAAATAACCTTGGGGGTCTTTTTAGTGCAAAGTCTTCCTGTTTCATTTCAGGATGTCAGGACGGCTAGGTGGTGGCGGTGGTTTTGAGTATATTTTCTAATGCTCGCCTCTAATTATTTGGTAAAGATTCCCATTTTGACCAATAGTTTTCAACTGGTTTGCAACCACCATGTACGATAGTATAATTCGGGTGTAGCCCCCTCCCAGGATTCCAGTGGCAAATGAAGGTTTATAGGCATCCCCTACTAAAAATGTATATAATAATCCTTCACCAAAACATTTCAGTTACCTGAAATAGAAGTACTCACCTACGTAAGCAGTACGTGAGACCTATATGTAAGGGAGTCCCCATCCCCAGAAACCGCCTATTTTTCGGTACAGGATTCCTCCATTTTAGGTATTCGAACCTCTCGGTTTCTTCCTGGTGACGCCAGGCAACCAAAGGTGGCAAGAGGATGATGTTCGGTAAGGTTCAAAGCTCAGTAAAAAAGGTAGGGAAAATGATGTTCGGAGCCGGGGACATAAGTGGGGAAGAAAATAAGTTGGGGCCCATAACTCCACTGATAGTAGGGGTGATTTTTTGCCCCCCAATTTACCCATGAAAATTTTTTGGCCATTTTTGTAGGGGGCCTCATCACTGCCCTTTTTCCACGGGTGCCTTTTCGTCACGACTTCTAAGGAAGTGAAGGTCAAGCCGCAGCCAGCCAAGACTGTGGTGAAGGCTTTTTGCGTGGCCGCACTCAAACAACAAATTTGAGCTGATGCAGATTTTGGAAGCGCAGCGGCGCAGCGATCTAAGCTGTACATCAGCTGAGCTTATAAGTTGCCAGTGACACAACTGGTGATTTCTGCATCATGGCAGTGTTCTTGGGGAAAAAAGGCTGAGAGAGAGGGAGAAACAGTGTCCTTTTCGTTTGGTCATTGTGAGGTGTATGCAGCATGGCAGTACATAATGTAAATGCAGCATATAAGATACATTGGATATGAAATAAATAATATAATATAATATAATATATAAGATACACCAATGTATCATGCTTTTGATGTCTGAAATTTGTCTAACCACCTGGGAAGGTGTTCCTTTCCTCCTTGAAAACAACATTTTTGGAGATTTCCCGCTTCACTCCGGTTGATAAAACTGGATTTCACAAGCAGAAAAACCTGGAAGGTGATGTGTGAGGTGCTGAAGATCAACACAGCACGTGGAGTAGACTTTCTTCAATTTGACCGACTGGTGCGGGTGGCCCAAGGATGGACTAATGGATGCCAAAGGCATGGTCCGCGATTGATGCTAGGAAATCAAAGTCCAAGCATGTTATGAAATTTGAACACACGAAGAAAAGAAGCTTTGTGTACTAATTACGCAAGGCTCATTCAAATCAATTTTGTGTGACATTTACTCAAGGACTCAATTTTCATGCTTCCAAATTGATACAAATATATCCAAGCGGTGTTTCTGGTATCCAATGTGTCCGCATTGGGAAGCCAAATTGACAAGGTGGCGGACGAGAAGAGCCATGCCTACTGCAGTGATGAGGACACCGATGGATTTCCACAAGCCTCAAGGGAGCATTACTGACCTTGGGTATTTCCAGATTATTATGAAAGGAATTGCAGTATAATATACATACAACAGAGTCTAGAGCATGTTCGTTGAATTTGTGCATGTGGTCACCCTTGTGATGTACACAAAGAATATCATATTAATGCTGATATTGTAATTGGTGGAGGCATCATACAACCTGTAGAGCAAAGGCATCTCCCATACAGAATTTTAAATGCATGCAGTGTGTATGCATACAGGTATATATAAGTAAGTATATGAATTTATGTGATGGAATAGCTGAATGTATTTCATCCTCATACCAACACCCGGTGTTTGGACGTGATTTCCACTATCTTCATGGGGTTTTCCAAGGAGATCAGGGAGATGGTACTCTATTTGAAGTCTGAGTCGGAAGCTGAAATTCCTGCGGGTGATGGCTTGACTCGGCATCAAAAATTGAATGGGACCTTACCAACGTACCTAAATAAGTTTCGATCGCAACTTGCAGGCAAGTTGCGATCGAACTATACGAGATACTCAGGTTCCTGGGGTCCGTTCAATGGGTCCTGTTGCAGGTTTCTTGGATAGACTTGTCACAACGACAAAGAAACAGATGGACCTTCGATTCATGACTAGCTGACTAGCTAAAGGTGGGAGAGAGCATTACAACCGGATGGCATTTTTGTTTTCCAAACCTTTGTGACGTGATATGTACTGTGCATCTATAAATATGCTAATAATATTGCATGTTCCAACAACATTCATGTTTAAAAGAAACATGGCAATGACAGTGTAGGTTGGATCCCAACCCTTGACCTTCACTTTTTAGATGAGAATCGCTCCCCAAAAATTTCCAAGAATTTCTTCCCCCAACTTCTGAAAACAGGAGGAACTGGTAGACTCAATCACCTTTTGTCGTCCTCTTCACCAGGTTCAAGATAGTGTTGATGGAAGAAATCAAGCACCACCTGGGATGTATAAAACCTTGTAAATAACGGGATAAACTACCTGTCAACTGGCGCAGGATAGTTTCCATCAACAGTATGTTTGAAACCTCACCAGCAAGCAACCAAAAACACGTGAATTCTGCCACTCCCTAAGGCGTCAGGAAATTGCCAGCAGCTTGGCGGCTATCCGCATTCAAGCTGGTGCCCGTGGATTTTTGACGCGAAGCCAGGTGTCTTGGCGATGCCAATGCTAGTGCCTTCAGCTAGGAAGGTGAAGGTGCAACATTCTTCAGAAACGAATATTTTTTCTCCCAGAGAGATCTAAAGAGGCTATGATGTTTGAAATGGGTTTAGTTTATGACATGTTAGGCTCAACAGCATGCTCATAGGTACAGCCGATGGAGAAACAACTTGCTTGAGATCTGATTACTGGTGGTGTCAGTTGAAACACCCGGAAGATTGAATGACCTTGATAAAGTGTTTGCTGCACTTGGATGCATGTGGCTCAAAATTTGGTCCCCAAAATGGGATTTTTTGAATGCTCAACAGAAGCAAATTCGCAGTCACTTTGCAACCTCAATTTAACCGCCCATTGCCATTTTTCAAGATTTTGCAAGACCTTCTAGATATATGGAGCATCTCCTCTCACCCCGGAAAGGATCCAGAACTCATGAATCTAGGCAATTTCTAGCGACCTCAGCCGAGGTCACCCCAAAGGGTAGTTGTTGAGTAAGGGAATCCTACCCAAAATGCCCAAACCATTCAGGTTTAGGATTTATGATAAATTGCCCAGATGAATCTACCGAGTAGTTACTTTTTCTTTGAACCTCGCTGTAGGTTCATATAAACACTTGTCAAATCCATTTAGCCAGATCCAAGGTACGTCGATCCATGGCAGAGATGGAGACAGGTGGGGGGAGCTGGGCTTGGTGAAGATCTGGAGCAAACTAACATATCCCACCTTCGGGAAAAGGAAAATCATCGACTCAAACATGCCTTACACCCTGGAAGATTGACATGGAACCTGAAAATGATGGTTTGGAAGATGATTTTCCTTTTCAATTGGGTGATTTTTAGGTTCCATGTTAATCTTTCGTGGTGTATCAGGGGGATATGTTGTTTGCCTGGAGGGCATTTGAAACTTTATCCAACAACTTCAATGATTCGAGAGAAGCCATCAGGCCATATCTCGATGAATTGGGGGGTGTTTCCTTGTACGTAGTGCAACAAAACCCAGTTGATTCAACGTGACCCAAACTTGATCCTGAAATAGATGAAGGCCACTTGACCTTAAATGATCTAGAAAAAACGTGGGCCTCCACAATGAAAACCTGTTGTGGTTGTGGTTCCTTCTTTACACCTTCTCTCGCAATGGTCAACCAAGTCAAGTCCACAATACGATTGTGAAAGATGTGGGAGCAAAACATGTGTTCGGATGAATTTGCCATAAATCTTCTCATAATTGAGATGTCACATCTACATCAAAGTTCTTGATGCATGCTGAGGATGGTTTTCTGGGGGGTAGTTTCCACTTGTTTTTTTCAAGCCATCATTTGGATCATTTGACACATGAGGGGCCTTACTTCCAGCACTTGGAGGGGAATTCTCCACTCTTAAAGGGGGCTTTGCTATAAACACCGCACTTGGGATCACCATTTTGGAACAAGAAACCACACTTGGAATAATCAACCACACCCTTAATGGGTTTATCACGATGGTTTATCACCACACTTGGTCTATTTCGCTTTAAAATTCATCCTCTATGACGATCATGGGAAAAAATCCGGCAGCTCTTAGCAGGTTTTGGATGAGTTTTGGTAACTTGATCACACTAGAAGCAATTACCACCTGGTTGGGAGCCCATCTTTCAAATAGGAATCAACTCGCAGGTTCTGTCGCGGGTGAAGTTAGTATCAACCTTAGCATCAGGTGATGCTGACAGATCGCATTTCACAGTGCCTCAGGTGGCGGGGTGACCGGTGAATTTTTGGTTGGGAAATTCTGAATATTTTCTAGTTATTTTCTATCAAAGCATGATTACTTGGGAAAATTGCATGAAATAGGGGGATTTTTCACCCATGGCCCTTGACCTGAATTCCGTGTGTGTGTGTGAGTCAATGTCAAGACTTTGTATGTGTGGTGGATGCTTATCCCACTATTTTTAGAGTCTTCATGACATGTGCATCATGCTGTCATGCTGTTGATGGACTTCATCAGAGGTGCAGGATTTCAGCCTGGATCAGTGCAGTGCGCGGGTAGATACAACATACAGCGCAACTGTTTGTTTTTTTAAAACTTTTCCAGGGCAGTGGTGTTTTTTTCGAAAACCCCGGGAAATCGGGAAGTCTTCAATTTCCAGGGTTTTTAGATGAACATGTGGTGCGAACATCCGTTTTTTTAAGAGGCATGTGGTGCTTCCACCGCATTGTTGGCACAGCTATTTTCTCCGTACCAGGCCGTGATCCTTCCTGAACCTCCAGCAGCACCCTGGAGTCTTTTGGCAGCACATTGGCGAGTGACACCGTGTCCAAAAGATAGTGTTTTTGATGTCTTTTGGGAAGAAATCTTATTTAATTATATATAATGTACAATTGACTAATTCATACTAATTGACAATATACTGTAGAACAATACAAAACACATAATTACATAGGAGATGTGCCATCTAGTTTCGTACTGATAACATTTTTGACTCAGTCTAGTAGTTGGTATAGTCATGCTTCCCGACAAATTCGGACGTCATTCTACTAAACGCAAGACTCATATTATTGCTGAAGATAGCATGTAGATACTTCGAAGTAGAACTTAGAGGCGTCCAAGTGGTGATCGCGGTCCTAAATTTTACGAGTGCATATTTTTCTTTTTTGTCGTTGTTGTGGGTTGTGGTGGTGGTTGTGTGTTTGACGCTGGCAGTCGATGTTTCGTTTGGCATTCTCGTCTTACTTGTTGGAAATGCTACAATTTTTACTGTATGAATTCCATTTTGATGATTCCGCTGTGTCATTGGCACTTTCCCCTGGAAGCTTTAGTCCCACTTGAAGCAGTACAGCCCCAAAGAACCAAGAAACACGTCCACGTTTTGTATACGCGTCCAGGTGATGACGAGGGATGAACCTTTGGCAAAAAAACGTTTACCAGTTGCGCACGTAGACACCACCAAAGGTGGTACGTAACGCGCAGTTGCCAGAGTGGCATTGGCTCGAAATTTCGTTGGTGGTTTCCGAATGGTTTCAGTCAGTATGGATTAGCTGATTAGCAGCCAACTTTTTAACGGCTGCTTTGGGTTGAAGTTTTGGACTACATTTCTTGACACCCAGCAAAAATTTGAGCCCAAGGCCTCATGCTTCAAAAACCAGCAAGGGATGTTCAAGAAAAACAGGACATGTGGCGTTTTCAAGGTTCCTCGATTTGAAGGATCTCGAAATGCGGTCTGGAAAGTAATCCATGGATGCGTGCCGTACGGATTTGTATCAAATTTGTATGCTTGTCAAGATTGAGAATCCGTGTGGGGTTTTGGAAAATTGTTACTCCCCCAAAAGATCGAAAAGTAACGAAAAATTCCAGGAAAATTAATTAGTGGTTTGAAGACTCTTTCCTTTTGATATGGCTTCCTAAAATTAGGGGACATGTTAGAATTTTGACGACCGTACGTTGAATCTGGAGACGTCATTTGGTGACCCCTGCGCCATCGTGACCACTTGGATGTTTCATTTGTCTTCGGGGGGGTTGAACTTGAAGGTGTGATGTCATGCAGCCAATAATTCAATAGGAAACTTGGCATTAAAGGCGTATCTTGATGTACCAGGTACATCCACGTACCATCATACCATCTACAAAGTTTTGCATGTGGCATATGTTGGAGTCTTGGATGATATTATTGTTCACGTATATATCAAGCCGTGTATTCATGTTTTTATCTGTTCATAGTGTTTTATCTTTGAACCAATAGACAGCAGGTAAGGGCTATCTACTGCAACGACGTGATGTATCAACACTGCAAACATTTGATCATAGGTTGATTGATTCGCCAATCGGCAGCGAGCACATTTGATGGCAAAATTTTTCCTCGTTTCGGCTAAGCTGCCATGTCACGAAACAAGATCCTCCTTGGGGATTACTTTAAGGGTTTTTGAGGTTTGGCAAGTGGTTCGGAACCATGACCTACCTGTTTGGGTGTATATATGCAAATGCATGAGGTATATGATGTATTTATATGTGCATGTTTTTGCCATATGAGTGAAGTATGTGGGTTTCAAATTCCATCTTGCTACACTGAGCACTTTGCTAACCTCGGGGTTCATTGAAGTAGTATGTAACTCGGAAGAAAGAGTTGGAAATAGCTTGGTCGAGCCATTGTACGCGATGCTCAAAGCAAACTCGCGGATCTGAGTCGCAACAAAGTAAAGTTGAGAGTTGATGTACCGTAGTATTCACAATGGTAAATGCACGTAAGTGAGACATATTCCCAAAACTATGCCTAACTTTGCCCAATAATTGTTAAACTTGCCATTGATGATCTGGTATGATCCAGCTATATACCAAAAAAACTAGATGATGATTTCTACAAAAACCGTCTATCCCACCCTAAAAAGACTACCATAAGTCGACATCCTTTGCCGCATGTGTGCGGCTCCGCGGTCGGATGCGCCGTCCGCACCGCCACGACGACGATCCCCACGCAGCAGGCAGGGGGGTTTTCGCAGAGAACCGTAGCAATTTGCCTTACATGACTTACAACTACATGGGTGTTGTTTCGGCTTAGCCTTTCTGAGAAGGCGTCCAAACCATCCAAAGCTATGAGTTTCCTTCGCCCCATTTTTTTTCGCACAAGCTTCGGTTTCATGAAGCTATGTTTCGTTCAAATCGCCCTTTATTGTGGTATACACCCCCGCAAGCTAACATGGCACCGAAAAAATGAAAGTTTGGAAGATGAATCTCCTTTTCAAATGGGTGATTTTCAGGTTCCGTGTTAATTTTCGGGAGAGTAGCCCTTCTTAAGTGGGAGGGTATAGGGGGATTCCCCCTATAGATCCGTTGGCGAGGCTTCCAGATTGGGCAGAGCTCCTTGAATCCTTGCCGGTGCGCGAACGCCGCGGGCAGCGTTGGTTCTTAGATGATTTTGCAACTAAGTTGCTGGTTTTCGTTTCTTGGTTTGCTGTCTTGTTGGGGAAATTTCCAAGTGATGTGGGATTTGATTATATGATACGTTGAATATGGGCCCTACGAAGCTTTCGAAATGCAACTTCTGCCAAAGATCGGCAAGTCCACATGATGAACAACACCTTCCGACCCACGATGGGTTGAATCTCAGTGACCAATGTCTCTGGTGTGTTCAAAGTCTTCACCAGACTTTTGATTCCTTTGTTTAGGCAGTACCCTCCAGGGAACTAACATATCTCCCAAAAATGGCATTTTGAAGATGATTTTCCGATTCCCCAGGTGGGATATGTTAGTTCCCTGGAGGGTATGTTTTTTTTTGCTTTTTGGAAGGGAGCCTTGGGTGCCTTCATGTTCATTCCAGTCACTTGGCACCTGGCAGGTGCCTGCACAAGATTGGGTAGGAGCCTCAGGGGTAAGTCACAAATGTTCAGCACCAAATTTGGTTGTTTGTTTGGTAGCCTAATCTTAAGCTATAGCTAGGGGACGTAATAGTAAATAGTATGAAATAGTGGGTTGAAGATGAAGGATACTGTTGATGGAAGAAATCCCAAACAACCACCTGACATGTATGAAAGGAACCCAGTAAAATACTGGGATATTTACCATGTCAACTGGTTAGCCGGATTTTTTCCATCAACTGTATCATTCATCTTTTGCCAGGTGAAGATGGTGTTTCCCCGTAGGGGAACTGGAATTTTGATGGATGTTTTTTTCGTTCCCGCAGGCGGAATTGGAATACCGAAAGGTCACCCCAGAATTTCCCAGGTACAGTTAGTTTCGCCAGCAGTTCCTCACACATTCCATTTTTGGGAAGTTCGGAAAATCGTCGACTCAAAAGTACCCAACTGGTAGGGGATATGTGATCGTTGGTAGAAGATATACAGTATACAAATTTGAGTCGGCTTCATCGAGAAATATGAGGCTTCTACACTGTGGTATCGCTGTGGTATTGTTCTTGTGGATGGTTAAGATGATGGATTGGTTTGACCAGACTCTCTATGCCACCCTTTTCTTTGACTTCACTTTGTAAATATTATAGGAAACATGCTAAGCATGAGAAATGCGAGAAAAAAACAGCAACATCCTTTAAGTTGTCTAACCAGTGGCCAAGCATGAATTTTACACGGGGTTTCCAGATAGTTGTATGTCAATTTTCTGCCTTCTTTTTTAAATATTTGTTGGTAAGTTTTTATTTTTTGCATGGGGGGAGGGGGCGCAGAAATGGTATGCATACACAAATTTAAACCCATCCAAGCGATCCAGGCATGAAGGATGGTCCAACGTGATGTAATCAACAAGTACTACCAAGGTGCAAGAAACCTTCCGAGTCACTGAGGGTCTCAATGAAACCATTGATGCCATCAATGCCAGGTGGGGAGGCTTTTGCTGGATGTGACTGGACCGTTTTTTTTTTGGGGGGGTTGAAGTTGGACAAAAATCCAGTGAACTTATGAGTCTAGATGCGCAGAGAAAACACACACTGTCAGTGATTTCTGTTTTTTTTTTGGGTTGTTCTATCAACTCGCCAGAATCTGTTGTCAACAGATCCTTAGAAACCTCCGCGTTTTTTTGTTTGTTTGTGCTCGGCTTGCAGCCTTGCGTTTTGATGCGGTCAAACGTTTTCTGGAGGTCCAGGCAGAAGGCACACACATGGCTGCATGGTCAATTGTTTTTTAACTACCATGATTTGGAGGGATGCGTTTTGGGGGCGTTTTTTTTTGAATGTTTTTTACACATCAAATTGGGTGTTTCCTTAAATGGTGGTACCCCCAAAACACCCCAAAATGATCATTTTAGTTTAGGAAAACCCGAACTGGTTGGTTGGGTTACCGACTCATTTTAGGTTACGACCCCCCAACCTTAGTTGTTTAAGTTTAGGTTGGTCATATTGTANGAACCGGAATTTGTCGGTCAGACGAAAGACAAGCTCGCAACCGTCTCCGCCCAGAAGCTCGCTGAAGGTGCCATCCGGGATCATTTCGATCACTGGTTGTCAGAACGTCCGCAGCAGGCGGCGAAACTTCTGGAATGGGTGATTGATCGCTCGGAAGAGCGGCTGCGGCGGAAGCAGGAAAAGGAAGTCAATCGCCAGTCGGCGACCCGCAAGCTGCGACCCCGCAAAATCGTGGAGCAAAACGGTGGTTTTTTGATGGAGGTCAAGACCCCTGCGCATTGGCAGCCCGTGCGCAGGCTTTGAGGTGTGGCTTTCTATGGTTTCCATGTAATGCATGGATGAGTGTGATTGATGATGTAGAGAGAGGTTTTTTTTAAACGTACTGTAAGATGATATATGATATATATATATATACATATTAACTGATATACAATACCTCTGGTATTGATGTGAATGGATCTTGCACTTATTTTTTTGGAAATCATGTCAAAGCTGCTATGGTTTGTTGATACTACATGCTATGTTTCTGTTTGATGACATGATGCCATTCTTCTTTTGGTGATTCATTACCCTAACAACAAAAATGATTTGTTTGAAAGATCCGTCCTTTGCCCAACAAAACCTCCATACTACCCTCACCCTCCCTGAAACTAACATGGCCTCTGAAAATTGGTGGTGGGGAGACGATCCTTTCCTTTAGGTTTTGGCCGATTTTCAGGGGCAAACTGTTGGTTTTAGGGAAAATGTAGCTCCAGTAAGATTCTTCACCAGGCTCCTTACTTTGCCATGCGAGCCTTGGGTATTCAAAATTTTGAGCAAACCTTCGTAGTGGACGTGGGGCGTCATGCACCTTGGCGACAGGTAACAAGTCATGTCTTTTTTTCCGTGGGAGGTGTTGGCATGGCATAACAAAAAGGGAACCCTAGCCAGTTGCTGAAATACACTCCCCAGAAAACTAACATTTGTCGCCCCTCAAAAATGATGCTTGGAAGACGAACTATACTTGCTTGTGTGGTGTTTTGGTCTGCCTTTTTAGTGAAAAATCGTTCATTTCCAGGGGGAAGCATCCTCGAAAACCAATGGTTGGACACCAAAATCACCAAGGGTTGAAAGGACATTCCTCTTCCAAACCATCATTTTAGGATCCATCTTAGTTTTCCTTGTTTTTTTTCTCCAAGATGCTATGGATCCAGGGTTTGAAGTCAGGAAATCACCCCTATTACTGTGTATCATCGGAACCTAAGGTTACCCCAATGCCACCTTCTGGCAACGAAAGTTAACGGTTTATGAACCACCTGAGCGCTTTATACTTGGGGAGGGGGTATATACACCCTTAGATTCCTATGGTGATAGGAAGGGTCGGACCTCAAACGACGATTTTACAAACACCTCAAACTTCTGCCACGGGGGAAACGAGGCATTTGGGGGGGTTGGAACCCTCCGCAATTCCCATGATATCCCATGATGATATATGCCCTGCGTTGTGTTGGGGAGACACGCCATACTTGAGGCCGCACAATTCTCGCGGAACCTGCAACATGCCGGGAAACCAATGTTGGGAAACGGCCGGACGCCGAAACAATGCTCCTTAGGAGCTTCAAAAAAGAAAACAACATACTCGTATCTAGAAATTACAGTAAAGTCTTGGGAGTTCCTTGTCAATTTTAGGGTGGGTGTATGTAAATCTGAATGCATATAGATATATTGATATTGACATGGGAATACGCTGTCACATGCACATATACATACATTCCTACAATACCTGCGTACTTTTTTTTTTTACATTACATACGTCCATCCATACATACATGCATACATAGATACATTGTCATCCCCACAGAAGTGGGGTATACTGCCTGTCCTGGTGTCCGCACTCAGCCGCACCACACAAGCAGATCTTTTCTTGAAAAACACATCAGCCTGGAATTGGGCCTGACTAAAAAATCGCAAAAAGCAGCAGTTTTTATACTGATCCCAACATTGGTTTGAATTCCCAAGAAGACGATAAATGATAAACGTGTTACTGTATTTTGCTGGTGATTTTGATGGGAAGGCACTTTTTTCCATTGGTTTGTTTCTAAGTGATGCCAACTGACTTTGTGGTTTCTGAAACGAGGCGAAACACGAGTGGCTTGGACAGACGCAGGCTGGAAAAAGGGAATCATTTGTAGCACCTCACATCGGCTCACAAAACAAGACTACAAAGTGGGCCCTTACCAGTTATCACTAGGGTTGTAACTCCACTTACCGAGGCTGTTGGGAAGAAATCCTGCACCAGTTGATAGCTAATGAATTCCATTATTTATAGATTTTTTTAAATTGGTTTTCTACCTGGTGGTTAATTTCCGGGAACTAACATATCCATAGAAATCCCTTTTTCAAGGCACTTGTGAGTAGATGATTTTCCGAACTTCCCCAGGTGGGATGTTTTGTTCTCCTGGATCTGAGCCAAATTTTTTCCCTCAAGGGTGACTTGCTGCGCTTGGATCTCTCCCGACTTCCAGCCGTGGATGTCTTGATTGCAGGATGAAAGTTTCGGATGGGGCTTGATGTGAAAAAAGTTGGGAAGGAAACATGGGGAACAAAATGGAAAAGCACCATGCTTTTTCAATAGGCAATATGGCGATGCATCTCCAAATTGGTGGATGTTCCATTGCTAGCGAGTTGCATATCATTTTTTTAGCAACGGTCAACATTTTCCCCGAATCTAATATCTTCATAATGCTTCACATATGGGCAGGTTGCTTTGTCACAATGAGAATGGTGTTGTTTCATTCCCCCCATGGTTTTTGCCATATGATCCGAAACATGTTTGAACATTTTCTAAGTGAACCAGGTTTTCTGCCGGCAAAACATCTACCCAAAAATGACTTCGAGTCCCCTCATCAAAGGTCAATTGATTTTTGACAGGCATTTGAAGGCATGACATCCACAGAACTCCCATTTGCTGCATGGTTGGAAGGACGTGCAAGTTCCCTACCTTCATCGTAGGAGGGCACTTTTGACTTTTTCAACAAAAATCAGCTGATTTTATGGGGTCCCAAAGCACCATTTCAGCATGTTTTATCCAATTTTTTGGGAGTACCCGAGCAGCTGCCTTGAAATTCCTTGCGGGGGAGGACCTCCATGTCCTCCCTGGTCTCGCGCGGGCCAGCGGAAGGGTGAGGAAGATCCCAGGTCTGAAGTGTTTTGGTCCGGCCACCCGAAACGGGAAACATTCTGATGACGGGATCCATGGGACTGGTACCCCGAAGATTAACGGCTAGAACCCGAAAATCCGATGGGCCTAGGAAGATGTTTTTCCTTTTCCAGGAGTGTATTCTCAGGTTCCATGTCAATCTTCCAGGGTGTCTTTACCTTCCCATTTGCTTGATTTTGACGGTAACCATGGATCATCTGGAATTTGCGGAGGTCAAATAGGAAATCATGTCCTGAAATAACGGCCAACGATTCCAAAGCTCTTTGAAAAGAAATAGTTTCACCCATAGTTATAGTTATTATCCATTCAGAATTTTTGGTGCCAATTTAACAAAAGGGAAACTTATTTGAGTAGACGAATCGATGAAGAGATCCTACAGTCTACAGTTTAAGTGTAAGGTGAATCATACTGTACGATATGTTTTTTTCTCATCTTCATCGTTCATGTCATCTTTGGAAGAGGAACATGGCTAAGACTCCTTACATTGGGAACGGTCATCCCACCCTTAGTAGGGAATCCTTATAATGGGCATATTACCCTAACATAGGGAACAAGGGGGAGTTTAGACCCCAGCACAATATGTGCATCGTGCTGCCAAATTTTTGCCCCCATATTTTCAAAACATGAAGTGGGAGCTATGCAGCTATACTTGAGCATTGGAACAAAACACCTCTTATAAATATCATTGTAATATGGGTCCTTATATTATTAACTCCCTGTAGCTGGGTAGTAATATCATCCCGTATATAACCCAGATAACCATGTTTTAATCACTGCACACATGTATCAAAGTGGCATTTCACTTCTTGTGAATTATGTATGGAAGCTGCAAATAATCATGCAGTGAGGTGGGAAGCAGAAGCCAAATAACATCTATGAACGAAATCATAGCCTGGGTGGTGGTTGAAACCATCAACTAGATAGGCCTTTAAAAGCAACAACTTGACCTCAGCTGCTTTGATTTAACAATATGATAACATGACCTCGCCCGCGCCCATGGGTTCTGATTTGAGTGCATGATTTAACCCTTGTATGGTGGGACTGGGCTACGCCCCAAAAGGTGGATTTAAGGTACAAGGCGTGTTGGTAAGGATATATATATATATACACGACAATTTGGTAGGGCTTAACGCTTCGGGAAACCTTTGGTTGGATTGCGAGTTGTTTCCCGTTCTTAGGTGTACGTTTCATGTTTTTAATTTTTCATGGCATACAAGGATCAATACAGCAATCAACACAAGTGAACTTTCTTTGGGTATCATTTGGACCCACAATTCCGGGCTGTATTAGTAGATCAATCAATTAATCAATCTTCACATGTTGGGGTATAAGAAAGGAGGTACCTGGGTCACACATGTCACCTGAGGCGTGTCATCGACCTCATTGCAGAGCTGGTGCGGCGTCCGGGTGATGATGCCTTGAGGTTGGGGCCTCGGCCTCGGTCATGGCAATGGGGCCCCTCGGTGGTGAGTTTTTTCAGGTTGATTTTTCTCCTTGTTAAAACTTCAGGAGGTTAACATCGCAATGGAATTTTCCATTGGTGAAATTTTCGAAGACGTCTTATTTATGGTCGGAAAAACCTGCAGGAATTTATTGAAGCTCCAAACCGCCTAAGGGGCTAAACCGTACCGAAGTGGCTACTGGCCTGGCCGCCCCTGAACTTTCGCCAGGTGTTTTGTGCTGGAGAACGTGGAAGGCATCAAATTGGACTCATGCCTTAACATTTTAACGGGCGAGATGGCTAGACGTGTGTGCAGGGTGGGCATGCTCGAACAAAAAATGTGGAAAAAAATGCGGATGGAGCCTTGCAAACGGTTGTTTTTAGTGGGTTTTATGTAAGAAGTTTTTTTTTGGTTCAGTGTTCGTAGAAATGATTTTAGTAGCATAAACTTTGCAATATTTTGCAATCTTAGCTGAAATAGCCCTCAACTCAGGTTCAGGAGAATGTTTTGCCCTTGTGAAGCAGCCATCGTTCATGGTGAGAGCTGCTGGCATTGGCTGATTTTGTTTTCGATTCAAGTTTCAGCTTACTAAGATGTTTGATGATTGGCGGTGGCTTTTTTTTGATGAAAAAACATCGCTGATTTCTACCTCCATCCCATCACTCAAACATGGATGTTTGTCTCTGTTTCCATCATTTTCCATCAGAGCAACTCTACCCAAAAAGGCATGCATTTCTTTTTTTTTGTGTGAGCCATTTTTTCTCGAAAGGAACCATCACTGATTCCCCGCACCACCCAGAGTGATTTTTCAAACCTCAACAGCAAAAAGAGAAAAATCAGAGTTTCAAAATCAGAAAAAGTAATGGAACAAATTATTTGTTCCTCCCCCCCCAAAATGGATTCCCATATCACATATCCATATCCATAATATCCATATCTAGACCCATATCCATACCGTACCCATATCCATGCCCATAATATCCATATCGAGAGATACCATATCCATATCCATAATAGCCATATCCATATCCATACAACATATGTTTTCGTTCCGCCCATAAAAAATCTCCATATCTCCATCCATTTGGATTTTGTGTGTCCAAAAAGTCGGTCCAAAATCCTAAGGCCGATTTGCAAGGCCGTCGTGGAATCGATGAAGTCCTAAGGCCCCCGGAAAGCTGAGGCATTTCCTAAGGGATTTCCAGAAGGATTTCCTGACATGTCTTCCCGTTTCAACAAGTTGGTGGATCCTTAAGATCCTTAGGATGGACCCATGACTTTGGTAGATGTTTTTGGTGGTGGATCCCTTATATCCTTAACTTATGGCACCTTAGGGCACGACTCGTCCAAAAAAAATGGCATCGACTCAAGGTGGAGGGATTTTTTGTTTGGATTTTTTGTTGTGTGAAGATTTGCCCGGATCCTTGGAGGCGTTTGCGTTTGAGCGTCCCAGCCTTCAAAATCAGGTCTGTCCGGGACAATTGAAGGGAGATGGGCTGGGCCGGAAAACAACGCAGACCACTCTCCCTGCAAACTAACAGTTCGCCCCTGAAAATAGACCATCCCAAAGTTTTGAGGTGCTATGTTAGTTTCAGGGAAAGTATGGCTTCACTTCCAAAAGTTCTTGTGCATTCTTTTTATCTGTCAAGGATAGAAGGAACTATGGTGATCAGATCATTGCAGCAAAGTAGCTGGGGATGATGGGAGTTTCACTTGCTTCCATTGCTTGAAAAGCATGACGACTTCAACAAAGCTAAACAGGAAATCAAACTTGTGAGGTTCATGGCAGATTGTTTTTAAGCCAAGTGATCTTGTCAGTCCCATAGGAGCCACGTAGCTTGTGATGAGGTTGTGTAGGTTTAGGATTCGGGGAATCTTTAGAGATAGACCTTCAAGTGGGTGAGCTATATATAGATTATCGAATCATTTTTTGCCTCTTTTATAAAGACTGTGGTTTCATACTTTTGAATAATATTATATTATTGATGTTCAGAAATCCTGCTATCACCACCTGGGATGCATCTAAAAGCCATCAGATTAACTTATTCCATCCATTTCCTATGAGCTAGTGCAAGTTTTTTGAATCATCAGCAGTAACTATGTAGTGGTTTCAAAGAGTTTTAAACTTTCACCCCAATGAATAACCTTACTAGTACATGGAAGTCTCATCACCTTTTTCCCCAGCCTGAAAGCCAGGATCTACGATATGAATACCCAGGACCTGCAGACTTGCGAAAGGTGGCGCAAGAGGTTTACCTAGCAACATTTACCATACAAAGCAACGACATGTAGCTAACTATGCCATAAATGGCTCCTACGGCTCCTACGGGATATTTTTTGAATGGAGTTACCCTTTCCAAACATGTTTTGAATTGTTTTGATATGTTAGCATTTTTTTTGGCACCTATATGTTGCATTTCCAGGGTCTACGTATGAGAATCTCGGTAAAGCGTAGCTGTTGCCAAAAAGTCCGTGGTCGATCTTAGATTCAAATCCAACGTGTTGCTCTCCTCGCAATTATCCAAAGGTTTCCATATTTGTTTAAACTTTGGCAACATTGCAAGTGTCAAGTTCTTTTCCGGAAATGATGTTTGACTTGGTTGTTTCAACAAAAGAACTTCCATCATGACTTGATATCAAACAGACAAGGGGGGCAACAAATCCTTGGATCCACGAATATGACAGTGATGCGAACCAGATGCTTCCTTGATTCGACTACTAAAAAATCACCGCTTTGGCTTCTAAAGTTCTAAAGCCAAACTTTGATGAGGGCCTGGAAACATAGATGTAACGTATCAGAGACATATTTGATTTGATGTATCAGGCATATATTAATTTATACATATTACTACAAATACACTTCTTTTTGATATTTTTCGGCCTCCTTCATCCCCTCCAACGTCGAAAACAAGACTTTAACAAGTGGTTAGTCCTCCCATCGATATCGATGAGAGGACTATTCTCTACCACAAAGTCGAGCCAGAGTCTACATCGTGGGTGTGCACAAGTCTTTGGAAGTGTACCTGGGCTGGTAAATTCATGTAAATTCTGTAGGTTTGAGGTAAATTCTGATCTGATACCCTCCCGAAACTTGGAGCATGAAATTTCTTTCTGGAATTCGGCCTATTTTCAGGGGCAATATAACTCTATGATATTGCAGTTTGGGAACCTCTATGACTCTTTGAGCAATAACAAAACCCTGGTTGTTCGGTTGTTCAGGTATAGGGGATCATAACTACCCAGTTAAGTGGGGATTAATAGTAAACCATTTACCCTCCAGGGAACTAACATATCCCCCCAAAATGGCATATTTGAAGATGATTTTCCTTTTCCCCAGGTGGGATATGTTAATTCCCTGGAGGGTATAAGGATTATAAGGATCCCTATTAACCAACCATTTCCGTGGCTCCTATGAATGAAACCGCACTGAGGCGTGGACGTTCGTTTTGTACTCCGTTCCTTGGCTTGTCTGAAGTCTGGAACATGGGTTTTCCGGGTTTGAAAACGTTGAACAAAAAGGAAAATTACATATACCACCTGGAAAGTAGATGGCGCAACTCCCATGTATTGGTTTATCATGGCCCCTTACTAAGCCACCTTTTGGGAGTTGCGCCATCTACTTTCACTATGGTGTAGTAGATTATACTTCCCATATCCTCCCACGAGTTTTCTTCCACAAATGAAACAAAGAGGATTGAAAGGTGAGGAATGTGGAATATGGAGATATCCCTTCTGTACTGTATCATGCACCTTGATTGTCGAATCATCATGTACAACTGGGTAGAGACCGTTACGTATTATACGTATTGCTGGGAGACGGAGACATGGGGCCGCAGTAATTGTTTGTACCTTTTTCTTGTGGTTGTTGGTGTGGTTGTTGTTGTTGTTGTTGTTGTTGTTGTTGTTGTTGTTGTTGTTGTTGTTGTTGTTGTTGTTGTTGTTGTTGTTGTTGTTGTTGTTGTTGTTGTTGTTGTTGTTGTTGTTGTTGTTGTTGTTGTTGTTGTTGTTGTTGTTGTTGTTGTTGTTGTTGTTG